>CAUJNA010000236.1:1392594-1435650 GCA_963377175.1 Effrenium voratum | reverse complement strand
CTGCATAGCAGAGATCTAAAGCCAAAACTTTCCGGGCAACGAACAGCATTCAGCATGCTTCCTTCATGCTGGTGTGTAAGACTGGAGGCAAGCCATCAAATCCAAATGGTCAAAAACAATCAAACAACTCAAAATTCGGGATAACAGAAAAATTCTAAATAGCTAGTGAAAAACTAAAAACATTCATCGACGCACAGCACTCGGGCAAATCTTAAAATCTACATGATCAAATGACAACCCGGTTAACCCGAAAATACAACACGGGGACCGCTCCCTGAAAAGGGAATTGAGTTGAGGGCCCGTAGAGGGGATGTAACTTGGGACATGCGTTGGGTGCCCAGGCCAAAAAAAGACACATGCCACTGGGATTGCCGGGAGCTGCCTGTGCTTCTTTTTTTTGGCTGGCCACCTTGTCAAGGTCATCACTGCGAGACGCAGGACCACACAGAAAGCGGTGCATCGCCTTCCACAGGCCAGCAACCCGGCTCGAGGCAAAAGATTGTGACCCTCCAAGGTCCGTGCACATACCGCGTGAGGGCTGTTGCCATCAGCCGGGCAAAACACAAGGCAGCCATTCGCCGTTTGAACGGGACACTCAAATCAGTTTGCCTTGGCGTCATCTCTTCAGTGTGCTGCGAGACACTGACCCTGTAGATCATGGCATGCCACTTGCCACCACGCAGGCACAGGCAGCACAAGTCACGAGAAGACGCACTTGAGCTGTCGGGCTGTGGCTGACAAGGACACGCTGTCAAGTTGGCCGATGTTGGCAGGTCAATTCCCCAATGCAAGCAACCAACTACCAACTCCGTCCGCTGCAGCAATCACTGTACTCCCCCACATCTGAAACTGGGAAAACAATTGGCTGCCAACACAGAGTCACCAAGCTAACCGCGAAGTGTTGCACTGGAATGCAATTCGGGCACCACTTTGCAAATGGAAGGCCAGCCCCAAGAACTTCTGGAGATAATCAAATGCAAATCCATTCGGAAAACACCGACATTAAAGCCGCATGAACAGTGCGGAGGAAACTAGGCTGTTTTGCGCCCAAGTATTGCAAGCGTCCAGTCCGCCACAGGTCGTAGCCATGCTGAAACTTCAACTGCTGGCACTGCTGGCTGGCTCCGGCTCCAAAGCGAAAACAACATGGTTCCCAGCTCTACGTTAATTTGAAGGATGTGAAGATCAATCTTTGTTGGTAACTTGCTGGTTCACTTCAATTTCAATCAATGACTAATCTGGCAGCCACGCAGTTCCTACAGTTTGCTCCTACCAAGCCAATGATCCCCCACATCCGTGCGGCGCAGGTGCCGAGAGGTTTTCAAGTTTTCGTAAAACAGAGTCCTGACTGTACAGTTCCAGAAGCCACGGCGTCTGCGATGCGAGTTGGATGTATCCCCCATCATATGTTCAAAGCATTTACCAGCATTACCAGTGAAACAAAGGGGCTGCGAGCCATGCGGCGCCCAAATCTTATGGGCGTCACCCTACTCAGTCGCTTCAAGCGGCTGCGCGCAAAGCAACATGCCCTGCAGGACTCCTTGACAAACAAATTACATGTTTGCTCGCTTGAGCTTTCGTGGCAAATAAGTTTGCGAGTAATGGTGATGGCTTTGTTTTTGTATCAGCGATGGTCCTCCAAGGACAATCATGCTCTTCGGGCAAAGCTCAGAATCAGAAAGTCCAGCACTCCTCCCACCGCAAGCGATCCCACGCTGACTGAGCGCATCAACTGCATTGCAGAACGCGCAACAATCAACAAATGCCACCCTGCCGCATCACTTCCTCTTCCTGGGTCTCTTCTTCGCTGCCGCCAGGGCCGCAGCAGCCTCGCTGTTGGTCGCTGGCAAACACTTATGCACTTGCTACAAATCAAACATCCTGGGGTCTGGCCTCCTCGGCCTCGTCCGCCTCCACCTGCTGTTGTTTCCCCTTGCCCTTGGCCTTGGCCTTGGCCTTGGCAGTAGGCGCCGGCATGCTTGTAGCTTCCTGACAGGCGCGAGAAGAGATCGGGGCACAACACTATGTTGACTGTCGATTCTACTACTGCGTCAACAACAATGTGTCAACAACATTTTTTGTTCTGTCCTGGCCCGATGATCCCGATGATTGAGATGGATTGGGCGCGACTGGTTGTGTTGCGAAGGCTGTCAGGCTCAACTGGGTCATCTGCGCCTGTGGCTGGGCGGCACGCCCAACAATCTCCGGGGTGGGGAAGGGGCGTTTGAATTGGTCCCACCCTTTCCAGGAAACAGTCTGCGCCTCAACTCGAGCTGCCTTCGCTGGCCTCTCACACTCAGGCGTGGCTTTCCTTTTGGCCTCCCCAGCCGGCTTTTGCTGCTGCTGCTGCTGCTGATCAGCGCCTCCTGTTGCTGACAGTTGCACGCGTCTTTGCTTCAGCGGCCTTGTCAACCACTGGTGGGGCCGCCGGGGCCTCCTCAGCCGACTGGTGCTGCTGCTGCTGTTGCGCCTCATTGTCACGCGTATTTGCTTCAGCGGCCTTGTCAACCACTAGCGTGGCCGCCGGGCCTCCTCCTCACCCAAATGCTGCTGCTGCTGATCATTGTCAACCCCTGGTGGGGCCGCCGGGGCCTCCTCACCCAACTGCTGATCAGCGGCTTGTGTCGCCTCATCATCCTGCGTGTTTGCTTCTGCGGCCTTGTCAACCCTTGGCGGGGCCGCCGGGGCCTCCTCACCCAACTGCTGCTGCTGCTGCTGGTCCGCGCCTCCTGTTGGTTGCGCCTCATCCTTCTGTGTCTTTGCCTCCGCGGCCTTCTCAACCGCCGGGGGCTCCTCAACCGGCTGCTGCTGCTGATCGCCTTCTGTTGCCTTATTATTTTGCGCCTTTGCCTCCGCGGCCTTCTCAACCGCCGGGGCCTCCTCAACCGGCTGCTGCTGCTGATCACCGCCTCCTGACAGTTGCGCCTCATCATCCTGCGTCTTTGCTTCAGCGGCCTTGTCAACCACCGCCGGGGCCTCCTCAGCCGGCGGCTGCTGCTCTCGTAGCCAGCCCTGTTGGTTGCGCCATCTATCCTGCGTCTTTGTTTCAGCGGTCTTGTCAACCACGCCGGGCCTCCTCAGTCGGCGGCTGCTGCTGCTCCTCGCCGCCTCCTGCTGGTTGTACCACCATCCCGCGCCTTTGCTTCCAGCGGCCTTGTCAACCATCGCCGGGGTTCTCTGGTCGGGTGGCTGTTGCTCTCAGCAAGCCTACATGGCGTTTCATCATCCCAGGCGTCTTTGCTTCTGTGCGGCCTGTTCAAATCAATATGGTTGCCGGGGCCGCCTCAACCGGCTGCTGCTGCTGATCAGCGCCTCCTGTTGGTTGCGCCTCATCATTCTGTGTCTTTGCCTCCGCGGCCTTCTCAACCGCCGGGGCCTCCTCAACCGGCTGCTGCTGCTGCTGATCGCCTCCTGACAGTTGCGCCTCATCATCCTGCGCCTTTGCCTCCGCGGCCTTCTCAACCGCCGGGGCCTCCTCAACCGGCTGCTGCTGCTGCTGATCAGCGCCTCCTGTTGCCTCATCATGCCGCGGCTTTGCCTCCGTAGCCTTGTCAACCCCTGGCGCCTCCTCAGCCGGCTGCTGCTGCTGATCGACGCCTCCTGTTGCTGACAGTTGCGCCTCATCATTCTGGGCCTCCCCAGCCGGCTTCTGCTGCTGCTGCTGCTTCTGCTGATCAGCGCCTCCGGTTGCTGACGCTTGCGCCTTATCCTGATTTGCCTCAGCCTGCTTGTGCGACTGCTGCTCTCCTGGTGCCGCTGCTGCTGCTGCTGCTGCTGCTGACACTTCACCCTTCTGATGCCGCTTCAAGAATCGGAGCCAATCCTCTAAATCTTGGATCTGGTCACCTTCAGGGTCACCAAATAGGGCCAAGTCCTCCGGATCCAATTTGCCATTTCCAGAAGCCGACTCAAATGCAATGGTCGTGTAGGCATTGAAGAGCAGGTGGTCCCCAGCTCGCTGCAGCTCAGCAGATATGTCTGTGCCATCTTGCGCAAACCAGTCTTCCAAATTGCGTGGAGGATGCAGGTGGTCCAACATCAGCGTGTGGCCAGCTGCACTTGCCTTGCTGCTGTCGCTGTTGCTGTTTCTGTTTGCTGCAGCTATCTTTTGAATCTGTTGCTTACGCTTTGCGTCAGGCGAGATGTCAAGGAGGGGCAGTGGCTGGGTCTTTGTCTTCTTGGTCACCTGTCGGCATTGATCAGAGCAGCAATCTCATGACGCATGTTTGCAAGCCTCAGCCACGGCCTGGTTCATCACCAGAGGCATCATCTTCGCGAGCCATTGATTCGCAAATTAAGCTAGCTGCTTCCACATGAGGCTTCCTCAGTCCAAACTGACCCCCACCGTCCCAAGGAACAGCAGAAGCTCTGAGTCTGACACTGCAACGCTTAAAGCTGCAGCCACGCGTCGCATTTGACTCAGCGTAGAAGCTCACAGATGGTCGCAGGGACCATGGAAATATGGCCAGCGGTATTCGCCTCATTGGCAAACAAACAAAAACATCTCACCCTCCACCACATGCACCGCATCGCAAACTTATCGCCAGTTCCACACCATGCCCGTTGACACACATTTGACACACACGCACAAATCACATGAGGCTCCGACAGACTATAGTTATCCTCTACGCACGCTTTGTCCACCGTCACATATCCAGCCGGGGCAAAGAACAGATCCCCGCACTTGCTTGTCGAGGAAGTGAGGCTGGGTAGCTCTGTGGGCGACGGGAGGTCCTCCAAACTCAGCCGGAGCAGCCAGTTGACCACATCCTCGACGCTCGGATCCAGCTCTTGCCTTTGCAGGTAAGACCTCGCCTCAGCCAGTCTCACCATGACAAACACGCGGGCGCCTTGGCGCTGCAAACGCAATGAGGCGAAGCATGATGTCTCCACTCCGTGGTAGCAGCTGCCGCGCCGTTGTCCGTGCACAAAGGCTGCCTGAGAGAACGCGCAAATGTACTTGCTCTCTTCCTCACTCAGCTGGGCTGGGCCGTCTGTTTGGAACATGTCCTCCGGAACAAACGGCCACTCCGACGGCCCGGGTAGAGCGCTCAAGAGCTCGGATCTGACGATTGCGCAGGCCTCCTCTTCGAGTTTGATCTGCCCTTTCGCTTGAGCCCGCTCAGACATGGACTCCCGGAAATTGTCAATCAATCCCTCAACCAGCTCTCTGTTAGCCTCCTCCTTGAACAAGGTCTTCATGATGTTCCTGACGCACACAACGGGCTATCTGCGGGCAACTGACACATGAAGCCAACCCCTGGGTCCGACATCATGAAAACTGACAAAAAACATTTGATTTAAAGGCTATCGAGGCACTTGCCCTTGCGGATGATGAATGGTCTGCTCCCTCGGGCACTTGCTGGGTCCAAATCCTCGAAGGTCTTCACAATGCTGACCGGAGCCCGCTTTTCAAGGTTACGGTGAATTTTGATCACCGCGGGATCACTCGTGGAAGCCATGCTGCTCAATCGCGTTTTGGCCTTGGGTGGATCAGCGGCGGCACCCTGCTGGTTTTGATGCCGGAGCCGTTCAGACGTCAAAGTGGTTTGCACGGCGCTTGCGTAGTCTTTGCCTCCCTTGGTCAAAGCCTTCACAGCAGTGGCATAAATGGCCAACAGCTTCTTTGCAAGGCTCATGCCTGATTCGATGCAAGCCTTTGGGTCGTAGTCAGCACCAGCGTCTGCGCTTGGGACCCTTTTCATAAGAAAGGCATTCAAATCCAGCAGTGCTCGCACTGGCACCAGATCATCATCAGGGGCAAGTCATCGAGGTAACCTGCGGACCTTGGGCACGCCCGCTAAACCGTGCTGATGCCCATGCAATTTCAAAATCCACCACTGCGCATCGCAAAATAAAAATGCGTGAGAAAACAACAACATGCAGCGACTTCTCTGCCAAGGCACACCACCAAGTCGCGCAAGGGCCGTTTCTCACCCGAGTGCTTCATCTTCTGCAGCACCTGCATGCCAGGAAGGTCGAAGTCGATGGCCCCCTCACCAATCATCGCCTGCACCAGCACAAGTCTCTGCACGTACTGAAAAGCACACTTGTAGAGGCTCTTGCGCGGGCCGAGGTGATGCGGGTCCTCCCCGCTCAAGAGCCAACCTGTCACGGTTGCCTCCACAACGCCATCGGACATCATGGCGCAAAACTTCCTTGTGTGCACAACCATGGCACTAGATAGGGCACTGGAAACAACATGGACTGAACATAGTTCCAACGGTCAAAAAGTCAGCCTAGTAAAACCGAGCGTCTCAGTCAGCCCGGGGGGCGTGTCAAGTGCCCGGATGCCCTTGTCCAAGGCAGCCTTCATGTTGCTAATGCAGGCCTCGACCCTTGGCAAGAACCCAGTGGCCTTTTGCAAAGCGAGCTGCTCCACATTGACAATGGCAGGAACCTTTGAGGCGGCGCCTTTCTTGACTGGTGGCGTGTGCCCACCTGATCCAGCGGATGCGCCGGCGCCACCTCCCCGATTGCGACCCACTCGTTGCAAAGGAACAGCCCCATCATCATCGAAAGAAAGCGACAATCGAGGAGCGCTTGTTGTTGCCGTCAGGAAACTTGCGTCAGCCTGTGGATCCTGGGGGGGAAACTGTAAGTGAGCCATCGCTGGGCCCCGCTGGCAACATTGCAAACAAAAATGGAAACTATAGAAACTTGAGAAGCAAAACCAAGCCGAGTCCTCTTGGGCAAATCGTTCCGCAACAGCTTGCCGAAAGGATGCTGTGGGGTGTCTGGCTGATGCCTCCTGGGTAGTGGTTTCATCACGGGCCCGCACTTGCTGTCTCCTCTCGTTCTCCTCCATAATCACATGAACCCGAGTAAATGTTTCTTCTTTGCGGCTCTTGGGATTGAAGAGCACCTTCTCTGATTTGTTCACAGAGGGGTCACCTATAAGGCGGTGCCATTCTGACAGGGCTTCGGCTTCTGAGAGGTTGAAAGGAGGAGCCAGTTGCTTCTTGTGCCGCACAAACTCTCCCATCAGCATGGGCTTGATCACCACCTCCTGCATATCCACCCTGGATTTCCTCAACGAGACCGCGTGGGAAAGCACATCAAACTGGGCGGCCTTTCCCTGCGTGGCCTTCTTGTCCCTGAAAGCACGGACCGTCTGAATCCACACGTCATGGTCATGCTTCTTCATTTCCTCAGTTGGGACCAGTTGCACAACGGGCCTGGGCCTGGAAATGAAAAGGTAACTGTTGGAACCTTTACTTGACTGAAAAGTTCAAAATGATGGCCTTGGACAAGTAAGTTTCTGTCATCCTCTCCATGGGCCCAGCGGCATCAAAGGCCCGTTTGGCGTAGCCGTCCTCCCCACAGAAGTTCCTCGCAAGGTGCAGTCTGGCCGCACGGTCTTGCTCCTGACAGCCAACTTGGACGACCAACTCAGGATCTTTTTGTGGAGCCCAGTGGGTCAATAATTACTCAACAGAACATTTAGCCACACAATGACCACCCTACACAGCAAAAATGGTCCTGCTTCGTCAGCTGCTTCTTGCAGATCTCGCATGATCCTGTTGATGCCTCAGCATCAGGCGCCGCTCCTACAAGCTCATCCTGAGCCTCATGAGCAGCCATGGCCATGGCAGCAAGGCAAGCGCTGATTCCAAGTGCATGTGGTGCTGCTATGCCAGTTCTGCCTTCTCCGCCTGCTAGAGCCATGTCATCATGTCCAAGTTGCCCGCCCTGCTAAAGCCAATCGCAATCGGTCTCATAATCTCAACTCAACTCAAATGTCACCAGTTCAAACTGATTCAGGTCATCAGCACCCATGCGTCTGTCAGACCAACAATTCGGATCAAGGTGGGCAAATTTCGATTGCACCAAGTTTTGCACGATTCCGCGTATCACCGTCAATGCCAATTCTTGTCTGGCAATGCACTGGAGCTCCAGCGCGAGCACAACCCACGAGTGACTCTTGGGTTCTTAGTGTGGGGAGTGGGGAGGCATGGGCATTTCAATGCATGTGATGGTCGCTGTCGTTCGCTGGGCAATGCTGGCGCTTCAAAAAGGAGCCTGCGCAAACAGTCTAATCTGAACAGTCTTCCGGGGCACCCAGCCCGTCGTCTTCAATGGGTCCAACGGGCTGAAGGTTGCAGAGCACAAATCCTACGAAAGACCCTGCACATGCTACGTGAAACGCATTGCCTGCCATGCGTGTCAAGGCGTGTTGACCTACATCGGCACAGACCGGGGCCACTGGCAAACCAGACGCCTGCACTTGGGGGCCAAATACGGGAACGCCCTGCGCTGCAAGAAGTTCTTGTGCAAGCAGCAGGCGTCCTTGCTGCGTTGACCAAATCACAGACTTGGTCAACAAACATGGAGCAAAATGCCCTGCGTGCCCGCTGAACTCGACGTTCTGTGTCAAGTTGATGAGGACTTCCCGGCCACTATTTACCATCTTGGCAATCCGCTCATTGGTGTGGTACTGTTCCAGCCTCACCTGAGTCAGCAGTCAGTCACAACTAAATCGCGGTCTATCCGATATCCAAGTCCCTGTAAGGTAAAGTGAAAGAAGGGCTACCCCTCACAAACCTAAGAAGCTTCATCTAGCCGGAATTTGCCACACAAAGCAAAAACAAAACCAAATGAAAAGTCGGGGCGACACAACTCTGTGACATGAGAAAAGCACAAGTGCCACGCGCGCCAGGATGCTTTGAGCGAGGCCGGGAGCAGATCATAGAACGTGCCCTGCAGCATCTGGCGGGAGCACAAACGTTTCCGCTCAGCTTCCACCTCGGCGCGGCTGCGAACCCGTGGAATGTTGTATTCACTCAACCCCCCTCCCCCCCCGCAAAATAAATAAAGGGAACACAATTGTAGTTGCAAGCGCAAGGCGCCACATCATCTGGGGCACAAAGCAGCTGACCCCCATCAAAATCAGGCGCCCTATCAAGGATCTTGATGTCCTCAATGGGTCGGACCAGCTCCATGTCCAGCCTGATGCACGCGGTGTACCTCCTTGTACGTTGGATCGGGAACCCCCGCTCAGTGGGCCGCTGGATCATTGAATGCACCCGGTAGCCAGGGAGAAACTTCTCCAGGATTGACGCCCTGAAGTTTCTCGTGCACTCATGAAAGTACACATGTGGGCGCTTCCTCCGGATTAGTTGCAACTCCACCGCAAACGGAAGCACAGTCTTGCCCGCCAATGACAGCACCTGCGACATCGATGACCAATCCTGGCAAGAGGTCCCGGCCATGTAGATGAGCAAAGGGTCCGTCAGCTTTGCCACCCCCGTCACCTGTGCCACACGCTCGCTGTCGGTCTGCAAGAGAGCGGCCGGGAACACATCGCACTTTTTCGAGTGATGCTTGCAACAAGTCGCCTGCTCCACAAAAAGGTTCTCGAATGCATCCATGCGGGCCATGAGCTTGTCCAGCAAAGTGCTCCCCAGTTGGTTAATGACCTTCTTGATATCATCCTTCGTCTACGGGGCATCGCCGGGTGCATCACTACACGCGGCAGCCCGTTGCTTGCCACGCACCGGCTGGGGCATCTTGGGCATGGCCTTGTACTTGGCGATGAGCGGCTTCAACTCCAGGCTCGAGGTGTCCATGACTTTCAGCACAGCCACGCGCGCGTCCAGCGTCAGCAACTGCAGCAAATCAGGGAACACATGCAGGGCGCCGTCCTCATTTGAGCACAGCACTCGCTGGCAGTTCTTGTCGATGTCAACCGAATGGCCAACGATTCCTCGGACCCAACCCGGGCAAAGATCTGGCGCTCGGTCAGACACGGCTGCCTCAAGCATCGCCTTGCTGTGCTCCATGCCCCCCATACCACCTTGGACAAAGAACAAACACACGGGGGAGCAGGGGGCTGGCTGTCGGTTGAAATCAATAAGAACAACCAAGCAAAGCGACAAAAAAGAGGGAACAAACAAATCATCAATCAAAACTGCCTGGTCACTGTATTGCGACATCCAAACCGCGTTGTGTGTGTTTCGCAGCAGGGTGGACACGGCCTAGTTTGCCTCGCACTGCTCTACCAGCCAAAAGTTCCAGCGGAAGGATTCAACCATATTGGGCGACAAAGCCTGCCCCGCGCCAGACGGCGCCCGTTTCCTCTTCAGCTTGCAAGTGGCTCTCGCTTTGGTCTGCCCACCAATGTCGCTGTCCGCAAACATGTCGTCCACACGGAATCTGGCATCGCCTGGCGCAACCATTCATGTGGCAAGGGTGGAATCGAACCGCCAAATCAGACACCAGTTGGGGACCAGTCGTCGCGGACCTGTCGCGGACCCGTCGCGGACCTGTCGCGGACCTGTCGCGGACCTGTCGCGAATCCGTCGCGGACCTGTCGCGGACCTGTCGCGGACCTGTCGCGGACCCGTCGCGGACCCGTCGCGGACCCGTCGCGGACCCGTCGCGGACCCGTCGCGGACCCGTCGCGGACCTGTCGCGGACCTGTCGCGGACCTGTCGCGGACCCGTCGGAAGCGATCCGGGGGTTGTGTGCCCATGTCGTACTGGTCTTGGATGCTGAATCCGATGCTGCCCGAGGACATCAAAACACGGATCAAATGGAAAAAAACACAAAATGAAACGGAAAATTGAAAAAAACACGTAAAAACCTGACGATCAGTAGGGGGGGTCGTGGTGCCCATACCGTGCCAGTCTGGATAAAGGAATTTGACAATTGCTGCCCGAGGACACCGAACCACGAATCAAACGGAAAAACACAAAATGAAACGGAAATTTGAAAAAAAAAAAAGTAAAAAAACCTGACGATCAGTAGGGGATCTGTCGCGGACCATGTTTCGTGCCAAAAAAGACTGGGAATCCCCGACTGGAAGCCTGATCTACCGTGTTCTGGAGGCTGGTGCACCATGATTTTGCTCTGGGATTGGGGTTCCGACTGATCCCCTACTGATCGTCAGGTTTTTTTACTTTTTTTCAGATTTCCGTTTCACTTTGTGTTTTTCCATTTGATTCGCGGTTCGATGTCCTCGGGCAGCAATTGCCGCAAGAAAACTGCCTGCAGCTTCAAACGACTAGAAACCAGTAGGTGGTTTGGTCATTGTATTGCATTTGCCTGTTTCGTATCATTTTTTACCTCAAAACGACTAAGACACCTAGAAATTGGAATTATTGGGCGTTTCCTTCTTGCACAGGTCTTTCTCTCTCATTCAGCTTGATGTTGCCCACTAGACCTGATTTTCGAATCTTCTGAAACTTTCAAACTCGACAACCCTTCAAATCCTTCCCTCCATCAACACCCTTCAATCCTAGCTGTGCGGGGGAGTGGTGCGCAAATCGGAGCAAGTTTAGTCTAAACATGCTTTGGGTGAGAAATGCTCTTTGTTCGTGCCACTTTTGGCCGCACACCCGCAAAATACCGCAAACGAGCGCAAATCCCAAAAAATGGGTCAATTGGGTTTGTTTGCGTGGAGTGCCCGGTGAAAAGCAGCACTGCCCGCTCAATAGCATGCCCTGATTGGGGACCGATGTAGGGTCATGCTTGCAACGGGAAATGCAAGCACCGAGAAAGGAAACTATATTGATATGATGTCAGATCTTGTTGGCTCAAATATCCTCCAAACGGCCGGCAGCACCTTACATGCCGGCCTTCGTACTAGTTTTCCAGCGGTTCGTACTAGAACGCCCAGTTTTCCTCCAATCGTACCCATTACCCAAAACGCCCAGAAATTTCTGGGTGTTTGAATCTCCAGGTGACGAGCATCACGTGAAAGCATGATTTACGCGTAACGTTGCCACTCGCACGCACGGCCCGTGATTATCACACTCGTGTTGTTTCGTCCGACCCATTCCTTTGCCTCCATGCTGGCCGGCTTCATCCTCGTCACTGCTGGTTGAGCTGCTTGAGCTGCTCAAGCTGGCTGCGTCAGCCTCGGCATCTGGCTCCATGGCTGCGCGTCCAACGCATCCTCGGGTTCAGTGTCACCCACGAGTGTCACTCATGATGGTGCAACTATGTGTGTGGGGCCATGGATCCAAATCAATCCCACAGGTACAGGTGATGGTAACATGCGTGCCAGTCTGTCAAGATCATTACCACACTTCTTGAGCCATCATCCACACAAAGACACCCATGCTTCACACATGACGGCTTCAACCCACTGACCTTGGCTCAACAGAATCAGTTGGCACAACCAAGAGTGTCGGTCCGACATCATGGCACTGGAGACGCTGAATCGTTTTTTCACATTACAACCTGCTGTCTGTGCCAAACAAATGCGCAGCTCGAACACGCCACGATGCCTGTACATTTGCCTAGCCTGTCAACGTGGCCAGCTGTTCGTCCAATTCGGCGTCAGTGCCAGTCGCCGACTCTACCGGAACCATCGTCAAGAACACATGGCTATGCTTGTCCTCAACTGTAGGCATCAAGCCCTGCAAACACCAGGCCTTCAACCTTCGCACCACAGCCTCCGGCGTGCTGGCTTGGTTGATACGCATGGATTTCACACACTGGTCCGTCTCAGAACTGTGATGCTTGCAAAAAGCTTTGTACAGATCAACGGCAGGGGTCTCAAAGTACCTGATATCGAACTCACCGAACATCACAGATTTGGGGTGCCGATCACCGCGTCTGGAGCCCGGCGCCCGTGCCGCTGCCTGCTTTGGCGCAGGCTTCGCCTTTGGCAGCTGCGCTTGGCCTCTGGAAGGTGCTGGCTGGGCATCCTTTGCACAGTCGCTGTCAGGGGGGGGCAAAACCCCCACCTTCCCTCCACCCACCATGCCGGACGACTTCTGCACCTTACCCTCACGTTCGATGGAAAAGTCATCGATGAGCTCAACAGCACGGCTTGGTTCGGCGCCTTCGCAGTTGCCAGTCATTAGATCGCGGTAGAATGTTGCTGGCTTCCATGGCACCACCGCTGGCCGCTTGTCAGGGCTGCACTGCAAAAGGGCTTGATAATATGCCGAAATTTGCCCATGAAAGATGCTCTCAACGTGATCCGCCCGCAACTCATCCCACTTCAGTAAGCAACGTGCGTACGTTATAAAGAAAGCGCCGCTCTTGTCTGTGTACCATACCTTGCTTCCCCCTTTAAACGGCGCAAACGCACTCTGGCGGTTGTCCTCCAAGTTGTTCATTTGCCATCCTCGCCGTTCAAGTTCCAACTGGCACTCAAGCTGCGAGAGATCATCAACCTTCACAGCGCGAGGCGTAAACACTTTGCCTGTAGGTTCAAGCCACAGTGTCTGGTCCAGCTGTTGCACGCCTGCTACTGTCAGTTGCCATTGTCCAGGGGCGCACTTCTGCACCAAACCCCTGTCCAAAAGCTCCTGTGACACTCCATCCTCATCATCATACAAACGTTTATTGGAACCTGGAAATGCCCCTGCGTCCACCAACTGCTGAAGTTCCGGCACAAGGCATGTGGTTACTGCAGTTGACGGTTGGAGCACTAGCAATTGGCCCAACAGTTGCTGTGTCAATGCTGCATTGTCTGTGAACATACGAGTGGCTGTAATGCTTGGCCCTGGGGCTCGCGCAATCTGAATCCGTCCGCTGTTTGTGTCATGGTGGCGAACCGGGTAAAACCTCACGGCCAAATCGCTCGGGATCAGGTCATCCATAGCTGCCAGTGGCCTCAAATAGCAAAAACAGCCAATCTGCAATCTGTCACCGCCTCATGGCACCTGTGCCCTCGCCCCCCTCACAACAAAACAAAAAATCGCAGTGCTGTCAGCCAAGGATCCTCTTCAGTCTGTTGGGCTGGCTATGCGTCACCCGGAACACAGTCATTTTGCTCGTGTCCACTACTGCACCGCTGCTCTGAGAAGAACCCGCTGCGCAGCTGGACGGCTGCCAGTCAGAAAGGTCATCATCAAACCAGGCATCTTCTCTCACACAGCCAATGGCGTGGCGTGTGGAGGCCAAGGTTCCACGTGGAAGCGCCCGTGGTAGGGATGAAGCTGTCGCAACTGATGTGCGCACTGATTGCCCAAGCTCGGTTCCTGGAATCTCTCCCAGCACTTCTGACGGGGCTGCAAAGTAAGGGCTCTGGTAATGGCTCACAATGCTTCTGAAGTGGTTCAGAACCATCTGCCCCATGACGGAGGTGTTCTTAATGTTTTTTTTGGATTTCCTGGTGTTTGCCCCCGACGGCGGACTGGGCCTGCTGGCGGTCCTCCTGGATTGAACCCATAGTGAAATCACAGTTGCTGAACAGCTGGCCTGACGCATGATCACGAAGGCAAGGGAAACATGTGCAATTGCCTGGCAGCTGCGGCCTGAGTACCTGTGGTACACCATGTCTCGCAGGATGGTGAACGAAAGCTGACGCCCAGGAACTTTGACCTGCCAGTTGCTCTGCGTGACATGGGTGGGACAGCTTGCCATGAGGCTCTGGCACCAAGATCCCCGACCAGCAAATGTCCAACAAGCTCCGCCAGCCCCCTCTCGCTGGAGATGGCTGCAAACCGCTGACCGAGATTGTGTAAATCCTTGGCAGATCAAGCGCACGTACTTTCAACACGCAACGTCCTCATGTGTGACTCAATGACTTTCAGCACAGGCGCAAACGGGTTGGTCAACAGCATTTCTATCTCATCCCAGCGTGTCTCGGTTGAAAGATACGCATCTCTGGCATTGGGGGCCCTCATCAGCACCATCCTCGGAAATCAAAAACTCAAAAATGTGTCTCTCCGACTCAAGCACGGCAATCTTCCCAGCTCGCAGCACTAGCAAAGCAAGGCTCTTCAGATCTCGGTGGAGCGCCTCGATGGGCCGCTCCACAATACGGACCATCTTCAGGGCGCCGGCCCAATGCTGCATCGAACGACCCATGCCTCACTGACACTGGCCCAAAGTACTCCAAAGGACCATGCACAAAAAATCGGCCGACCCCTGCATTGAACGACACAGGCTGACATGCGCCACACACACACAGGGACGTTGTGACAATCTGCTCTACTAAGTCTACTTTACTTCATTACCATTCATTACATGAACTAGCTGATTAATGCATACCTACATTGTCACATTGTGGACACAAGAGCCAGTTCGCACATGTAGAAACTAGCTCCTAGTGTTTTGTTGGCTCCACACATGTCGCTTACTCGCTTACAGCTTGTACCCACTACCCACGATACCCACGTACCTACAGTATACTTACACACAAACACACATCACATTATATCGTGGACTCAAGCGCCAACTCGCACGCATGGAATGTAGCGCTTAACTTTGTTCCACGCATGTCGCCAACAAAGGTCGTAAGGTCGGTTTTGGCAACTGAGGTACTGCTGCCTGCCAAGAAGTCCTCCACCTCCAGATGCAAAGGCACATCGTAGCGGTCGTTTGGGTGCCCCGTGTACTCTGGGTCGAAAAAGCGCCTGGAGATCTTGTGGTGGGCGGACATGTCCTTGGCGCAGCTTGCGCGGCATGTTTGCACAAGCCCTTTTCCTGAACGAAGCATAAGCAAAACGTCCGAGTCCAAGTCTGAGTCAAACTGGTAAAGAATCCTCCCTCACAACGAAAAAAAAAAACAAACGCACGCTGCCAAGCTTCGGACGCTGCTCGGAACATTCGACGACACTCCCTCAGTCCAGACCTGGCGACCTCAACATCGCCATGTCCAACCACGCAAATCTTCCAAGGTAGCTGCCCCCAGTGGCATGTTTTCACATCAAGGGTCGTGATGCAATGATCCTTGGCAAAACAATGTCGAAAGAAAACACAGCTGGCTGCAAGGCATGTGGCTCAAATGCACAAAAGCTTCAGACTGGCTCACTGCAGCCAAACGTCGCATGCAGCGAACCAATCTGAAAACACATCAGTTCGGTCCTTGTCGTTCAGGCCATGGGTGAGCTCGGAGAGCAATGTCACCGAACCATTTGCCAGATCATCGATCATTTGTGGCAACACGCCTGCCGCAAGTTCTGGGGCGCGTCTCCCCTTCGTTGGGCATGTGGACGGCGACTGCCTGTCAAAGCAAATTGCCCTGCGACGCATGTGATATGACCCCAAACTGTGTTCTTGCTGATGGCACCAGCAGCCTTCGCACCAGCCCGTCAGGTCTGCTAAAAACCCAGAAAGAACACTGAGCATCTGGGCATATGCCCAAAAGCGCCGGGATGAGATTGCAGCATCCACTGTGCGAATATATTGGGCTGTGACTCTGCGCGGCCCATCGCTAGCATCCTTCGCCTGACCAACACAACCGACACCAGCAATGCCAACACCAGCCGGGGCCCCATCACCAACGCAGCCCAGGCGCGTTATCTTGGCCCAACGCACCAAAATTAAATTTGTCTGCGCTCCAGCGATCCAGCAAAGCCCCTTTGCGTGCCAGAAGTGCATCAACGGCTCGGCTGAGCGAGTTCCATCCTCGCAGCTTGACCATCTCAAACACCAGCCCAAGGAGTCAAACACGCCAAGTGAAATTGAAAGGGGGGATGCGCCTAGAACGGAGAAGCGAAAGGAATTGCGCCTAAACAGCATCATGTGCCAAGAAACTGACTAGCATGCAACAAGCTTCACACCCTGGTGTGATGCGTCCAGGTGCATTCGAGTTTCGCCACTGTATGAAGTGGCCGCCATCCCAAGTCTTGATGAGCTGCTGGTGAACAGACCCGCTGAAGCATGTAGCGATGAGCCTGGGTAAAATACAGGCATGGGTAAGACATACTCTTGAACATCGCTGCCCTGCCTAGACCGCCAATGGTCGTTGCTGAGCAAGTCCGTGGTGGCCTTGAAGCTCTCCTGCCACGCACTCACATGTGCCATGGCCTTCATGAGATCTTTGCATATGTTGTCGTAGGCGTGCGCCAGACCTGGCACCAGGAGGCAGCCGCTAAGATCAAACACGTGGTTGTCTGCGCCGCAAGCGTCACCTCGCAACTTGAAGTACGGGGCCAACTCGGATATTTGTGATGCCAGAAGCTGGCCCAAGGGCAAAGGTGGCACACTGGGTATCTTTGCCTCTGTGCCAAAGTCACATGTCCAAGACACCACGGCCCGTGAAAAGGAAGCTAGCACTGATGGCAATGCCCCGACTTCCAACTTTACCATGTGCACAAGCGCTCCAAACTTTTGCGGTAAGCCAGAGCGTCCGCTTCCCAAAATTGCAAGTGGCGCTGTGCGCGTGTGCACCGGCTCCCAAATCTCATCTGGCCGCTTGCCTGCCCCAAGTTGGCGAGCTGTGTCCTGTGACACGTAATCACGCAGAAGCATGAAAAATTCACTGCCTCCTTGTGGAGACGCGTCTGCACCAAGGAACACAAAGGGTGGTTCTGCTTCATCTGATTGGGCCCATCGGTCTCTCATGTGTTGCATGAGGATCAAATCAGCATACAGGCGTGCCCGACTCAGAGTGGCAGCGCTCGGCGCTGCCACAGAGCCATTGAAGACATCCTGCACAGCCTGCGCAGCCTCCGCGCCTGCCACATAGTTCATGGCTTGCACGATGGATCTCACGAAGCCATTCGATGAGCGCAGTTGCCTGCTGTACAGCAAGGCTGAGAGCAGTGCGGAGACCTGGTACTCAAAGCCCCCCCGGGCCCGTGATTTCACGAACTCATTGCGCGACTTCAGCGAGAACTTGAACTGCTCTGCCATCACCAAGACCGACAGGTCAGGCCTGTGTCACATCAAGTCGCAGGAGTTTCTTTGCAAGGAGCCCATTGAATGAACTAAACTTAGGCCGCGGCGTTGCAAGGACAATGGCACCGCGGCGATTGACCGGACCGCTCCGTCCTGCAATGCACCGAGGAAGGCACGGTGCCCTACGTGTGATTGATGCAATCAAGGCAAAATCAAAAGGCAACCAAACCCTGCCACTGAGCTCACGGCTAGCACCCGATTGGCGAAAAGCACAAGGCGATGGACCTGAAGTCATAGTGTTGCGTGGCTCCCAATCTGTGTGTGTGTGTAGAAACCAAATGATCCAGTCACGCAAAACATACCTGCAAAACAAGACGGCTTTCAAGCCAACTCAGGCCAACGCAAGTTCAAAGCCAGCTCGTAGAAGGAATGCCAAGTTCATGCGCGCCTCCACACGTGCGCCCACATGTTTGCCGCTCAAAGTCTGCCACGTTTGAACAACACAGAAATTCATGCGACGCGCGCCTCAGGGCCTCAGGGGGCAGCAAATGCTCTGCCTGAGGCGTGTTGGCACTCGGGCTCAATGGATTTCCGTTCTCAGGCAGCCCGAGGACACAACCGTCAGTTCAAAGCCAGAGTGAAGATAGCGATAGCAACCTGTCAAGGCATGTTTTTTTTCCCCCAAAGAAACTAGGCAATCACCTGCGCTTACAGTACCTCAACTCAAGCACTACCAAACAAGCCACACTTAGTCTACGCTTTGTTGAAACTGAAATAGTTCGTGCAGGCAACCGTGCGGGCCTGCAGAGCGGCCGCCGTTCTCCGGCAAAACGAAAACAGTCAGCACACCTTGGCGACCCAGCAACAGGACCCAGGCTAAGACCTTGCTCAAATGAGGCCGGCGCCGGCAAGTGATCTCAAATGCGCCAAAGCTGACTGCCTGCCGGGGCCATTCTTCCACGGAAAAAAACAGGCTGGGCACATGTGCCACAAACGTGGAACACACACACACACCTCCGCTTGACATGCATGTGGCATGTGGTGTTGCTGCGCCTTGCAATGTGACCCAACGCAAGCAACGATTTCATGGCTGAGACATGTGAGACAATCCAGCCTGCCGAGTGTCCAGAATCAATCGCTGCGCCCGAACGCACCTTGGCACAGCCCGGCAACAATGAACGCCAAAGGAACATCTTGCTGCAACGAAAACACAACGCACACCCTGAGGAGGTAGCACGCACAGCTCCTCTTTCTGCCGCTGCCTGCAATGAAGAAACATGACATGTGTCATGTGTCATGCCCCTATCATCTCTTGCTCTCTCATGTCACGCACAGGCCTGCCCACCGCCGTCGCTGAACAGGTGCACCTTGGCAAGGCAGCAACAGTCAGAACCCAAGCTAAGATCTTGATCAAACGAGGCCAGCGCCCGCCAGCTCCAAAGTCCAAAGATCTCCAATGAATCCTGCCCGGGCCGCTCTTCCCCGAAAAGACTGTGCACATGTGACGCAAAACATGGCACACACACACACACCTTGCAACACCAATTCAAGCAGCTCTTAGTCTCTCTCCCTCTCTCCCTCTCTCTCGCTCTCTCTCTCTCTCTCCAAGCAAAACTCAACATCCCTCGCGCCTCTGAAGTGCCTCGGTAGCGCGCCTGGCCGGGAAAGCACTTCAATCAATGACGGGATCATGCAACTCAACTGTGCACAAACGATGGTCAATCTGCAAAGGTGCAAGGGAACAACTGGGATCACGTGCAGCACCGGTTTTTTTCCGCAGGCAGGCTATGTTGGCTGCGCTGCTACATGAACTTCGACGAACACAATAAGCGTTCGATTTCGCGCTTTTCAGAGTCTCAAAGGGCAAGCAATCTGCCATTGGGAGTGATGCGCATCGTTGGGGTTTCAATGACCTTTGAGACCCAGCCCCGGTAGCTAGCTACAGCTACAATCCAGACATTCTCAAACTGCTCTGCAGTCACTTCACCCCGGTCAGGCCACTTCAAGGAAGCTTATATGTTGCGTTTGCTGACTCATGAGTTCATGATTGCTGGAGCCCCAAGCTTCCCTGATGTCGGCCTTTCTTTTCGCAGGCAGGCCATGTCGGCTGCACCGCTTTGCAAACTTCGACAAACGCGACAGCAAGGTGCGTTCGATTTCGTGGTTCTCAAAGGACCCGTGAACTGCCATTGGAAGTGATGTGCTTCGGTGTGTCTTCAAAGACCGTTGTGTCTTCAAAGACCTTTGAGCCCCGATCGCCGGTAGCTACAGCTACAACCCTATGCTGCTTTGCAGCTGCCCCAGTCAGGCCACTTCAAGGAAGCTCATATATGTTGCGCTTGCTGACTCATGAGTTCATGATTGCTGGAGCCCCACGCTTCCCTGATGTCGGCCTTTCTTTTCGCAGGCAGGCCATGTCGGCTGCACCGCTTTGCAAACTTCGACAAACGCGACAGCAAGGTGCGTTCGATTTCGTGGTTCTCAAAGGACCCGTGAACTGCCATTGGAAGTGATGTGCTTCGTTGTGTCTTCAAAGACCTTTGAGCCCCGATCGCCGGTAGCTACAGCTACAGCTATGATGCAAACAACCCTATGCTGCTTTGCAGCTGCCCCAGTCAGGCCACTTCAAGGAAGCTCATATATGTTGCGCTTGTTCAATCATGAGTTCATGATTATGTTTGCTCGAGCCTCAAGCTTCCCTGCAGGCCTTTAAAGCTTAGTTCTCCTACTCTCCGATCTCCGTCGGAGCCCGGGAGCCCGCCTCACTCGACGAGTCGGACGTGGCAGACTCTGCCGACTCGTCACCGGGCAGCTCCGACTTGAGCTTCTCAAAGCAGCGCAAGGCCGTCCGGAGCGCCTGCATAGCTCCCACATGTTTGCAAGGTCTCAAAAATGAAATCAAAAGAGAACACAGCGTTTCAACCGGATGTCATTGAAGGCACCGAGTATTTGCAACATTGCTCTTAGACAGAAATATCGGCACTATATATTTCAAAAACCTAGTTAGTCCCGTCCCGCCTTCACCGCCTTGCGCAGCTTCGTCTGCTGCCGCTGCTTGTTCTTTGCCGCCATGGTGTCCACGAGCGGCGTTGCGGTCTCCTCTTTCATGGGCTCCTTGGTAGCCCATGGCATAAAACTAGAGCATGGTTTAAAAAGAAAGCGGACTCCGCCAACTCCAACTTACTCCCCTCACTCAAATACAAGCAACGAAAATGTTCCATTTTGTTGCGTCTCTTCCTTGCCGGTGCCGCCAGTGTCCCCTTCCAGCGTCACCTGCGTGCCCTCCGCCTTCCTCTTCGTCGCCACGCCGGTGTCCCCCTGCGACTGCTCCTGACGGTCCTGACGGGCTGACGGCCAAAAATATTAATATATATTAACACAAAGCGACATAGCAAAACAAAATAAAAGCTCTGCTCTGCAACCCCCTCCTTCGTCGCCACCTTCTTCTTCTCCGCCTGCCCCTTCTTCTTCTTCTTCTTCTGCTGCTCCAGCAGCGCCTGCGCCTGCGCCTTGCCCAAAGCGTCCGGCTCTTTCAGCTGCTTGTTCTCCCCCAGCCCCGGCCCCATTTTCTTCTGCTTCTTCTCCGGCACCGTGCCGCCCAAAGCGTGCGGTTGCTCCTGCTCCTTGTTCTCCTTCTTCTCCTGCGACTTGCTCGGCGTCTGCTTGTTCTTCCCCATCTTCATCTTCACCTTGCCGGGCTGGCAATCGCAGTCCAAAGCGCCCGCCTTCTCCTGCACATGGTCCCCCACCAGCTTCACCTTGCCGCCGGGCTGGTTGTCCTCCAACGGCATCGCCTGCTCCTTCTTCTCCTGCAAAGCGCTCGGCTGATCCTTCTTCTCCACCGCCTGCTCCTTCTTCTCCACCGCCTGCTCCTTCTTCTCCACCACCTCCTCCTGCAAAGCGCTCGGCTGATCCTTCTTCTCCAACGGCATCGCCTGCTCCTGCTTCTCCACCACCTCCTCCTGCAAAAAGCTCGGCTGATCCTTCTTTTCCACCGCCTGCTCCTTCTTCTCCACCACCTCCGGCTGCAAAGCGCTCGGCTGATCCTGCTTCTCCACCGCCTGATCCTTCTTCTCCACCACCGTCTTCAAGTTGCCGCCGGGCTGGTTGCCCTCCAACGCCTGTTCCTTCTTCTCCACCACCGTGCCCGGCTGATCCTTCTTCTCCACCACCGTCTTGACCTTGCCGCCGGGCTGGTTGCCCTCCAACGCCTGATCCTTTTTCTCCACCACCGTGCCCGGCTGATCCTTCTTCTCCACCACCGTCTTGACCTCGCCGGGCTGGTTGCAAGCGCTTGCCTGCTCCTCCTTCTTCTCCACCTCCACCACCCCCAAAGCGCTCTTCTTCTCCACCACCATCTCGACCTTGCCGGGCTGGTTGCCGTCCAAAGCCGAAGCGCTCGCCTGCTCCTCAGGCTTCTCCACCGTCTCCTCCTGGTCGCTAATATTTGCCATTGACCGTGATATGAGGAATCCCAACAATAAAATCCCAAAAAGAAGAATTAACTTGAAGAAGTCTTTTATTGCTATCTTTATATTTGCTTTTCTTTTACTTTTTGATCTTATTTTTACGGCTGATCCTTCTTCTCCACCACCATCTCGACCTTGCCGCCGGGCTGGTCGTCCACAGCGCTCGCCTGCTCCTTGCCAGGGCCAGCTTGGTCGTTGATGGTAACTTTACTGACGTCTCTAATTGAACACTCAAACACTTAGACACTTCTCAGACCTACAAGATCGTTAGGCTATGTACGTTGGTTCACAGTTTGGAACCGTACTCAAAATCAAAATCAAAATCGCTTGACAAGCTGTTCCCCTTGCGGTCTCCCGGTTCCTTCTCCATCTTGTCCTTCATTGCCCAGCCCGGCTTCTCATCCTCCTCCTCAAATTTGTGACGCCAGAATGCCACATATGGTTTTCCACATAAGTTACAAAACACAAGGCACATGTGAAATATATTCTACATTTTGGTGATGGGAAACACTCAACTTTGAATGACCAGAGTGACTTTGGCCAAGGAAACACGCTAAGTCTCCTGGATCCTTGCCCGCTTGCTGTGCGGCTCCGGCTGGTCCGGCTGCACCGGCTGAGGCTCCTGACAGGATCGAGAATCCACGGCTGACGTGAAGTTTAAAGTTTAAAGTTTAAAGTTTGTGATGGCTCAAAGTATTCACTGAGTTCCTCAACATCTATGCATTTCTTCCCAAAAGAACACTTAAAACCCACATATGGACAACCCCAAGCCAGTATCCTCAAAGCGCTTCATCGGGAAGCCATCCTCGTCCCAGCCTGGGCCACAGCCCGTGTGCAGCCTCCTCGCCTCCGCCACCTCCTGCATGGAGTTGTTGAAGGTTTGATGGTGCAACAGCACAACAACAACTGAGCTGCCCCTGAAACAAGGGTCGGCCTTACGGGGTTGTATGGACACAACCATGCACTAAACCTTAAAAAGCTAAAAGTCTGAGGGGGTGGGAACCGCCGAGAAAAATCCACTGGCCTTTGTCCCTTGCCTGGCCTTTGGCGGGTAGCTCTCGTGGAGGATCTGCCAGATGCGGGCCAGCTCCGGGATGTTCGCCGGCCACTCCACGAACCTCTCCAGGTGGGCGATCCTCTTCATGTAGATGTTGATCGGCGGCCGGCCCCGCGGAGACCGCGGCCGACGTGGCCGCGGAGGCACAACCACGGGCATGGGCATGGCGCGGTGCTGGTGCTGCTGCTGCTGCTGTTGCTGATGCTGCTGATGCTGCTGGCGCTGATGCTGCTGATGCTGCTGGTGCTGATGCTGATGCTGCTGGTGCTGATGCTGATGCTGCTGGTGCTGATGCTGATGCTGCTGGTGCTGATGCTGATGCTGCTGGTGCTGCCGGTGCTGATGCTGCTTTTGCAAGGGGCATTGAGGCGGATTCTGAGTAATCAGTTGGAGCCGAAGCGCACCGCAAATGAATCAAGTGAATGAGTCAGGATCAAACCTGGTGTGACCTCATGGCTCCAAATGTCTTTCAACAGCCCTGCCCTGGCCTCGACGAAGCGCCACAGCGCGCAGGCCGCCAATCCAAATGGCCCACGATGCGTGCTGCGTGATGCTGAATGGCAATGGCTGTCATGACCGTGACATGGGGCGATGTGCTTAAGATGTAACATAGTGCAACGCAGCCCGGGTGAAAGCCTAAAGGCGTGCCCAAAACCAATTGAAACAACACCGCCAGACCCCTCCCCCCGGCGAGGTCCGGAAAGGAATGTTAACAAAGGGACCTGACAAGGTGGGGCAAATCTAATCTACATGCGGGTCATCAAGGTGAATTGATTTGTGTTGCCTGCGCATGAGCATCAGCAGCTGCCAGGCAAGCGGGCAAATGTGAACTGACGAACCGCTGGCCCGGGTCCGCAAAAAAGGCATGCCCTGCCCCCCCCCCCCCCCCGTTTGACAGCCCGGGAGCCTGATCACGATCCGTAATCTGCTTAGTTGTTGGCCCTTGTTCTGGTTAGTGTTTTTAATCCGCAACCCGCTGCAAATTGTGGGGCAAAGCATCGAACATCCATGCAAACCAACATGATCCAACCCGTGAACCGCACAATCCGCAATCCGCCAATCACTGGGGATTAGGTTTGCACAATGCTAGGGCAAAAAACGACAATCGACTCTCACCAATGTGCAGCCAAAGAAACATAGCCTCGCCTGGTTCTTGCGAAGTCTTAACCCCATCTTTCAAAATATATGCGAAACACCGTGTCAAGCAACGGAAATATCAAAAAAACTACACATTTTGCCGCGCTTCTTGGCCAAACAAAAAGCGTGCCCCCAGGAAATCGCCTCTATGCAAAAATTGTCATTGACTGCGCGTTTTTCAAGCGCTGTTTTTCAACCCAAGAAACTTGCATGTAAGCTCGGCCCTCCCCAAAACAACCATTTTTTTGTTCGTGCCTCAAAACGCGCCTTGACCCCAACCCCCCCTGGCTCGTGAAAGTTAACAGCTCGTAGTTTGCACTGATCCGTCTGAACGTAAGAGACTGGTGACCGTGTACTCCGCCATGGTTCTGAGCAGCTGCATGCAGACACAACGCAATACATCAACAACAATCACAAGCGTGCGCAAGAAGAGACAACATGACAAGCTCACATGCAGATTTTGTCCCGAGTCGACGCCGAACGTCACGGAGAAGGTGGGGGTCGAAACCTTTGGCCTCATAAAGGCGCTTGAGAGCGTTAAGTCCTTGCTGTTGCTGAACCGCAGGTTGTGCACCACGTATGATGAGCCAGGAGCGAGAAGACCAAGAAGAATAAGTAAACATCTGATCATTGGCACTCCGAATTCCTTTGATTTGGGAGGGATGATCAGGTAGCTGTGGTGTAATAGTTCTGGAAGAAGAATCACATCGATAGCCCAGCACTTTGTCATCATGTTGAACCTCAAGCATCACTGGTGGGCGATAAAATTCCAGGGAAAGAAAATTCATGAGCACGGGCGAGTGTGGGGCAGAATCACGAAGTAGAATGAAACGATTGTCGACGTAGCGCTCATGCCAGATCACACCGATATCGGGCATGCGAAAACGCAGAGAACACATTGTCTGGTGCCAGAAGAAATCCTCAACCGTGGCAACCAAATTGCAGAGCGGTGGCGCGGCTGGTGATCCCATAGCGACTCCCCGTTCTTGGCGGAACAAGTATCCGTTGATCTCGAAGTGACTGTTGTCAATGACAAAGTCCAGAAGGTGCCGGAGATCTTGTTCATGAAAAGTTCGAGGGATCTTTGTTTGACGGCGCCATTTTCCTTTGAACATACGGCGTCGATGATCAGACTTTACTTCGAACACTGACCATTGGGAGGATCTGCGAAGGCCAACAACTTGATCGTACCGATGGAGAAGCACCTGTAGTGCCTGGTGGAAGCGTTCCGTAGGAATGGACGTGAAGAAGCCTGACAGGTCTTGTGACACCAGGTGGATGTATTCATCGGGATCTGCCTTTGACAGCGACTCCCACAGCTGCTGGACAAGTTCTTGTACTGAAAGTTGACCTGCAATGTCGGGAAAAGTAGCTTTGGTAAGTTCAAATATGAGGGCGCCGAAGACCGTGAGGAAGGGAGCTGCCCACGTGCGAAAGAATGAAATGATGGGTCGTGCTTTCTGCCAGTCCTTGGTCGGCTTTGGAAGGATGCGAGCTGTGGGCAACGGTGCTTGAAGTCGAAGTCCCCATGCATATCGCTGACGTAGGAGGGAAGGTACCGTAGTCACCACTTCAGAGCGAAAAGATGCTGCGGATTCACGGCATAGCGAAAAGACATCTCCCGAGCAAAAGGTCTTCCGCATCAGTATGGCAAACAGGGACGGACAAATCACATGTGCGCGGGAGGGGAAATGATCCGCGGGGATTACAACCCACGATGACAGAGAAGCCACGGTGCGCTGCAACGATGTCGATGACCAATAAGCACGATCTTGAAGGTTAGCTCGATGAGTGTCCATCAACTGAGTCAAAACCGGCTGCAGATCAACAAGAAGACTGGAACCATGCACATGCCAGCGACGAGCAAGTTTGCGAAGTTGCGTAGTGAAACGTTGATGTAACAAGTCGACATCACCGAAATACTGATCCTTCATTGACGCGGCCATGATTTCCATGTCAATGTCCGCATTGATGCGTGAGAACTCATCAACCATTACAGCATGTCCATGTGCTCGGTGTATATGGTGATCATCGATGTCCAAACAGCGACACGGAAAAGATGTTTCAGGAGTCCATCTGCGCTGCCATGTGCGGTAGTTGTAGATCTTGTCGCCCAACGTGGCACTGCGAGTTTCCACCACCCGGATCTTTGGAAGGAAAAGGGAGGGAAACAAATCACGATGAGAAGCAATCCAGCTTTGTAACCATGTGCCAAGTAGAGCTTTCCAATTCCGGACATGTAGAGGCGGTAGGAGTAGTTGTGTCAAAGTGGTGGGTGATTGTAGCTGTCGTTTGCGTAACACCTGGGCGAGGAGTTTCTGCGCCTTGGAGCGGAAGGGCTCGTTGACAAAGACGGAGAGCCGCAGAAAGTAGTAAAGCTGAGTAGGAGGGAAAGCTGCCGACAGAAGGTCACGCATGGCTTGGAACGATGCACCTGTATTGGATCCCAGCTGATAGAGAATAGAGTAATGGGCCTGAATGTCATCCAGCATGTCGGGACGTAGTTGCCGTTGAAGATCCGGATGTAGTCGTCGTCGAAAGCGTTTGTGCAAGCCAAGGGAAGTGGGAGACGACAACGAGTGAGGTCGAAAATCAACGAGGTGTTCCCGGAAGCCCACCTTTCGCAGAAGTCTGTGTACCCAGGGTGCATTCAAATGCGGGCGTAGCAGGTATTGCCATTTGCTTTCCTGGACCCAAGCCGAGGAAACGGGAAGTTTGATCTCAACCGGAACAGCACAGAAGAGCCAGTAAGTATTGGATCGCTTCCAGTAGTGAAGCGCGGGTTCGAAGAAGGCATGACGCCCCCGAAGTAGTTGTAGAAATTTGCGACTGCGTGAGTGTTCACGTCGTAGAATATCCTGATCAGTCGCACCAACGTAGTAAGGTGTGTGCCATGGGGAAAGTCGGATGTAGACGCACGGTTGTTGATGATGACCTGGATCGTGAATGAAGTCATAGAGGTCCGGAAATCGTGCCCGCAATGAGCGAAGATGTCGCGTGTCGGCAAAAGTGGAGTGCATGATTTCACACAAGAGAGAAGCCTTGTAGAAGTGAAGGACTTCAAAGAACGGCGGAAAGTAGCCATGATCTTGGGAAATGAGACGTTGTAAGAAACTGATCAATAAATAGGCAGTGCACCGACATCTATGAATCTCATACCTGTTGGCCACAGTGTGTTGAGAGTGTGACATAGCGTGATTCGGAATCTGAAGGGCAATCCGGACCACAACTAAGACTTCCAGAATGAGGCCCAACCACGGTACTTGTGTGATTGATTCGTACTCATCAGCTGGTATCGACGGTGGTGGTAGCAGTATTGCCAGCACGTAGAGAACATGGTCAACGAGTGTAAAAAGTTGCCCAGAGACTGCCATTGTGCAACATCCTCATAGATTCCACAGCGGCGAAGCTCATCCAACATGGTGAAAATGCAACCAATGAAATCTACCATAAGGCGGCAACATGGATACAAGCTGCACAGACAATCACGCACAAGGCAATGCAAGCACAACCAAGCACAAGATCAAACTGATGCAACGCAAAAAGATGACGGACGAGTTTTAACCTTGACTCATCCGTGACACGGTTGCCGCTCCGGGCTCATAAGAGAACGAAGGTCGTTAAGATGCCTGCTCATCCGCTGAGTAAGCGAGCGGTCACGATGAGGTGACTCAATGCCTTCTCAGTGAGCTTGGTGAGATAGCCGGGCTCCAGTCCCCACGAAGCCGCCATCGCCCCGAGAGTAGCGTCGCCTTTCGGCATGCGTTGACGCGCTTGAAGGAGCTGCGTCGCCATGGAATCTAATGACTTGTTGCCGTTGAGCCGGGACGGGTGATTGGCCCACTTGACCAGTGACGTCAAAGTTGTGGTTGTGGGCGATTGCTTGAGATAAAGGCGTGGCTGGTCACTGGTCCATGTGTAGTACTTGACAACTTCTTCCGGCGTGCTGCGCATGGTGAGCAATTGTGACGCCGCCGGCTTGGACGGCGGTGAAGACACTCCGTGAAGAGACTGAATGATCCGGGGTTGCACCGCGCTATCAAACGACTTGCCATCAAGGGCCGCTGCGCTGACTGTAGGGAGGGAGCTGGCAGGTGACGAGGATTGTGTGTGGTTGACCGGTGGCGGTGTAACCAACTCTGCATCATCTTTCTGGCTTGCCATCGTGGGAGAGGTCGAAGCGCGCAGCGATGCTGAATACTGAGCCTGGAGCAGCTCATGCGCACGATTTAGATCATTGTACTTCTTGACCATGTCATCTGTCTGGGTGGAAGGTGTGAGAGAAGCGTGGTGTTGCTGAAGAAATTGAAGTACCAAGCTGGCCAAATGGTCATGAACCTTGATCCGCTGATTGAAGTCATCGATGTTGAGACCCAGCGAGTTGGCAAGGTCCTTTTCCAGGGTGAGCAGGTTGATCGACTGTGATCGTCGTAGTAGTTTGGAACAGGTACTCCAAAGTAAGGCCTCGGTGCGAGTGCGAAAGCCTTCCCATGTCACGAATCTGCCGTGAGCGAACGGTCGGAGCAGCCAGTTGGTGAGGCCCCCATGAATAACCTGAACCAGGCGAACGTCACGAATATCCATGCCTGACATGTCGCGCAGGTTGCCATGCGGAGTGTTGGCAACGGTCATGGGCAGGCTGAAGTTGTAGAGCTGATTGACATCAAACATGCCCTCTCCAGGTGTCCAGTCAGGCGATGGTGTAAGCCAGGCTTTCTGAGGACGAACCGGTAGAGCCGCAGGAGGTCCAGGTGGCGGTGTAGGTTGCGGGGTAGTGACCGGTGGTGGCATCACGGGTGGCATGAACTTCGTTGGCGTGGGGTCTGGAGGGATCGGCATCATGTAGTTGATTGCTGGATGTTGGAATTGCTGTGTGGGACTATGAGTCGATTGAAAATTGGTGGGCATCATCGGGAAATTGTTGGCAGAGTTGTAGCCGGAATTGTGTTGCCAAGATACCAGGTTGTTCCAATCCATGCCTTCCGAGACGTGGTGGTCATTGTGTTCACGTCGGTGTGCTTTACGAGCCTGAGGAGAAGTACTCCGATCACGTCTGCGCCGAGTCCTGGATCTATCACGATCATCACGTCGAGACATGGTTACACAATCGACTCTCAATCTTCACGCTTCCATCTTGAGAGACACGTATCAGACAACAAGCAACACCATGCAACGGCAAGGTATCAACGAATCCAACAAATGGCAAGCAAACGCAAACATCAGTGGTGAGACGTCTCTATGATCTGACCGCTGTCTTCCCTTTAGTGAAACCTCGTTCCTGGTTAAATGTGACCGCTGTTCTATGATAAGCAAGTTGAGGTCAAATTTTCCGACAGAGCCGGCCCGGGGTCACTCCGCACACACACACACACGCACACACACACGCACACACACACACACACACACACACACACACACACACACACACACACACACGCGCGCGCGCACACACACACACACACGCACACACACAAAGACACACACAAACAGACACACACAAACACACACAAACAAACAAACAAACAAACAAACAAACAAACAAGCACACACACACACACACACGCACGCACGCACGCACGGACGCACGCACGCACGCACCCGCACCCGCACCCGCACCCGCACCCGCACCCGCACCCACACACACACACACACCCACGCACGCACGCACGCACGCACAAACACACGCACAAACACACACGGACACACGCACACAGCACACACGCACACGGACACACACACACACACAGACCCAGACACAGACACAGACACAGACACAGACACAGACACAGACACAGACACACACACACACACACACACACACCACACACACACACACACATCTACATATATGTATTTGCATATGTACAAATATATGTGTATATATATATATATGTCACCTGATATATACATACGGGTGGGTGCCCACATGCTAGGTCAGGTTGCAGATCACACTTATTGAAACATGTAAATGCACGCCCATATGCAACCAGAACTTAGCGCCTGCCATGGCAGCAATTTTGCGCCGTCCAACAATGGAGAGATGGCAGGATGTGGAAATTCAGTTCAGGAGTTCATCGTTGTTGACACCACTAGCATCAAAACTGTGGAGGTATGCTTCGCTCAATATGGGCTTAAGCTGAGGGTATGATCTGGAGGGGTTAGAATGGTTTAGTGTTGGTTTGCCCTTCGTTTACGGGAGTCTATGCACCTCCCGCATGGTAGAAAGACTGGAAGTAGGACTAGGACAAGCACTTGTACTGGCGGCTAGTGCGCAGGTAGCAGCAGTAGCAGCAGTAGCAGCAGTAACAGCTGCAGTAGTAGTAGTAGTAGTAGTAGTAGTAGTAGTAGTAGTCATCGTCGTCGTAGTTGTGGCAATAGTTGTGCAGTACTAGGTGGAAGGTAGAAGGTTGAAGGTTGAAGGTAGAAGGTTGAAGGTGCGCGAGGTGGTAGGTAGTAGGAGTTGGCAGTAGTAGTCGTAGACGCTCCCAAGACTAAGTGTACCCTGCCCCCGCCCGCCTGCACTGCTGCAGACTTGCATATGCATGGTACGGCACGGCTAGTTACATGGGCATCAAGCAACGGCACATCCTTCGAGGACATTTCAACATGCCCCTTGGAAAAACTGGGGCTGGGATGCCCAAAGCAACGACGTCGATGCCCTCTTCCACGGCCCCACATGCCCACGCCCCCTGCGCCTCGGCGTCCAGCGCCAGGCGCTTGGCTTTCAACTTTTTCTGCGGTCGATCCGGAGCGCGCAGTTGCCAAATCACCGAGTGGGGATCCGCATCACGGGCCCAAGCAGGGAGAAAATGGTCGCTTCTCTCATCATATGGCTGTGGGTCAAAAAAAAGGTACCCAAAATGGAACCTTGTTAAATGGACACATGGACTAAAGCCTGCGGTCCCCGGGTGGTTTAGTTTTGATCCATGGCCATGTCTTTGTGTGACCCGAAGGTTGACGTAGCAAGAACTTTCGTGCCTCCAGGGAGCGCCTCGTCCTGAGCATCTTTTGTTCCTGGGTCGATGTTCCAAAACCAGACGCATCATATGCTCCTGTGCGCGATGCAAACCCCGAACAGTCCTCCGCTTCCATAGACTCCAACTCCTCAGAGCTCCTTTCCAAGAACTCCTCACGAGGGCGCACTGTGGTTTGACCTGAGGACGTCTTTCGTTGACAGCATGTCGCAATAAGCTCCCAAAATGAGCAAAATGGCGAACACTACCTCTGCGTGCACATGCCTCTGGACAGACTTGCTCTCGCCCATCCTCCAAGCCTTTGTTCTTGCTTCGTTTCCAGGCATCTGCCTCCGCCTTTGCTTCTGCCATTTGCACCTCATGTTCATAAGCAAGCCTTTGCAAAGCAGCCTCTTCCATTTTCCAGGCCATTTGCTCCACCATTGCCTCCATTCGCACTTCCTTCTCATCCCGAAGATTCTTCGCTGCATAGAGTTCTGCTTCGGCATGGACGTACTCCCTCTCACGCTCCTGTGTCATTATCAGCTTGGCAGCCAACTCCTGCGCCAGAGCGGTCTGCTGCTCCATCACCAGCCTTCGCTCCTCCTCTGCTCGCAACTCCTCCGCTAGACGCTGCAGTCCACTCAGAACCTTGGGCTCAGCCCTTTGCTCCTCCCACCGCGCAGGATCGCAAAGAGGACCCTCTCGCAGCCAGCGCAAATGATTCATGGCAGAGCGCCGGAAAACCAGCTGGCGCTGGCCTTTGACGGAGCGAAACAAAGTTTTCTCCAGAAGCTCCCCGTCCATGTGCGCAACTTCTCGTCCGTCCACTTTGACCAGTAGGTCTGATTTGCGGATACCCTTGTACTGCTCCCAAAACTCCACCGCAGCGGGAACCGCGCTTTCTACCTCCACCTGCCATCCAATTGTGCCCCTTTCGGGATAAAGGACGAGCCGCAAACCTAGAAACTCAATATATTGCATTCCGGTTCCTGCCACGCTCTTCCGCTTCCTCGATAGCTCGGCCAGTTCCTGCTCCGCCTTGGGTGGGACGAGGACCAGCGCATCTCGCACCGGATGCTGCGCTGGGACGGTGAATCCCTCATCCTCACCCAACACGAGGCTCGTCGGGGAAAGCGGACGAGAAGCCGACCTAGGGCGCACCGAGACATGCGGAAGAGGCACGCTCCAAGCAAGAGCTTCATGTGCGCAAGCAGCTTCAACCAACACCAAGAACACCCGAACCATTGCACAGCCCCACTGAGCCAGGCAGCCACTGAGAAACCCACATGCTGAGTCAGTCTAAATGGAATGCACGACATAGCAAGCGACATGGCTTGAGGCTGATCAGCTGCTCAGCGACCGCATGAGGTGTAATTAAGGCCTTGGGCTAGGCCCCTCGCAGCACGGAACAGGTTTCTCGGCAAAGCAAATCTTTTGAAGCGCGCGTGCCATAACATGGCCTAGGTGCCAGAAGGACTATACCTGCCCATGGTTTCTGGTGGGCTCAGTTGCACGTGGAATGCCTGCCTAATATCCGCCCAACCTGCAAAACTTGACTGGCCGAAAGCGCCGATAAGAAGAGCATGACGCGCAGCACAAAAGCACACACTCACACCCACCCACCCACCCACCCACTCACCCAGCCAGCCAGGCAGGCACGTACGCAGGCACGCACGCACGCACGTCGCCTCAAGCAAGCACGAAGACACACATGACGTCATTTTACCGCGGTGATCAGAATTGTGATCGAGCGCATGCTCAAGTTCAAGCAAGCGAGCGATTTACAAGCGGGCACCAGCAATAAAGGTTGCACATGAATTATGGGCCATGTATTGGCCCTGTGTGCTTCTTGGCATCATTTCTACGCTGAAAAGGTGACACTGAGCCGGAGAGGGTCTTATGGACTTACCCCAGTTTGCCCTGTTCGCTCGAGACATTTCTTAATTGTACAAGAAGGCGCTGGCAAGGTTGAGGCCATCAAACGTGGCAGCCGTACCTACCGCAAACAGCACGCATGCAAGACCAAAGCCTGACGTGCTTGGCACTCGATGGAGAAGAAGTGAGGTCCGGAGGCTGCAATGACAGGATAGACAGGACCTGCCGTCCGAGCATTGCTGGCTGTGCCCAAAGCACAAGAGCTATTCCTACCTTCATGTGAAAGAGCAGCTGACCAGCATCTTCCACCGCGGTCTGCAATATACCTGAAGTGTCAGGTCCTGGATGGCTTTCTCCAATGTCAACATTTCAAGAAAGATCGAGATGCGCACGTGATTGTGCGCGAGGGGAAGTCCAACACGATAGAAAATCTGGCCAGCTCAAAAGCATCAGCCTTGCTAGAAACCAGTGGCCGTCCTGATGAGATCGGTTGAGGAAAGGTCCTCTTCCCACGCCACCTTAGAATACAGCAGCGCAGAGTCAGGCACGCCCCACAAGCAAACAGCGATGCCCTCTCACGGTAAGAGACTAGCGTAACGCCCCTCCGTCGCCACTTCCCGTTTCACGCCAAAGACGATGCAGGACCTAGATCCAGGGCCGGATCAGTGGCTGCTATTTTGTAGGTTGGGCATCCTGGAATGATTCGAATGCCACATGTGAATGTGGGGTGTGCACATCCGCGACCAAACACCAACTACATCCAAGACAGGACGCTCAAAACCTGTCTATGTACATCACCAACAAGGCGTCATTCCAGCCCCGGCCGTCTAAGTGTGTCACGTCCAATCCAAAAACCGCGCTGAAGGCTCCTCTGTCCCGGCACCTGAGCCTTGGCAACGGCTGCAGCCAAGAGCTGCACGCAAGAGCTGCGCGTGCGAGGGTGTTTAATCCATGTGTCCTTTTGGCGAAATAGATGGCCCTGGTGAATGGAATGAAACCCATCTCAACCAGCACCATCTATTTCTAGTTAAACTAACTTAAAAAGGACGCCTATGATTCAATCCCATCCCGGCAGGCCAACTGACGACATTCGGGGCCAGCTTCTGGAGCGGCGCCGCGACATCAACTCCCAAGGCCCCAGCCCGCACCAGCTGCAAGTGAAGTTGGCAGTGCCACCGGCCCTGGCGCAAAGATGTTTGCATGCAACTTGGTTGCTGTTGAACCCCCTGCAAAAAGTTTAACATGTTTGTGGGTTTAGTGGGAGACACTTTATTTCCCAAAAAGTTAAAGTCTAAAGATCCAACCCAATCGCAGTCAAGGCAACAAGTCGGACCCCGTCCGCATGAGCCCAGGCCTGTACGATTAAGAGGCGGGGCGGCCTCAGTGGCTTGCCCGCGCCGGCTGCCATGCCAAACGCAGTCCTACATTTGGACTTAGCCAAAACACGTTGCGGCTTATCCCGAATGTACGAAGCCAGCTGGCATATCCGGAAGTCCAGATGGGACCTGCGAATCCAACTCTGCGAGCGTCTGACCGTTTAACAACCAGGCAGACCAACCGGAGACAACGACAGCTGATGAAAACAACATAACCCCCCAAATCCTACAATCGCATTTTCAGCGTTCTGAGATTCACGATTCTCCAGAAATCGTCCTTCAGAATCTTGAATCTTGCGTTGAGGAGTGCGGCTTCAAAGCTACTTGAAGGAAAATTGGACTCACGATATTCCAGGATTTCTTCCAGCAGGCTGAATTTGGAATCTTATCCACTTGTAGTAGCCGATTGGCAGCTCCAGCTCAAAACGCTCAACTTTTCAGTGTTAGACTAGTGCCAAGGTACACCTTGGCAGCGCAGTTTCAACGTGAGGTAACAGCTCTGCGATCGTTTATGAGTTTGCAGGGGGAGCAGGAAACCTTCAGTTCTGGGGATCTGAACTCACTCCTGTCTTAACTGCTGGTTGAAATTGAAATCCAAAATAGTTATGAAGATGTTCCATGTCCTTGCGCAGTTCTGTTTGCATTTCTGCATCCCTGTGAAGCACGTCCTGCCGAGTTTATGTCGTTTGTCTTGTTGGTTCTAGACTACAGTCAATTAAAATCATTGAACATCCTGCTGTTCCACATGTCTTTATGCATTCAAAGAGCAGCTATTCGGATTGGCATCAACTTCAATTTCAAAAGGTTCATTGCCCTTATCTAAGCCTGCTCCTTGGCGAAAATGCCAGAAGCGGTATGTTCTGTGTCAGATCATCGTTCCTCCCCGCAAAGCAAGGCCAAGCCGCGCAGTGTCACTTTACCCCTCACAAAAGGGGGTCACAAGCTGGGCACCTACTAGATCGAGCATGAAGGGCCTGTGAAGCAAGCAAAGCTTCTGGAAACATTAAAACATATTGAAACGTCATTTTGGGCTGGACCCAAGATCCAAAGTTGCGCGAATAAAAACCTGAGTCTAGATTTCAAGCCAGAGTGCCTGTCCGAGGCTCTCAGCTCGGTTCGCAAAATGGTGCGAAACATGTGCGACTATGTTGTGCAATGTCTGTACTGGACCAAAAAAAACAAAGGCGGAAAAACACAACTTTGAGCCATGGTGGGGATGGGATAGGCGTTGTTTTTATTTTTGGCTTTTGGTTTTGCGTTTTTGCTTCCTTCTTTTTGATTGCTCAAATGATGGCCAAAATGGTGCGCAATTTGCGTCATGTTGCGCGACAGTTCCACTGTACCAAAAAACAACTTTGAAAAAACCTACCCCCCCCCCCCATGGCTGAAACATATAGGGAAGCAACATTCCCAAAAGCCAAGAATGCTATTTGTTGAAGATTGTTTTGGGTGAGAGGAGGCCAAATGCAGCTAAGACCCGATAAAAGATATGCTCTTGGGTTTATTGTTCTGTGTTCTTTCTTTTTTTTTGGGTGGGGGTGGCGATAGATACATAACATATTATATCAATGTATATTTATATGTACTATATATATATATATCACACACGCGTGTATTCACATACGTGTGAATATCTGCGTGTAAAGACAACGTGCATAGAGGGGGAACAGGGAGCACGTTGCTCGTCTCTCTTCCCAAGCAGGTTGAACAACCTTATGTTCTGCACTGCAGATCTGTCTTGCACATAGAAAATCATTCGCACGTCTCTCAACCCCGCAGCTACTCGGCGACCCGGCTGCAACTGCGGACTTCGCAACTAGCGCTGGGCCTCCCATATATCACAATGCTGGATACAAACTTTGAAGTCCAAACCTGGCCTGCAGCTGTGGTACCTCCAGTTGACCCAAATACCGCCTTAGCTGGGAGAGGGCCTGGAATTGGTCAGGCACATTTGTGCCAAGAGCGGCACGGAGGATGAGGTGGTTCTTTCGACAAGCCTGATGAACACATGCTGCTCCAATGCCTCCTTGACCCAGGGCTCTCGTGTGTGTCTGTGAATGTCAGTGTCGGTGTTGGTGCTGTTGGCACTGTTGGCGTCATTGTTGGTGTGCTGGTGTTTTTGCGGTTTGGTGCGTTGGTGTGTTGGTACGTTGTTATGTTGGTTTGCTGGCATGTTGCTGGGTTGGTGGGTTGGTGGGTTGGAGTGATAGAATGCTGCTGCGATGGTGTGCTACCTTTGCTCCTTGCTGCCATGCTCTTGGCACCAGGCTCTGAAATGTCTCGAGCAATGCCGGCAGCACCTCAGCTCTGCCCACAGAGACAGAGCGCAAAATACAAAGCCCCGCACCGCCGCGGGAGCAACGAGTTCGGCCTCAGCATCCGCCCCAGCCGAAAAAAAAAAACGATGCGGTTCGGCGTCACTTTGCGGCTGGAGCCAGCAAACCAGGAGACTCTGAGAGCAAACGCTATGTGGGAAGGCTGCGGGGCAAAGGCTGGGGTCTCGGCCAAGGCCAGGCTGTAAAGAGTCCATGGGCCGCCACGAAATGGTCCAGGCATGGCGCCTTAGAAAATCCGCGTGCAGACTTTAGCTCAGATCGCGCTCAAGGCCAGGCCCAGAAGTGAACCCCATGTTGCCAAAGGCCAGATGGAAGCCCGTGCCCGGTCCTACAGGTGCCTCTGCTCAAGGCCACTGCCCATCTCATGCTCCCAAGTAATTCAACTTCATCCATCAAAGACACGGTTCTTGTCACCCCTATGCGCTCTCCTGCCAGAATCACGTTCGATCCCCATGCGGCAGTTGACAGGCCGCGGCCGTCGACAATGAGCGACCTGATTTGTTTTTCAAGTCTCGGAGGTTCGAGTTCAAGCCTCGCCCAGCTCTTGGAACAAATCTTGGTGCGCAGCCCAACTCGACTCATCCTTAGACAGGGGAAAGCACGGCTGCGTCCACGCTTGGCTTCTTTTTGCGTTTAAATGGCACTGCCTCCTGGGTCCGGCGGCTTCGAATTGGGAATCAATGTCTTTGGTCAGCGAACACCTGCTGCTTTTCAAGCTGGGGTGATGGCAGTTCGCGGCCTTCCGTGAGCCCAAACTCCTGGAAAAGGCGCTTTGCTTTCAGAAAGAGTTTGGGGCAAGCCAGGCGAGGAACCACGAAAGCAGTTGTCGCAACAGGCAAAGCCAGCTGAGACCAGCTGAGACCAGCTGAGACCAGCTGAGACCAGCTGAGACCAGCTGAGACCAGCTGAGACCAGCTGAGACCAGCTGAGACCAGCTGAGACCAGCTGAGACCAGCTGAGACCACAAACATGTCACTGGTCAGCAGCCCTGGCTTTCGGTCCTCACCGAGCATTGGGTCCAACTGCCCCGGTGCCAAACACCAGCCCAGCCTGCATCGAGAAAGACATATGAGGGGCAAACAACTTTGCTCCTTCCGCTCCCTCACCGTATCAAGAGAAGTTCAGGCAATCCCCCCACTGCTTCAGCTCCACTTACGGCGGCACCGCGGCACGCGGCAATCAGCTCGATAAATGCCGCCGATCCGAACCTGCCATCACGCAACTCGTTGCTTTTCTGCGCAAAGGCCGCCATGGCCGCCATAGGATGAAAGAAAACGGTGTGGAGCCAGCTTGCCCCAAGCTCACAACATACAAAGAAGAGCAGCAGCATTGAGGCATTGAGCAATGCCAGGCTTGCATCAGAATCTGCATGTTCAGCAATGCTCGGGGGAGAAACCTGCGCATCCACCACTGAAGGCTCATGAATGGTAGCGTGTTCCAGCGAATCTGCGCAGTGCAGCACTGCTGTCCTGGTGCACCTGCAGGCAACTTACTTGTTGCTCTGCCGGGCTGCGCACGTCTTCATGCATGCGCACGTGATTATGATGGTGAGCATCTGTGTCTGTTTCTGTGCATGCAAACGGTCCATTTGGCACGCATTGCTCCAGCTTTCGGGCCTGCTTTCGGGCCAGAAAACAAAAGATATCGACCACCTCCTGGTGGGAAAGCACCTGGGCAAGCTGGGCTACATGCTGCAGGAATCAAATTCTGCACCCAAAGGCTCAGGCTCCGCTCTTCGAAATCTCCTTCGCAAAGAAAGCAGCCTTGGCAGGGATCAAGAAAGCACAGCAGAGGCATGTGACATCATGTGCTGCATCAGGTGATGCAACAGACCCTGAGCCACTGAGTGTGGCACGGACAAGGCCGGGAATCGGATGAGATGCCTCAAGGGCCTGTGCCAGAGCGCTCATGTGCAAAATCAAGCGCTCAGGCCACACATGGCCACACCTGATCGCATCCTGCCAGCTGGGCACCTCATATGCTCAAGACATGGCCCACAGGGACGCTCAGCGACTTGGAAACACATTTGGCCATGGGTCAAAATCCCGTACCCCCAGTGAACATCCCAATCCCCACTAAAGTAGACTAAAATGGGTAGTGCACCTACCCCAAAATGGTTGGTTTTGACCCACCGCCATGTGGGGCTTGGTGCTGGGGACTGGGCAAGCTCGCTTGGAGCCACGCTGGCAGACTTCCGGCCACCGCTGGAGCCAGTGCCCTGGGCGATAAAGTGAAGCCCCTCCAGGACTTGTCGGAAAAACCCGTCGCACATGTCGTGTTGACCAAGAGCAGTGCAGCATTGTGCGGCAAAGCCGCTCTGGCCTCCAAAACTGGCTCTGGCTGCTCCTTGTACTTCCTGCTCGGCAGATGCTGGGGCACCGAAAGCAACAAATATTGCCCTGGGCGGCCGCACGCCCGCAGCTCAGCCCAAGAGCGCAGCGCGCGCCACAACCGCTCCTGGCCAAGGGCGACGTGGAAAAGTCAAGCTTCACGCCGTCAAGGCGGGTGGGGCAGTGGGCCTTGAGAGTGCTCGGGCTCACGTGCCAAAAGTCGAGCCAATTGAGCAAACCAGTCATGTCCAGCTGGCGTCAAAGCTATTGGGCGGAGGTGTGAGAAGCTCCAACAGGCTTGATGTGAGTAGTGCAAAAACCATCAAACGACAAAATTGTGCACGTTCCCTGCCACAATCCTGTGTTGATTCAGCAAATAACTCTGCTCTCAAATCTACATGTTTCATCACGTATCGTCCAAGCAGGCCCCTGCATGATCCTGCATGTTTTGTGCAGTGAGGCCAGTTGTCAATGTAACTTAAGGCTAATGAGGCCCTCAGAAGGGAGGCATGACAGGCCAACTTGATGATGAGCAGGCTGGGGGCGACTCATTGCAAAGCGGCATGGGCCAAAGCGCATGGATGATGGATGCCGGAGCATTTTGGTCGACACAGTGAGCGCTTTACCCGCACAGCCCGGGATTTGACGCTTGGCAGCTTGGCACCTCGTCGATGCACAGCCCATCAAAGCTGAGCAAAGTGGCCAAGGACCTGAGCATTTGCCCTCTCTCCCAGCAACATACCTTCCCTCCCACTAACATGGCGACTACCAGGGAGTCCCTTCAAAATTGATTTGGTCTTCCAAGTGCCTCCCCACAGGTGCCATGTTAGTTGGAGGAAGCGTAGCATCTGTGGGAGTGTTCCTGGAAGATCGATATCCTTTTCAAGGGACCCTCGGTGCAATCTTGGCAAAGCATATGTCACCATGTGCGTCTAAGTCCGGCACGCCGTGTGAAGCTCTAGGAATTCTTGGGCGTGAAGAACCTGCCAGGGGCAAGAAACCCTGGATACCCCACCGCGCAGCCATGTCAAAAAATCATGCTCTCTGAAAGCATCACGGATGCAACCAGAATTGCTCCTCTGTTCAACTTGCCTGACATCCCTGCCCGCTCCTGCCGAGTCTGCACCCGCGATAGCTCACCCAGAATTTCCAGGAAGCTCTTGGAGTACCTGAAGGGGGGGGGGGGCAATCGTGCACCGCGCGCTCACGCGCCGCGACCGCACCGCTCCAGCCCCAGGCGGCAAGCCACATCAAACAGCCCGAGGACCTGCATCGACCAGCCCTTGATCACCGGCGTCCCCGACATCAAAAACCAAAGCAAATGGCATCGTTCCTTCAGAAAAAATGTTGAGACCCTGATCAGGATAGTGGTCTTAGCTAGGATGTCTTCCTGAGTCCTGTCTCATTCAGTCGGAAGCGAAGGGGTGCGTCATCCGAGTCAAGCTGCGAACTATTGCGACGAGGATTGTGTGAATCAAGCTACGATCAAGCTGGTTGTGGCATGGCCTGCATCACATTGCTGGGGTCAACGTGTTTCTCGATGAACGCCCCACAGGACTCGAGCCTGAGTTGAACACTAGCGAAGCCAAGCCAATCTGGCGACTTGCGCAAGAAATACTCCTGAGCATCTGAGCACCGAGCAAGCCATCAATCTGGTATTTGTCTGCTGCCCTGTACACCTGCATGGCCTGGCACTGGCATGCAAAAGACGGTCGGGTGTGGCAAAGGCAAGTCCCACGTTGTCCAGCGACAGCATGGGGTCCAAATGATGAACATAGCGCAGCATGCATTTGAACCTGGGCGTGTTGCCGGCGTGCGAGTTACATACGCGAAGGCAACCGAGCACCCTGCGCGCTTGGCTCAACATCCGAAACAGCCACATAATGATGCTGCCCACGGCGAAACCTGAGCATCAGTGCAATGCAAGTTGACTGCGACGGGGTTTGGCAAACCTGGGCTCCCATGCTGTTGTCCTGTCGTCCAGGCGTGGGAGCCTGCCGGAGCAGCATGGCGGGTTTCATTGGACGTGGGCCGGACTTGCGAGCGCAAAGGAGAGAGCCCTACCCGCCCAGTCACCAAACTTGACTGGACACATAACAGCCTTAGCAAAACAAAGTACAATGTCCGTGCACCAAAGCAAGTCTTCAAAGGACGTCTCATCATACAATTCACAAGTATATAGTGGTGCTCCACATGATACGCTTTTCTCACAGCACACCGAATATACTACAACCAACACGGTGGGCGCCAACCCCAGGAAGGATTCCCCATGCAACTCTCGCAGGCTCCGGCTGCCAAGACTACAATGGCGCCCTGTGCGGGAGACATCACCAGCCTCCCCTTCTTGAAATTAGAACCACCATAGCCTGGACCATAGCTGTGAGCGATGTGTGGGGAAATAAAAGCGTGCATACAACTCACAAGTACATCTAGACAACATGTGTCTGTCCAATATTCATTTGTTATGCATCTACTCACCGGCTTGTGCGCAAACCAGCGCTAGTTTGCCAGCAATGTCGTTACTCGGCTTGTGCGTCAATCATTGCCATTTACCCTTGCATGGATTCACACTGGGTGGCCAGTTTAATTCGAGAGCTGCCAGAGGTTTCACGCGGACCGCGGCAAATCAAACCCTGGTCTCTGGCTATGGCTCAAAAGCGGGTATGGATTGTTCCGCGGCGATCCGGGCGTCTGGATCGGTCCGGATCACCCGCGCTTTGGTCTGGATCGGGGGGGTTGGATCCCCTCTGAACTTTGGCCCGTCCGGACCTCAAATTTTGAGCTGCAGCCCTCTAGGGTCGCGGCTGAATCTATCCAAGGGCTCCGTTTCGTGACCTGATCTCACAAGCCGCGTGTCCATCACAAAGCCTCCGTTTCAGGCTCTGAGTGCCTGGCTTCGGGGGGACGTCGGTGCAGAAGATGCGTGATTTCCGCTCAATTCCTTGTGGGACATGCAGCCAGCCAACATTTTTCGGTTGCACCGCACGAAGAAGGAGAACTCATGCTAAGCGACACACAAAGTCCATCCGCCTCAGCTAAGTTCAACGCAGACTGTCAGTCGTTTCCAGAATGCTCACGCATCTGCCTCCTCGGAGACGGTCCTGCCTGGCAACGCTCTGGAGGTACGGCTCTGGAAAAAGGCACCATCGAACCTGTAATGTCCGGCCTCTTTCTGCCACAGGCCGAAGAACATCGCGTGAAACACGGGGCTAGCCATGGCCAGACTGGCCCTGGCAGTCAGGCGCGTGCGCTTAGTGCAATAACTTCTCCGGGCCCTGTATAAACAGAAGCCGGTGGCACCTGGAGCTGAAAAGCCGCTCCTGCAAAGATGGAGCGGTCACTGAATCAGGCGATGTGGGAGCTGTGAACATCAGAATGCAGCTGGACGAATCAAGCAGGGCACACGCATGATCCCAATACGACCCTACGGAGCATTGTCCTCGTTGGGGCCCACTCCGAAACAAACGTCAGAGACATTCCCAGAAATGATCTCTTCCTGCGGGATCGCTGATGCCAAAAGCGCTCGGGCGCAACACAGCCGGGCATGCTGCGCCAGCCAGGGGTCCTCAATTCGAAGGTCCAGCGCCTCAAACATAGCTGCTCGTCCTGCCGACTGCACATGGAAAGAAGGCTGTCGCTGACAATTGCATGCCCTCACATCGTGATGGACATGCTGTGGCTACATTCTTGGTAGCGTGTTTCACCCAAAGCTGCTTGCTGCCCACGGAAAGACATTTGCTTGCCATGGTAGCCTCGCCACTCAAGCATCTCCTGATGACGAAGCTATTCTGGCCAAAAATATATGGCGGGCCAAAGCCAAATGGTACTCAAAGAGCTGACATTCACGGGACCTCTGCATCAGAAGGCTTGTTGAAAGGTGAGCAAATGTGGACACGCTGCTGTCTTGCCATTTCCCGCAAAGTAGTGTCTCCACTCGCTTTTCTGCAACACCGTTTGAAGCTTCATGGAGCTGCACACCCAGAGATCATGC
>CAUJNA010000236.1:1335094-1387594 GCA_963377175.1 Effrenium voratum | reverse complement strand
CTCGTCGTCCATGATCAGAACGCAAGTCTCCACGTTCAAAACTTTCAATCCGGCAAAGCGGGAGCCTTCGTGCCAAACATTTTGGCCTGAAATGATGACAACTGTTCCACAGGTGCCGTCTGCAGTCGCCATTGTGGCTTCCTTGGCAATACGTTGGCAGCTGGCTACTTTTCGGCTGAATTGAAAGATTCACAAGTCAACAACAAACTGTGCAAATGCAAAAGTACACCACTGGCATTTCAAAAAGCGGTACGCAGCATTGAAAAACTGCCAACAATTCCCAAATGCCCCAAGTCTCCCAGAACCCATCGAATGTGAGGCCGCTGGCCGCTGGCAACACAAAAGTGGACTCCTCTACGTCTTGAGGGTCTGTGGCCTCGCGTCCAAGTGAGCTAAGCGCAGGTTGCAAAATGCCATGCGGGGCTTTGGCGGGTTCCGAAATGTGAGGGCCAGCCATGGCAGTTGGAAACAAAGAGATGACTTGGGAACCAATCCGATCTCTTTCACAAGAGTAGTCATTGACCGCTACGGTTATTGAGCCAGCCCTTCCAAAGCTAGGAGGCAAAATATGTTAGAAAGTATCGGAAACAACCGCGTCCGAGGCCGCCACGTAGATCCATCTCCCCGGCATGACGCATCTGGCCCCCGTGAAGTCTGAGGTTTGCGCAAGCGTGCGGACTGCTATGTAAATATATGTCAGTCGACTGAAAACTAGACTCGCTAGGCTCTCTTCATAGGTGTGATGCATGCAAGTAAGCATGTCAAAGTCATGGTGACCGCTAGGCATTGTCGTCCACTGCCAATATCTGCCATGCTTCCATGTGATGAGTAGCTCAAGATGTCGCAGAGCTAATGCTGCAGTCAATGACTCCAACAGGTTGTGCAAGGAGGAGGTGCGGCGGAAGCAAGGATCTCATGCCCTTCAGCAGCAGGCAGCATAAAAGTGCTCAGCTCAGATGCACCCGTGGAGTGAATGAGCTACAGGCCGCTTGCTGAAGCAACACGTTATTGCTTTTGGGCGAGGCACCTCGTCTGTTCTCTGCTTGTGCGATGCCGTGGCCTTCAGCCACCATGGAACTGTACAGAAATGACGGCCAACTGTTAATAATGCTGTCACTGGCATTTGCAAAAACAGCTAATTAGCTGATGAAGATCAAGCCTCAAGTTGTCTGGTCGCCCATCCTGAAGCTCTGGGCAAAAGAGTTGCATCACCAAGTGCGAGGTCTGGTTGTAGAGCGACAGGAGGTGTTCACGTCAACCTCCGCAGTCAAACAGAACGACACTCCTTGTGCCAATGGCCAGTGCAAGCCCTGGCCCATCAGGCACAGGCGCATGGCTCCCAGCATGGCCTTGCGCAAAGCGCCCCCAAGGCTACGCACAATGCGCAAAATGCGTCAAATGGCTGTGGGCCAAAACCAATGGTGCCATTTTGGGGTAGGTGCACCACCCATTTTAGTCTATTTTTGTGGGGATTGGGATGTTCACTGGGGGTACGGGATTTGGCTCATGGCCAAATGTGTTAACACATTCACTGCCTGCAATGTGCGCCATGCTTCTTGCAGCTACCGGCATCCCTCGCGCCTCTTGCAGGACTGCCTTGGCCTGCGATTCCGGACCGCCTCAGGTCAGCTGCGAGGCACACGGCCATCCGTGGGATCCCACCTGCCTTCTGGCGCCGCCCCAGCCCCAGCCGTTTTGCCGCTTGCGCCCTGTGTGGAAAAAACTTGTCCTGGCCGGACCAAAAGTCACACAAGTGACACCATGCTAACCTGACTGAGAGAAAGACCCAGCAGCTGCAAAGCTTGAGCTCTTCGGATGCGAATTTGCCAAGGCCTATGCGGAAGCAAAAGTGAAGCCTGTGTCGTTCCAACATGTCATTCTCCGTTGGCCGCCTCTGACAGTCACACACAGACATGCGTGAACAACGCAACAAACAAGAAGGTAGCCGGGATTCTCACACTGACTTGTCCTGCAAAAACTTCCGCCCCACCTCCCTGACCTCAGTGCGGGGCCATGTCATTTAAGAATCGCCAGACATAAACACACTCAGAAGAGTCGAGACTCTTGAAACAACAGCAGATGCTGCATGCTTTGTCCTCCTTGACTAGTCTTTGCAACGTGCCGAGTCGTTGCAGCCAGGCCACCGTCTTGTCGATGTCCCTTACGACATAGGACCAGGCAGTCTGGAGGAACAGCGGCAACGCATCGTCAAACGCAGCCTCCACCTGGCCCAAGATGGAACAATCACAGCGGATATTGCCCCAATGAATGAACAAAAGGGGGCACACGGAGATTCCGATCTCTCCAAACTTTTAAACGTCGCTCATGCGTTGCTTGCCCAGATCACCTCCTGCGCTTGCTCTTCTGAAACAGGTGGATCTCCGCCTGCACTCACGCACACGTGTGGTCTGCAGCAAGACTACGGGCACAAAGGTGAAAGGGCGACATGGCAGACTGGCCTGTGTTTTCGGACTCCTCTTTTGGAACCTTTGAGGCGGCACTGTACACCTGCAAGGACGAACAACCTATGAGCCAGTCAAGATACCTTGTTACTGGATATTCGACCGAACTCTATGGCTAGAAATCGCACGAACAAAGTGCAAGAGGAGTCACACGCCTTGCCAGCTTTGAAAATGCTCCCAGCAGCGTTCCTATACAAACAAATCGCGCACCAGTGACTTTGAATAGATTTCTTTGGCCGTGGCTTGGCCAAGTGCATACGGTGCTTGAGGACAAGACCTGACGCAGGCAAAATACAGCTCACTTCCGGTACGTGCACCGAGTTGCCCACTATTGTGCTTCATGGAAGCACGAGACTTTGTCAGCGAAATCCGACCGTGAAGCTCATTCGCAAGGTATATCCTTAGCTGCTTCATCACTGTGTTTGCTGCGTGTTGGAACCCTCATTCACAGAACCAGCTGCACCTGGCTTTCAACTTTCCTGGACTGAGCGTGTGGTTGCTCAGGCAAGAACTCTGAACGTGCCAGGTACATCCTTGGCCCGCAAGCACAACGCAACCACTTGTACGCCGCATCTAGTTATGTGTGACCAAAGCGGCGTTTCAGCCTCAAACATCTTCAAGAACTTCGCCGAAGAGTGAGCAAGCAACAAGCAGCTAGCAAACAACTCCGAAATGTCCGCTGAGTTGGAGGTGCAGGTGTCAGATCCATGCCACTCCGTAACAGGTGTCGCAGAAATATCATTCTGACATATGCCATGCCCACATTCAATCCCTTCTCGCGGGGACCTAAGCGCCAGGCTCCCCAAGAGCCGACAGCAGCTCTGGCCCAAACTGTGAAGAGGCCTTTAGCGCATTGCGTCGCAGCAAGTGAGGTGAAAGCAAGCGAGAGGGCAAACAAATGCAGACATGGGAGACATCACACGCATGTGTCCGCTTTGGACATGTCCGTAGTGTCTGGGCTGAGGCGCATCCTGGCCTTCTCGGTCAGATGGTGTTTGTTGGCCGAAAAAAGTGTGGCCAATGTTCACTCAAGGCCCCGGCCAGCTCCTGCGCTTCTTGCTTCATTTGCTCCTTCCAAGCTCTATGGCCAAATTTGCACCAGCACTGCCTACGTAGCAGTGAGGATATCTATGTCCTGCCTTTACACGGCAAGCTCGCCCAAGTCAGCATGCACAATAAGGCCCCAGATTCATTGACCGAAAGTCATGCCCAGCCATCTCTGCACATCTCCGCCTCAAAGCCCTCTGCATCACGGCCGTAGACCTCGCCCCAAGACTGGAAACGCACAAACCAGCCCCACGCTGCAACTGGGCAACGCACAAACCGCGCACATCTCTCCCTGAGGTTCACAGCGCAAAAGACCTGCCAAAGAGAAGCGTAAAGATCACCACAAACAAACTTCCGTAAAGAAAAACAAGCAAGCTTTCAAGCAAGCTTTCAAGCAAGCAAGCAAGCAAGCAAGCAAGCAAGCAAGCAAGCAAGCAAGCAAGCAAGCAAGCAAGCAGCAAGCAAGCAAGCAAGCAAGCAAGCAAGCAAGCAAGCAAGCAAGCAAGCAAGCAAGCAAGCAAGCAAGCAAGCAAGCAAGCAAGCAAGCAAGCAAGCAAGCAAGCAAGCAAGCAAGCAAGCAAGCAAGCAAGCAAGCAAGCAGCCAGTCAGTTAGTCAGTCAGCGCGTCGGTGCTGGTTGAAGCGCTGGCAAAAGCTCTCAGGGTATTGGCAAGGTGGACACAAGCCCTCATGGTCAGCAAGAGGCGCTGGTGGTGGTGAGTGTGGGTGGTGGGTTGCCGGGTGGTGGGTGGTGAGCGGCGCCGGCGCCAGTGCAATATCCAGCCCGCTCGAAATCCGCGCGGGCATTATCCCAATGTCACAGCGCAGTCTGCAGCGCTTCCACAAGAGCCTTTTTCCCAAGACCGCGTGAGTGGCAAAAAATCCAAAACTTGAGGGCGGGCAGAGCTGCGAACACAGCCTTCAGGCTGTGTCAGCTTTCTGCCGGCCCTCATCGGATTAAGGGTATCTTCATACCCCTGTTTTCCGCACACGTCCGCGTTCGATTGAATCCCGGTCTCGTGGAACCCCGAGTTAAATGAAATCCAGACTCGTGGAAATCCAGAATCCAGATACCCAGCAACCGTCACGGAGAAAAACCAGCCCAGGTTCCTGGGCGGCGTAGAAAAACCAGGCATCAGTAGAGCAACCAGGCGGACTCAAAAGGTCAGTGGTCTCTTTGAGCTCCACCGGCTGCTTGTCCACCCTGGAGGGATACAGCGCTTGGAGCAGCCGTCCCCGGCCCAGGGTTCCCCAGCTCCATCGCGGTAGACTCCCCGCCGTCTTCCATGGCCATTGCCATGCTAGCTGGGAGAGAATTAAAAGAACAGATCCGTGATCGAACCGGGGATCAAGTCAAGGACTTGAGCCAAAATGGCCCCGAGGCATTCACTCAACCGAGTTCACAAGCCCGACCGGAGTGCGTGAAGCTAACAGCACTTGGCACTATGACATCCCAGTCCCCGTTTTCCCAAAACAAGTTTGGACAACATAAGAAAAGTAACTAATCATTAATCCGCATAGTCCACTGGTCGGGGGTCTTCTTCTTCTCAATCCACACTCCGCGCTGCAATTCGTGCATCGAAACCTTGTGCCGCATCGGAAAACCAAGGCCCAATAGTCCATCCCTAAAGCTCATCCTCAAACCCAAGCCGCAATCCGCTCCTTGAGGCTTAGAAACTACACCGAGAAAACAACGACACAAAGCTCCTCGCAAGAGGAGGAGCCCCCAAACGTGCTGATTTGTGTTGACCCAGACAGAAAAATTGGGAGGCGGCTGCCTCACGCCGAAGCTGCCGCTTCCGGAGGTTCTTTTCCATCTCCTCCGGCCTCATTGGAGAGCCCGATTTCTGAGCAGAACAATCGAATGACCAGTTGGAAGCGTCAAATGCTTGAACATTGACAACCCTGGCGAATAGACGATGATCTATATGCCACGTGCCTGGTATTGCAGCACCTTCACTCTGGCAGGAATGTGGGGCAGGAACGTGGGCAGGAATGTGGTTTGAGTGCTTGAGGCAAAACTGGTGGTAAGAGGGAGCCCTTGGTGCCAGGCATCTCATCATCCTCGCTGGCTTTGGCAAAATGATCAGCCTGTGCTGCAATGAGTAACCTGGAGAAGAGCCGTTGCCATCGCCGAGCAATCGATGATAATTGACGCTGTAGATGCACAAACAACAACGAGTCATTTTCCGCACGAGTTGAAACACACAATCTGTCCAAATATAACGTGATGGATATCTTCCATGAAACGTCTAGATGTCACTGGCTGCTTAGCAGCTAGTTGGGAAGATGCAACGGCTACACACGTAGGGACTATTCCACGTGGTAAGCTCCAAACGACGCACTATCGCGGCAAAGATGCCGCTATACCGGGGATGTGACGGGGCAACGGCTGCTGCATATATAATAATTCAACTGAACAATGTCGCTTTGGGCCACGTCCTTCAAGAAATCAATGCCTGGATACCGAGTGCAGGCAGAGGAAAGCTTGCTCTTTGATACAAAGCATTGGAGTAGCTCGCAGCCCTAAGGCTTGTGCTCCCAGCCCAAATCCGGTGGGTGGCATGCAAGTGAAACAAATCGGAGGCGATCGACTGCCACGGGCATTTTGTTGCCGGCTCTCTCTTCGTACATCATGCATGAATTGTGCACCGAGTTCCCCTGCAAAACATCAGAAAGCGCGCGATGAGCTTGCCATCTGTCAGACGCCTCAGGCTGAGCAATTTAGCACAACACGGAAGCAGTCATCAAACACCCTCCAGCAATCGTAACCTCTCCGAGCGGCACATCGTTCTTATCACCTAGGCATCGCTCAGCATAGTGGATTACCACAAAAGCACAGCCTGTGAGAAAACATTCAACAGAGAATCCTTCTTTGTAGCCTGGCACTACGCAGCGAAAGTACCAATCAGTTCAGAGAGGAAAAGGATTCCTGTTTGGAGTGTCATCAGCTAAGCATGGCACGCAAGTCATCTGACAGAGCACATCATAGAGAATCATTCTCTTGCGCGGCCATCTGCTTCAGCAATTCTTGAGGCGGCTTGAAGCGAGGTCGCTCAATTCCATGGATCAGAGATCTTGCCACTCGTGACTCCTGGCGCATGTCCCTGCAGGTGTGACTTAAATTAAAGGCATCTGGTGATCATCCCTTTGGTTCGTGAGGGATAGAGGATTGGTGGCCTCAGGATTGGCTTAGGCCCAACTGGCTTGGCTTCAACTTGGCGGGTGGATGGTTTCAAGGTAACCTGGAGCTGCTGTGTTTGATTGAGGTTCGCATGAGATTGTCAGACTGCTGCACACTGCCATAACCCGAGGTTGTTGTATCATCTGACATCCTGGAATTACACCTACTGGGACATGACCGTTTGTGGCGGTCTCACGAATTTGTTTTGAGCCATCGTGGGGTCATTTCCCCCGGCGTGAAACCCCAAACCTCAACCTTCAACATTGCTGAAACCAATCTAGGCAGCATCACCCGCGTTCTGTCCTTGAACAGCTGAGCTGCTTCTCTGGATCTGGGCGGGTTCGGCCAGGGGGGCTGGGCTTTGCCTGATGAGGTTTTGCAAAGCAGCTGCAGTGAATGCTCCAGAATCTCCTGGCAGCGTGGCAGCTGATTGGCACCGCTGTTTGGGTGCATGCCACATGAGCAGAACGCATTTGGCAAGCTGGCATGTTTCAAATCCCTGAATCTCGATCTAGAGCAAGCGCACGGCCGGACCCAAAAAAATATATATAACATGAGCAAACTCGAGAAACAAATTACACCTTCAAAGCAGCGCCAACCCTCCATCCTGCATGTCGGCCCATCGTCTGCTCGAGAACCTTGCGGCAGGCAGGCCAATCAGAATGGTCATATGCACGCGTGCTGGCAAGGCCATGAAGTGAGTTGTTCCATGTTGTTCCGTATGTTGAACAAAATGTCGGGCTCGACACGCGACTTGTGCATGCATGTGTGTGCACCCCGGCCTTTGACAAATCAGTCCAAAGACTCGACAATCATATCCAAGGCCTGCAGGAGAGACTAGCTGGCCGATGACGCGAGGAAGCAACGCCTTCACGTGGTTCAGCACTGCAACCAGCTTTGACAAGTCCTTTGCAAAGCTTGGCATCAGAAGATTGACTAGCCCACGGGTGTGGGAGTTGTTCGTAGCTGCGTTCAGCCATGGCATGACTTCACCTGAGATGAGTTTCAATATCCGGGACGCACTGCTATCAAGCTGTTTCAGGTCCCGCTCCATCAGCGTGACAAGCTTCTGCGTCGTGAGAGCACCTTCATTCATGACATCTGTCAGCTTGTCGTACTCCTTGCTTTGGCTCATGTCATCGCACATGAGCATGGACACATGAAGGATCCGGGTCAGCGAATATCTCACGTTTGTGGCCGCGGTTGCGAAGTGGTAGGCGTCATCCTCCAACTCCGATGCCAAGCGACCCAAACGTTCCAAGACATCTGAGAAGCGATGCGTCTTCAACTCCTTGTCCAATTTGTCGGTGTCCTTGCGCGCTTTTTCTTCTTCCATCTTCTTCAGGAAGTCTTGTCTCCCAGCACTCAAGTACTCATCATCGCTGGAGGGTCGGCCCCTGTACTTCATGAGGAGCTCCACCACATCTTGATGTCGGTGTCGCACGGCATCGTCCAACGGCGTGTTCAAGAAGCGGTCTAAGGGATTGGGATCGACATGGCCTTCGCGCAAAAGGAAGACCACAGTCTCCAGGTTGCCATTAGAAGACGCCAAGTGCAAGGCTGTCCTGTAGTCATAATCCGCCATCCCTGCCTTCACGCCTGCTTCAATCATTTGCCGAATCTTCTCCTTAATGCTCCGGTCGAAATTCTCAGCCCTGAATCCGAAACAGACCCTTGGCTAGTCAGCAGCTCTTGGTGCATCCTAGCGACATGGTCGTTCTCAGCCGCCGCCTCGCACAGCGCAACCCCGAACTCGACGTTGCCCATCTGGGCACCCTCACTTCGAAGCAGCCTGACCAGCAATCCAGACTCAATCTGGGACTGCTTGATGACATGCCAGCCAACAAATGTTGCCTTCCTTGTGCCGTCGAAAACCTAAGCATGTCCTGTGGCGTTCCCGTGGTAGGGTTAAAGCAGGCAAGCGGCTTCTGTACAGCCACATGTTCATGGCGAATAGCATCATCCAGCGGTGTCTGGCCAAAGCGGTCGAGCGGGCTCAAGTCCTCAGCAAAGTTCAGCCCAGGACAGCGCCGTGACAGCCCATGCACTGCCTCCCCTAAGCAGCCAAGCTTCCAAATAGCCGAACTCCAGCATGCGGGTGATGGATTCCAAATGCCCATTGGAGGCTGCGAGGTGCAGGGCAGTGCGGTTATCATAATCTCCCAGGTTGGGGTCCACACCGATTACCTGCGCAGCTTCACCGTTTGAGATCCGAGGGCGCGGTCCGTCAACGGCAAACAAGCGTATCCGCCGACGCCAATCGCACATGTCGATGGGGAATTATTGATCAGGTGTCTTCGTTTGTACTTCCTTTTCAAGCCAAAGTCTATTGGGCAAATTGTGTTTCATGGGCTCTCCCTGGCTCAAAACCACACCCGCATTCTTCATTCAGTCGCTTGCTTGCTTTTAAAAAGCAAGCAACATGTGCAAAAAAAAGCGTCACACTTTGGAGATAGGACCATCACGTTGGTTCCCTGGATGCTCCGGATGCCATTGGTGACATTCTGCTTTGGTTTGGGTCCTGGATGCTGAAAAAGTGGGACAGCGTACCGGGCCGGACAAGTTTTGCGCCCCATCATCTTTGGGAGGATGCAAAAGGCGACGCGGAGGGGGCGAGGACCCAAGCTTTGTTCGTTGAACAGGCCCACGGGATAAGCAACACAACAGCGCTTCGCAGAATGAGGTGTTGCCCTTGATAGGTTCTGTATTTGCAAACAGTCCACATGCAACCCTAAGCCGGAGACCATGGAAATACGAACATTGTTCATACGAATTGGGTCACAGACCTTGGCAGCCGCTTCGCGGATTGCGCCCTCCCACCCCTCGCCTCCACCAACAGCTCCAGTTGTGGGGTGTCCCCTTGCGCCGCCGCCTCGCAGAGTTGCACTGCGGCCGCCACACCACCCTTGAATTCAGCGCTGGCCTGCACAAGTCAAAGGCCGGGGACCTGTCAATGCGTTGAGTGCGGCAACCTGGGTTTACCTTTGTCTTAAATTGGCCACGATTCGTGTCACTTAAGGCCAGCTGATTGGCTCTGGGAGGACGGCATGAAAAGGTCGATTCTAATTTAGGATTTGGTGTTGCTTTATTTTGGGAGGTGTTTGTGTTTTTCGTCTTGGCCAGTACAATGCCGTATGTCACAGCATTGCCCCGCCTCAACGAGAAACTCCGCCACTTCTGCGCGTCTCTCTCGGACAGCATCATCCAAAGGAGTGTTGCCGAATCTGTCTTCGGCCATGAGATTGGCAGACCAATCTGTCACGAGCCTTTCCGCCACGGACAAGTGGCCTTCACTCACGGCAACGTGCAATGCGGTCCTCGCGTCCCAGTTCCCAGCATTCACCGCGACCTTGCGGTCCTTGAGCATAATCTCCATGTTGTCCCACTTCCCCTTGGCGGCGAAATCGATGAAGTCATTGATGCGCTGCTGCGCTTTTGCTTCTGCGGACTTGTTGATCATCTCCCTGACTCGAGCAACCCCGTCAAGATTCAGGTCATGGACCCACAGGTCAGCCATCAAGTCTCGCGCCGGGGTTCCAGGCAAGGTCCTGCGCTTGCGCCTATCAGATCCCGACTGGCCGATCATGTGCAAAGGAATGGCTGCGCCTTCCGCCTCCTGCCCCAAACTGGAAGTGTCAGGCATGATCTCCAGCACATTGTTGTTGATTAGCTCCTTGTCCTTTGGGTATAGCTGGAGTGCAAAATGGAGGTCATCTGCCTGCAACTTAATCAGCTGTGTTTCCTCCTCACAGATCGCGGCAGTCTTGTGCCTCAAACCGAACAGGCATGACACATCACAAAAGGCTATACCCTTCTCTTCTACTCTGTCCACTTCTTGGCTGTTGGAGTCACGGATCTGCACAGATCCATACCGCAAGATAGCCAGAAAGCTGGAAGGCTCTCCAACTCTGCTGACAAACGAGCCCGCGGACAACGTGACTTGCCGGCAGGTGGCGGCCAATTGTAGCAGGAAAGGCTCTGAGCAACCTCCGAAGAGCTGTACACTTTGCAGCCACCTCAAAAACACCCTTCGGCCAATCCGTGTAAGCAAGCCACGGGATAAGCCCTGCAGCACGCTCTCCATTTTCCGGATGTCGACTGTCTTCTCAGTCTTGGAGGAAACTGCTGAGCCCGAGGTGTCAGCCAACCGAATTTGCTCTGCCAACTCGGGCGGCAGCCCCGAGTTCTGCATGAAGGTGTCAACCCGGCTCTTCATCACGCGATCTTCGACGGTGCTTTGATCTTGAGAGATGACCTTTCCGACAAGGGCGCCATCAATGTGACCCAGCAAAGCGACGGACACAATGAAGCTGCCTAGGATCCAGCCAAGCTCCCCCCAGCTAGAAGGGTTCAGTTGCTCATGGCTGTCGCTAGTCAGGATCACAGCCATTGCCCAGAGCGACACCAAGTATTGATCCAGAACAGGTACGTCAGGCTGGTTGAACCTACCTTCTGGGAACGACATGCCGTCGTACGAGCGGAACCACCCACTGCCTGCAAACTCCGGGGCCCGCTGCTCCTGAAACTCGGCCTCACTTGGCCAGCCATTCGCAATGTACCAAAACCCACATGCCCCAAAGTGTAGGAGGACAAAAACCTGCAGCATGATGCGGACCGTGGTGACCAGAAATCCTCCTCCGCTGTTTTCAGAGGCTTTGTGGTGCCCATCCGCCCAGTAGTGGCGCAAGTGCAAAAGCTTCAGCAAACGGAATGTAGCATATGCGCGCGTTGGCTGCAAGCCCGAGATCAGCCAGTCAATCGGAAAGGATGCCACCGCATCCCAGCTGAAGAAGCCAAGCAAATAGCGGACCCGAATCCGATGAAAGTCCATAATGACCACACCAGAGTTCTGCGCATAGCCGCGGATGAAAGTCAGCAGCATGTTGGCTGCCATGAACATGTCCAAGCACATATTCACAACAAGCAGAATCAACGCTGATGAGCGGTTAAGCCTGTCAAAGTTAAAAATGGCAAAGCGCACCGGGGTCTCCAGCATGTAATACGTGACTACCAGCACCCTGAGGTGGTCCCAGAGCCAGAGTGACCTTGAGTCAGGTGGAATGACCATGCCAGCCACCCGCTGCACCCACGCCCAAGACGTGTCCTCTTCAGCGCTACCCTGTCCAGAGCTATGCTGCTGCCTCCGCTTCACAAGTGCATTGAAGTCAATGGTTACGGAGTCGAGGGAGACAAGCACGTCCTGAATTTGCAGGAGCTCCTGCTCACTCTTTTCCACGTTGTCAAAGACATTTGCGGCTAGGCGGAGCATCGCATCTCGGTCCAGCTGTCGGCCCAGGACATCTGTCAAGAGCGTGGCTACATCCGCTAGAGGAATGCCCTCTCCGTCCTCATCCAGCTCTCGGAATCTGCGGGCAACCCGTGCCCTGGTACGGGCTCTCTGCGCCTCATCGCTGCCGCGGAGCATGGCAAAGAAGGAGGCAAAGGTCCCAAGCATCTTGGACATGCGTATGCGGCGCGCTGCTCCTGCACCGGACTTGCCCTCACTGCCTCTCAGAGTCTACGTGGCCACACCCAAAAGACATGTTTAACAAAAAGCAAAGCACGCAGCTCCCAGCTAGCCATAGCAGTCCTGAGGCCAGTCCCTGGCGCAAGTGCTTGGTAGCCAACGTCGTCTTGTCCTCGTGACTATTTTTGTCCTCGCTACGTTCCTCGTTGTGGCTGTTGCTCGCTTGGCTGTCGCCACTGTCCTCGCTTTCGTCCTCCAGCGATTCCAAACCTGTCAGCGAAAACAAGGAAATACGACCGGTGACATGGAACCACCTTCAGCGCTTCCCTCACCTTGACCTGAAGAGGTGAAACAACTCAGCCCCCAGCAGTCAAAGTAGCCCTTGTCGAGCACGACCACCTCTCCAGAGCTCAAAGTTTCTATTACTTCTTCTGACGCTTCTGGTGCTTCCGGCTCATGATCCAGCTGCGACTGCTGCCCAGACTTTGCCTCTTCCTCCTCGATTGCCTCTTCTTGCAGGCTCGGAAAGTCCAAAACGTAGCGAAGCAAATTCAGTTGGAACCGAAGGGAGCTCATGCTGCCAAGGGTGGCCTTGTGGGGCAGAATGTGGATGTCTTCTTTGCGCTTGTGTTTCTTCTTGCCTCCTGCTTCAGCATCGTCATCGCTCTCGCCTCGGCCCTGGGTGATGTGCACATCAGGATCCTGAAAATCCAGCAGCGCGCAAATATCGCTGGATGGCAAGTCCCGCTGGGTGCTGAGAATTCGCCCCACCGTCACTGGCTGTGTGTTCTGTGAGCCGAACCGCCCACCTATGTTCAGCCATTTTTTGCCCGGCTTTCTCGGTGCCCGACCTTGCTTGGTCATCTCCCTGCGGGCTTTGGAGATATCACCCTTCACGTCGTTTGTTGCCATTTCCATGCTAGCCCGCAAGACGCAGATATCCGTCCTCTGGAGAATTTTGTCATTGCTGGGATGGCAATCCATATTCATTGGCGCAACTTGCACCAAGGCTAGCAGCCCAAGAATCGCCAGCTCATTGGCCATGGGTGCATTCAGATGGCAGACCTGGTGGCGTTTGGCACCTTGCACCTGCTCAGAGGCACGCTGAACGCATTGCGCACGAGCTGAGGCCACTTTGTCGCTACACAAAGTGTGCAGCACAGAGTCTGTGGCCTCGGGGATGGCTCCTGAAGCGGAACCTGCCAGAAGACTTGCAATCTCCTCCAACTTCTTCTTCATGGGGCCCGCATTGATGCCATAGTTGGCGGAAGAGGGGGCTGTCCAGTCCAGTTCCCACTGCAAGGCTGCAAATATGGCCTCTATGCAGATCACGCTGAGGGTGCCTCGCGCCTCTCGTGGATCGTCTGTCTCCTCCATGCCTGATTGCTGCGTCCTGCCACTTCTGACTGAGGCCGCTCGACCTCAGAGGACACGCCCCTCAAAGGCCAAATCTCAATCAAACAACTGGCCTTGCGCTATACAGTGCGCGCCACCCCTGGCCTGTTGCGTTCATTCTCAAAAAGCAAAACACGGCTGACTGAGGGAGGTACCGCCATTGATGGAGCCTGTTACGCTTCGGGCAGCGCCCCCGCGTCGTCTTGAGCTGCGCTGGCTAGGTGCAGATCCGTCACCGGAGTGGGCAGATTTCAGGGATGACAGGTACTCCTCATCGATAATGTAGACTTTCGTCTGCAAAAGGCGGCTGCTCATTTCCTTGCTCACCTTCGCCAGGATTTGAGCAGAAGCTCGGTTGACCGCTTGTGCCTTAGAGATGCTGCAAAGCTGCCATATGAAAGCGGCTTGGGACTAGCAGTCAAGTAGAAAGAGCGTGGAATAAATGCATACACATGTTGGCTCACAAAAAAAGAACTGTGCAAGCACAGTAGGCGCTTAGCGAGAACCTCTTAGTGGATGACAAACCCCTTTGCAAAGAGTAAGCGCGTTGCTCTGCGCATCACCCAGGAAAGGGCACGGCCAAAGCCAGAGTGGCATCATGTCTGGCAAAAACTGCACATTTCAGGTTGGCAAGGTCTCTGTTTGCAAATCAAGTCGTCCTGGCGATTGGTGATAGCAGAGCCAGCTAGACCACATGGGCAGAAGCTGGGTCATTCCCAACAACGCGGCTATGGCGGAGGCGACCGGTAGGTTGAAAAAACGATATCCATCTCACCTCGTCTTCTTTGGAAGTCTTGTTGAACCTAGCGGGCTGTTCCCAGGAGTATGCATAGAGTCAGGTTTTCTCTAAACTGGAGCAACAAGCGAAATTCTTTGCGATGGAAATGGAAACCTTTTGTTCTTTGAGTACCAGAAGGGCCAGCAAAGCCAGTGGGCGGAAGCTTCAAATATAAATATATATACATAAGAAGGATAGTTGCTGGGTTTCTTCCTGTCCCTCTCGTTCTCTATCTCTTTCTCTATCTCTTTCTCTTTCTCTCTCTCTCTCTCTCTCTCTCTCTCTTGTTCTTCCTCTGTCTCTTTCTCTTTCTCGTTGTCTTTCTCTTTCTCTGTCTCTATCTCTTTCTCTTTGTAATTATCTTTTTCGAGATCTTTCTCGGTTTCTCTCTTCTCTTTCTCTTCTTTCTGTGTCTGTTTCTCTTTCTCATTCGCTCCATCGTCTCCCTTTCTTCCCTTTTCTCTTTGTCTTTCCCTTCTTTCTCTCTCTCTCTCTCTCTCTCTTTCACGTTCCTGTCCTTTTCTCTCTCTATCCATCTACCTACCATCTACCTCGGTCTATCCATCTATCCAGCAGTCTAAAGCTCTCTGTCAATCTCTGTATCTCTCTGTCGCTATTTCTCTCTACCCCTCTCCATCTCTTGTTTTTGCTACCCTCTATCTCTCTATCTCTGTATTCCGCTATCTTTTCAACTCTTTGCCGGTCTATCTCTCCATCTCTCTGTCTATCGTTCTATCTGCTTGTCTATCTACCAACTTGTGGCCTGTCCGGTCAATGTCGTTTCATTGTTCGGGCCCGACAGGGACCGTCGCCGGTCTGGCCCGTCAAGGCTGACAAGAGAGGAGGCTTTTTTTGGCGCAGTCATGCCATGAAAAACTGAAGGCCAACCGGCCACCCCCACACCAACAATGAGACCAAATTTGTCAGTGGCTTGCGAAGCAGCTGATCTTGACACGAGGATTCTGCTGGACAACCCACGCCAGGCACAGAGCAAGGCCTGTTCAAGCCTAGCAGAAACTGTCTCGAGCTGCACAAACGCTGGTTAAATCCCACCAGCAAGGCGGCTGTCTGCCAAAACTCGGACTCCAAATCCCACCAGCACGGCCCCGTCCGCAACTAATGAACGCTCCCATCGCAGAAGCACTGAACGAGAACTCGTCGCATCAGAGACGCTTTTTGGGAAAACGCGCTTGAAGAAACGATTTAAACGGGAGCTCTGCGTATGCTAGCGACACGGGCAAACAGGCCGTCGTGGTTCCTTTATTCTATCGGTCTTCCTTTATTTCTTTTCTCACTTTTTTTTCTCCGAGCTTAATCCCACTAATCTGATCGCAACTTCAACTAGTGTCTGTAACACGGAAGCTCCTTCTAAATGTCCCTTGTTTTAGGGGCGCGCCACGTAGTTCTTCCATTAGCGTCTTTTTTGATTGCAAATTGTGATACGGGGGCGGGGGGCTGCGCCCCTCAACCCCACTATGTTTGCTTCCCAGTGCCGTTACCCGGCTGCCACCCACAATCATACCCTAACAACCATAACCCCACCGTGAACCGACCCCCCCAAAAAAAAAGAAAGAAAAGAGCACCCTCCCCAAACCGACCCTAAACCAACTGTAAACAACGCTCCACCCCTAAACTCAACCATAAGCCAGCCGCACCCCCACAGTACAATCCACTTTGAACAAACGCAAAACCACCCTAAACCTACCGAGGCATCAGCCAAGCTTAAGGCCACCCTAAACCCAGTCCTAAACCCAACCGAAACACTCCCTAAAACATCGCTCACCGAACACCAAACCAGCCCTCCATCAATCCTCAACTAACCCTAAACCGAATTCTGACAGCCTCGTTTCACCAGACAGGTTGAGGTGCTCATCACAGCAGCCTTTGATTCATTTGGTAACGTCTATTAGCATGCCGTCGCGGCTCCGCGTGGTCACCCAAACTCGCAACTTCTCTGAGGGCTGGTCCAGGGTCGGCTGGTTTACTGTGGGTTGTATGGTGGGTTTAGGTTGAGTTTTGGTGTGGGTATGGTATCGGGCGGGTTGAGGTGTTTGGGGCTGGCTTACTGTTTAGAGTGGGTTTACGCTGGATGGAGTTCGTTTAAGTTTGGTCTAGGGCTGATTTAAGTTTGGTTATGGTTGGCTTTCAGCGCGGGTTGTAGTGTACATTTAGGGATTGTTTTTGCGCACAAGGAAACAGACCACAGCCGATTCAGCACGGCGAGTTCCTTCCGCGATCTCCAGAAAACAAGCAAACCAACTCTCCAATGAAACTTTTGTGTAGCAATCTTCCCGAGCCGAAACAAATGTTCACAGCAATGATGTGTTTTCGAGACCGAAGCAACCCCTGCGCATGAGGAACGTTTGCTTCCCCACTGAAAGCCGTACGACCATATGTTGCTGTCACATGCAACAGAAGTCGTGAGGGTTAGCGAAGCTTGCTTGCTCTTCTCTGATTTCAGGAGGTGCCCAGATAAATCCTTCAGGTTCTGTGACTCCAGCTGGGGCTCAGACCAATATGGAGCAGATGCCCATGGTTTGGACCATCATTTTGGTCACCGTGCCCGTGGACTTTTCCAGCTTGGCCTCCTTGCCGCCGCTCCGCTTCCTTTCCTTCGCGGGCTTCCGCGCCTCTTTGGCCTGCTTGTCGTGCCACGCCCACCACTTGCTCTGCTGCGTGCTCTCGATGGAGTCCTGCAGCAGCCCCAGGAAGGACTGCATGGGGGCCACCGCAGAGCTGTGCAGCTTGCCCAGGAGATTTTGAATGCCAACCTCAACTCAGAGAAAAGGTTTTACACCCAGACAAATAATTACAACGTTCCTTGGAGAAAAGCTCGGATCCCAGCTGGGAGCTGTGATCTTCAGACCTTCAGACAAATGCAAAGCGAGCAGCCATCCGATCTGCCAGCTGCGGGCACTGCTTGAGCACTGCACCAATCAGCTGCCGGTTAAACTTTGAGGAAGCTTCTGCATCGAAAACTTCTGGTCGCGCTCGACCTTTGAGAACCTTGGCAAACACTTCAGGACATCTACATTGCAAGCATTCCCAGTGGCCACAGGAGGGCTGGCACCTAGCCATAGATTAGGCATTTGGCCAATTCAACGGTTTCCGGAGAATTCTGACATCTCTTGACTCACAGTCCTAGGCATTAAAACAACGAGTGCAAACAGCGCTTGCGTTTGAGGGCTTGGTTCATCAGTGCTGCCCGCAGGCTGCTGTCAGAAGTCTCGCCACCCTCTGCTGCAGGTCAGTCATCCTCCTCTGAAAGACTTGGATGTGAGCCCAGGCTGCGGATGGCAAGTCCTCGGAATAGATGTCCTGTAAGGCCGTGCGATCTTCGTCATTGGCGCTGTCACCAAGGGCTGCCCCAGCAAAGGCCAGCAAGCGCGCGCAGTCAGTATGGCCTGCCCGGATGGCATCTTGCAAAGGAGTGGAGAGCCAACGGTCCTGGCGCGCCCGAATCGTTGCCCAAAATGAGCGGGCTCCTCATGGCTTAACCTTAAAAACCACAGAAAGCGAGTTGCCGATTTGCCGATTTCCTAAGCCGCTTCCCAAACGAGTCCCAAAAAATATGACACACCACACCACACCACACACCCATTTTGGGTTCCCCCGGTTGTTCAGGTCCGTCCTGAGGTGAGCTGTTGGCCCGCGCTGTGCCCAACAAGAAGCTCACGGCCAGCAGCTGCCCCTCGGTGGCGGCGAGGTGCAGAGCCGTCCGCGCGTCGTAGTCCGCCAGGTTCACGTCCACCGAGTTCTCCGTCAGCTGCTGCCTAGTTGTGAAAAAGATTCTCAGGGCAATTGCAGCCATACAAAACCCACTTTGTGGCATGGCTGGCAAAGTACAGAGCGCCCGCAAGAAATATCGACTTTCTGATATCCCACTTATGCACTTGAAAAGAAATCACTGGGTGCAGGAGTGCCACTGTCACGTTCCCAGTACTCAGAATGCTCTCAAATGGATCTCGTTTATGGTTCAGAAATGTGTGCCTGTGGCATTTCACACGGCACGACAAGAAAAACCAATATTTTGGCTTGTCCTCCTGGCTTTGGGTTTCCCCAGCTCTCCTTGTCTCTACTGCCTTGCTTTGACATGGCCATCACACACACACACACACACCACACACAAATGCCACACCAGGGCGCAGCTTCAAAATATTCCCAGCAGAGGCAGCGTCACAAAGCCAGCCCGCCGCCAGCTCCTGGCGTAGGGAGCCCTTCTTGGAGAAGATGAGTTGGGCCGCCACGGTGTGGTTGTTCTGGATGGCATCCTCCAAAGCCATGCCACCCCAGCGGTCCTTGAAATTGGGGTTGGCCTTGCTGTCCAGCAAAAAGGAAATCACCTCGGTGCATCTTCTCCCAGTCCCGTTCTTCTCGGATTCTTGGATTGTCGGATTCTCGGGTTCTCCGGCCAGCTCTCCGGTTGAGGTCAACTGTTAAGTGCGCTCGGAACATACTACACATAAGAAGTCCCAAAAACGAACAGCAAACACAGCAGAAACCGTCTGTTTCTTGAGAATCAATATGGTTTACCAGCAAAAAGCAGCATACAACACGCAGGTCCTCAGCCTCCATGCTGACCCGATTTTAGAGGAGCCCTCCTCGGCCTAAGGTCCATTTCAATAGGGGCGGAGGGGACTAGATTGGAATATTCCCGGCTCAAGGTATCGAATGCCGATGTCGATTTTCAATGCTACAAGTGTGAAACTCGTGATCTGCAACGTCGATGCTCAGGTATTGCCAGGTTCCAGGGCTGAACTTGGCCACAAGGGATGGCTCTCTAATCCGAACAGGGCGCCAAATCACAAGGAGAGCACAATGCATAGTGTCTTCACACAGGAGCGGTTGCACTGGACATGTGACAATGTGACAATATTGGACTATTAGAGGGCATGCACGACTTGCCTATTCGGCCAAGATAAGACCACTTTCGCACAAGGCTTGCTTGCAAGGTTCTTGCATGGTTGTCGGTTGGTTGTCAGTGTTGTTTTCGGTTGCCACAACTATGATTCTATGATTGTTCAACAAAAACGTGTCCTTGCATCGCCTACGATCAAAGCCACACGCCTCACGACCCTTAACGTCTAGAACTCTCAGAGTATCAGGTGGGCCCGGGTAAGCTTGGATCAGGGACTGCGCAGAGCGGGATTTCTGGCGCTATTTGGGCTGGGCCACCTCCAGCTTTCCTTCCGAGGCCGCCAGGTGCAAAGGCGTCCGCAGGTCGTAGTCCCCGGAGTTGGGATTGATCTTCACCTCGATGAGCTCCTTGAGAGCCATGAGGTTGCCGCTGGACGCGGCATCGCACAGCGCCGTGGCAGGGTCGTCCAGGTTGAGATCCGCCTGCTGCTCCACCAACAGCTCCGTGACAGCGCCGAACTTGCCGATCACCGCGTCCTTCAAGGGCGAGCCCTTCCACCGATCCTGGTGATTCACGTTGCCCTCCGCCTCAATCAGCGCCTTCACCACCGCCTCCCGGCCCTCTGCTGCCGCCAGGTGCAAGGCGGTGCGACCGTCACAGTTCGCGGTGTTCACCATGACCCGCTTGCGCAGCAAAACCTGCACCAAATCCGCGTTGCCCTCTGCAGCTGCGTTGATGAATGTGGCAGACATGTGGGCCGTACGCTTCAGCAGCTTCTGCCTCACAGACTCACGCATTTGCATGAACAGCTCTGTGTCATCACGTGGCTCAGCCTGTGCGAATTCCCGTTTTGCATCGTGCCCACTCAGCGTCAAGTCCATTGAGCTTGCTGAGTTCTGCATGAGATGGTCCAAATCTGAATCCAAATGATGCACGAGCTTCTCAAACACGGTGCGTGAGACTCGCAGCAATGTGGACTCTACGCCGGCTCGCGATCTCACAGAGTACAAATGTGGGATGTCGAGCAGAAACGCAACTTCTCCCACAACGGTCGTTTCGTTTGGCCGGTCACTGCGCACATAGCGGATCAGCTGCTCTTGGCGCGTCAACATGAAAGTTCCGCTCTGCAAAAAGCTCAGATCTTGCGGCGCGTCATTCTCAACAAACAGCACCTCTGAGGGCAAAAGCATGACAACCTCCAGCTGGTCCGTGAGCTGCTGTGTGAACTCGCTACTAACCCCTGAGAAGAGCTTCTCGTTGGCCAGCAGGACTGGAAGATAGACCAGCTCCTTGACCTTCTTTTGAAGGTCTGGCTGGAATGTTCTCAAGACCACCTCACGGTTGCCAACGTCCCTGGCTTTTGACCACTGAAAAAGGCAGTGCTGCCGGATTGATTTCCGGATGCTTGGTGGCAAATCCAATGCTGTGCACACGAGGTCTGCTTTGTCCATAAGGTTGCTCACCTCTAATGCCAACTCCTTCTGTGCCTGCTGCAACTTGAAGAACGAGCCAATCACATAGGACTTCATCACTAGCAAGCCGATACAAATCACCAGCGCCCAACACAGCTCTTCCAGTCTTTCCGGAATTGCACCCTCCAGGTTCAAGTTGAAAGCCCGATAGTAAGCTGTCATGTAGTCGCCCCACCAGTGATGTTCTTGGAACTGCGATAGGCGGCTTCTGTCCCCGAACTGGTCAAACATGCTCCTCTCCAGGCCAGATGCCCCAGATCGCAGCAGGCCCAGAGCAAAGCTCAAGCAGCCAATCCAGTGCCCCCAGCCCAGCATGATCACTGCAAGCCTCAGAAATGCCCGGAAATGGCCGGGCACTGGGCCCAAGCCACTTAGAGCATGGCAAACCTCCCGCAAGCTCCGTGGAACGCCCCAAACCAAAAATGCCATCATACCTTCAACAGCTGTTGGATGCTCGGAGCTACCGTTGCCCCGTTTCTCCATGTCAGAATGTCGGACTTCCAAGAACTACGAGCCCACCCGCAAACGGCTCCAGATGCTATAAAAAAAAAACGCACCAAATGTGCGCCTAGACTCTTCACTGTCACCCATGTTGATGCTGCCGTGCCCTTCAAGCGGATGTTCACATAAAGCTGCGTCTCCCGCTCTATGAAAAAGCCTCGAATCTCTGAAGCTCGGCAGCGCCACGTTCAAAGCAGACCCCTACTTCCAATGGACACTGGGCAACCTGGCTTTGTACCATCTAGGGGCTGGCTCAAACGCAGCATGCCGCTCAGTTGGTGTTTTACTAGCCTAAACTTGGGGAGTCACCTCACGTTAGTCTCTCTCATCCAGTAGAAAACCTCTCTCTCGCTGTCTCCTTCTACTGGCTAAGCTGCGTCGCAAATATCGAAGTGGCAGCTGTTGGCGCAAGAGCTTCAGCAGCAAAAATATGATCATGCTGATTTGCTCCTGTCACTGATATATGGAAAGAATATGCGTAAGCGATTGTGGGGTGAATTATGTGAGATGTTGTTGGAAAAATGATAACCGTGATGTTGGCGATAATAGTAGTAGATATTTGCAAAATTGAATGAAGCCCTCCAACTAGTCAAAAAGGAGACGTCTCCAAGACAGACACATGCGCAAAGCACCAAAGCAACCGCAAAGTCCCCGCTCCATTGCCGTGTCTCCAGTCTCCACCGCATGTTCTGGATCCACCAGCCTGCGCGCAAGGCCGCGACGACACAAAGTCCCGACGGCAATGGACGGAACCAGGGTTCCTGTGGCCAACAGCTGGTCTTTCCAGCTGGGGTCCCATCACAACCACATGGCATGGTTCCAAGGTGCCATACACTGTTGCTTCCGGGCCTGGCTTCCATCAAGTTCTGCACAACAGTTCCCCAAATCCACAGAAGAACGGCGAAGCCCGTCTGCACAAAAATCTCCCTGGAAGCTCGTACCACCGGCAGGAGCAGTTTGAAGAAAGCCTTGATGCGTCTTTGGCTCTGCCTCAGTGGCAGGACTGCTTTCCGACAGGCGATCATGAGACTACTACATGCCCGATCAACCACGAGGAAACTGAAACACAAACAAATGGATACAAATTAAGAGCGTATGTCAAGTGTAGAAATTCAACTGACAAGTCGCGGCATTTCGGAACCGATTGCTTCTAATTGCTTCTCGGCATAGTTGACCTTTAGCACTTCCACGAACTGATTCCGGTCTGCTGGCGATGCTTCTAAACACCTCAGCCAAGAGGGTCATAGGGCAAGCCTTACCCTACTCATGCCTGAACCGGGAGACCAATTTCTAAGAGCTCTACTTGCCCAGTACGCCCGCTGACAGCTCAAAAACCTCCGCGGTGCCGGTGACGACCTCGACTCTGATGTTTGCTGGGTCCTGACTGCTCGTCGTGTCATCTATCTCCGCCCACACCCAGGCATACACATGCGCACAAACAAACACTGACATGTCACCCACAAACGGCGCTGCAGCTGGTGGCCACAAAGCAGGAGTGACAAGCAACACTCACAGCACACATCCTCGATGCCAAACGCTCTGTACTCCCCGAAGCAGGTTCCTTCACCTTGGCTTTCACTTCTCAGGCCGCCGCATGGCGTCATGGCGCACGCAGTGCATCTCGTGGCTGGGTGCCCCACCCAAATACTTGTACCCCTTGTCACCTCACACATGCGTTTGCTCTACAATGCTGCTCATGCGATGTTGGCTGGCACATCTCAACCAGCCTTCTCTAATGTGAAGCTCGCCCTCCATTAGCAGGTAGAAGCTGTTGTTGGGACTGCCCTCTTCGAAGAGTGCTTGTCCTTGTCCTTTCTGCAGCGTTCTCGCACTTCCAGCCTTGGCACGCATAAAAATAGCACAAGTCTGCCAAGTAAGTAGCATGAGTGTGATGCAGCTCGCCAATGCCAGTATGCAAGCAGAGTGACTTCGACGAGTTGTGTGATGAGGTCGGATGAGCACGAGCTGAAACCAGGCAAGCGAATCAGCATATTCCTGATGCGTTGTAGCTGCTGTGCCTGACTGCTTCCCTTAGCCGGCAATCGATCAGTATTGTTGCCCCGTGCATGCCAGCAACATTGACTGCTACATACTCCAATGCACACTCTCAAGCACAAAGCTGAACTTGGCAAAGAGCCCCAGCCCTCTCCGATTGTTTCTGATACGGTCACACACACACACACACACACACACACACACGCTTCCGCATGCCAGGGTGCAGTTCGGATCTCCGGCCCCATGTCAGGAATGTCTCCGCTGAATTTGTCGAGCGCCAGCAAAATAGCATCAATGATGAAAAGCAGGTTGGCATAGTGATCCAAGTTCAAGAGTACCAGCAGAAACGCCGCTTTGCTCGCGTCAAGCACAAAGGCAATAAAGAGCGCCGCAGTCCACAGCTCAAAGAGGCACACCGTCAACGTAGTAACCAACCACAGCTGGCGAGCTTTTGGGGATGCTAAGTAGCACCTGCTAATATACTGGAAAAAGCCCAAAGGGGTGAGAAGTATAGACGTGATCATCTTGATCCTCCGCTGGGACTGGAGCTGCTGTTGCCGCTCTTTCCACTCAGCCTCCTTTTGTGATCGCCTTGGCTCCACGACATGGCATAAGACGAAACCAAAAAGGGCTACCCCGAAATTCTCTCGAGGCCCCAGCCTTCTGTCCCTCACCTCCTCCTGATTGTCGATGATCCTCACCTGCTTGGCCGGCTCCGGCAAATCCTGGGAGCTTCCGGAGCGGCGGCGGTTCTTCGCCAGGCCAGCCATCAGGGCAACAGAGCGGAAGTTCATCTTCGAAGGCTTGTCGACGATACCCATGTCCGTTCTCTTCAGAATGGACTTCAGGCCCAGTTCACTGGACATGACCTTCTTGTGAGAAAAGCTGGAAGACACCTCCAACGCGTCCAGAGCGGCCTTCATGTCCATATCCACTTCCCCGTGTTGCTCTAAATGAGCCCGCTTTGCCGCAGCAGCCGCGTTGCGCCATCGGCTTCCTGGTGCCTCTGGTGGTAAAACCACGGGAGCAATAACCGAGACCGAAAAAGCAGCAACAGGCTCAGCGGAGTCTGCCGCTGGGGGCAACTCTAGCTCTTCCTCCGCGGTTGGGAGCTTCAAAGTCGCCGATCTCTTTATCTTTGGACTGTCGGGTGGGCTGATGATGCCCCTTAGGCAGCTGGGACTGGAGGGTTCCTTTGACTCCTCTTTCCCAACCTTTGGCTGCCCAGACGTTGGAACAGCGATGAGCACCTGCGGGTCTGAGGGTGGCACAGGCTGGTCTTCAGTCGCCGCAAGCGGTGCTTCTGAGAGGCGTCCACCGTCACTGCTTTGGCTAACGGGGACCTGCTCATTCTCTGCATCCCCAGTATGGCCTGCTATTTCTGCGGGCCGGGGATCACTAAGAACTTCCCTGTCCCTCCCAAGGGCTTCGGCTTCCGAATGCGAAGCCTCGATTGGAACAGAAACATCCCGACCAGAAGCATTACCGCCCGTGCCCAAGTCAGCCCCATCTTCGGCTCGCGCCAGGAGCCGAAGTTCCTGCGCTGCAGTGGGCAAAGGACCCGGAGGTTCTTCCGGCCTGCGCAAAAGCCTGCGCTCCTGCGATGGACCGGGCTGGCCGAGCAACTGGTTCGGCTGGCTGGGCTGGCTCGGCTGGCTCGGCTGGCTCTGGACCTCTGGTCGGTCCAAGTGCGGCTCCGGCGGGCGCTGCTCATCGAGTCGCCTCCGCAATCGCGTGGTGAGGTCCTCCTCGGCCTCGCGCCGCAGCGCCCAGCCGTCGCTGGCCTCAGCCTCCCGCGACTCGCTGTGAAACATCTCGTCGTGCAAGACGAGGAGGTCGCCCATCCCATTTGATTTCGCCTTTCGGCCGTTGCTTTGAGCAGCTGGTCCTGGCTTCCATTGGGAAGGCATGAAATGGCTGCAGACTAGTGGGATGCGGCAATGCAGCAAGCTAAAAAGTCGTCAACTCGTGCTTTGGCTCTTGACTTGATTGTCATTGTGCAGCTGAGCTATGTCCAAAAATATTAGCATGGAAAGCGTCAAGTGCAGAATCAGTGTAATGCTCGGGATGCAAGGCTTGACTGTGTGAACGTGCTGACCCTTTCCGTCACGCCACCCCCAGCTGGAGCGCAAAACAGTGACGGGATGCCAAGGCGATTCGTTCTACTTATTGGTCAGCAGAATCCACTACTGCTACATGCGCAAGGAAACAAAATGACACAGCCGTGGGTTCACGCAATGACTGCCATCACTGGCGCTACCAGCATTGCAAATCCTGGGGGGGCGACTCACCAGTCCAAGGCTCAAAGCGCTCAGACCCAAAGAGCAAGCCGAAGAAGGCCCTGCAAGGCACTCTGGGCTGACATGTTGCCTCATAAAACGATATAAAACGCACGTCTCCTCTCAAAAGTTGCTTCAAGTCTTTGAGCGGCTAGTAAGGACTATCAAGCTTTCCATGTACTAAGTGCTCGTTAGACAATCGGCCAAAACACATGCGGACAGGTGCGAACCACAATGGGTGGCAGCGGGAGAGATTTGGCGGGGGGCTAGAGTTGCAATGATCATCACACGTTCTGGCTAAGCTGGTTGGAGCAAACTGACACACGAAGTGTTGCACCTGAACTCAATTCATATTCGCGTCCTGGCATCCATCTGTACTGCTTTCTTGTCAATGCCATCCTTTCCATCCCGGTCATACCTCAGTCCGCGCTAGACAAATGGTCCGACCCCGTTGGTATTTAGCATTTTGACATCTTGCTGTCTGCCTGGCAAAGTTGATAGTAAGCAAATATAAGCCGGAGGCTTCTTCCGCAGCTCCGGGTCAGACAGGACCTGGCAATTGGAAACCGGCCGAACATCCACCAGGTCCTGCCAAACCCTATGAGAACTAATATATATATATATATGTATATATATGCAGCCCTTCCTCCGCACAACTGATGTGCCAGGCCCAAAGCAATCCTTCGTTCGCAGTGCTGGGGTCGCTGATTCGTGTGCAAACAGCTTCAGCGTACGGTTCGGTTTCCACACCTAAGCTTAGATGCACGCAAGGCAATAAATCATGAACATTGTGCTAGCATTCCGGGACAGTGCTTCCGTTTGGGCAGAGGGCCAAGGAGCGCATCACTTCGAGCAAAGCCCTACTGTATGCGCATGCGATGTTGTATGAGCATCGTACAACACTGGGCTGGCACTCCACAATTTCAGCCAGACACATTATGCGGGCAGCTGTGCACAACACTGTTCAACTGCACTTCGTCCGGGCTCCAAACGTCTAGCCAAAAACATCATATACACAGCCTGGTGATGCCATGAGAGCATCCTTTCGAAGAACCTGGCTGCTGGCTGCTGCAATCCGAGCCTGGTACACGGTGCTAAGCCTGCAAAGCGCCAACTCGGTTGGGTGGGCCTCACACTCAGGAGCTGGCTGCTGAAACTTTGCAGTTGCTTCAGCATCTCCAGGGTTCTTGTCTGGGTGACACCTGGGCTGAAATTCGCTTGCAAAACTCCCCCCTTAGCAAGCGAGGTGCTCTGATCCGGGCAAGGACCGCTGGAGCGATCGGCTCAGCTTCCAGCGTGCGAGCTTCCTTGTAGTATGCCTCCAGCGTGCAGGTTACATTCCTCTGGACAATCTGCTAATTTAGGCATATGCCTCGCACGCGCTCCACCCGAACTACCATAAATTACCTGTGTCACATTCCGAACTCAACATAACCATTCTCTAATATTTTTCCGGTGGCTGTTGGCCTTTGGTTGCGGGACAAAAATGCGGGGGCGAAAGTCCGGGCACGACTCACAAAAGTAGCCGCCTTCTTGATCTCGGATGGGCTGGCATTTGGCCTTGCATGAATGCCCATTTTGATCCCTACAACTCGGGGCCACGAAGCACGGCCACCATGCCGCAACATGCTGTGTGGGCGTGTCACTGCAAGGGCTCGTCGGGCATGCCAACATCAATTTCCCAACAGCGCCGACTACATACCTCAGACTCCCAAACTTGTTACGGCTTTGGTGAAAATCCATGCAACAAGTTGACGTGCCCTCGCTTGACCCCATACTGGAATTCGCCACTCCGCTCTAATGTAAGCAGGAACACAGATGCACATGGCCATTGCACACTGATTGCCAGCAGCTGCTCACAAGGCAGAAGCAGCTTGTCTGCAACTGTCCAACAAGCTACTTGACAGCCAGGATCCTGAGCACGCAGCTGCACTTTTAGCAGGTCATAATACTCGGAATCTGCCTTGGTATTTTCGTGCAGCTGTGGCTTCGGCCTTCAGTGCACCGGGATTCTACAAAAACTGACCCGTGTCCACTTTGGCACTGCCATGGGAACCAGGGACACCGAGCTCCGTTGCAACTCGAGAGGTAGCCATGATTTCGAGTGGGCTACAATGTGAGGTGAGCTGACATGCAAGTTATATATATATAATATATATATATGTATGAGTACATGTCCGGCGGTAGGAATGTTCATTTCGATCAGATTGAAATCATCCATGATTCCAGAATGTTGAGAGATGGCGTTCATCTACCCAACCCCGGCCTTACACTGACGGCGTCTTAAAATATTGCGGCGGAACGCCTGACACAAAAGCAGTTTGGGGTGTGAGCCCCAGGCCACTGCTCCAGCTGGTGCACTTTCTCCTGCTACAAGACTCGCTATTCCCATGCGGGACAATGCCAACAAAGCTGCCGCAAATATCAACGTGGCACAGTTACCAGCGACAAGTTGGCTTCTGCTCTCCGCTCCTTCAGTTGGGCTGGGCTCCCCTTTGTCCGGCTCCTGCGCAGCGAAAACGGTCAACGAGTTGGCATGAACCGAGACCTTCCTGGCCCAACTGGTGCTCCAAGGCACACAAGTCCACATCTACCTGGCCAACACATGACAAAGCACGACCTCAGGCGATCTAAGAGCAGCACCCAGCAGCCGAGTTCTTGATCCCAAACCTTTTCTTCACCTCATGCCAGAGCAGGCAAGCTCCTATTTTGCTTCGGCTAATCCATGTGCGTACCATCTAGAGTCCGCCTCTGAGTGCCCCAGGACTCATCGCTTCAATACTGGCTAGCGCAGGCTCAGCTAAGGATCAAACGACGTGCCCTGTGCGCTTTTGGCATTTGCATGAGGCCTCTTCCAACCTGCGCAACGTCCGCAACTAGACGCGCCTTTTGCCAACCAATCTGCCGCGTGCACAAGGCGTTGGCTTTAGGCATGTCCTGATTGTCACACAAGCCACCCCTGCCCTGTTCAAGTGTCCTTCCTCCAACTTCAGACCTGGAATCTGGCGGGCCCATAGGATCTCCCCGCTCCCACCTGAGCCACACCGCAGCCAACGCCGCCCACCACCATGGCGGCGCCACCCAGGACGCCAGCACCTGACAGTCTCAAATGGCGCGGCACACAACCCGAAACCTTGACCATTAGAAGTCAAGGGCCTCAACCTTGGATAAACTGTCTTGGGTCATTTGTGGCTGCTTGCCATCGAAGCCTAGTCCCTTGAAGAAGCCAGAAGCACCGCCAGACCTGCGGAAGTGCGCGGACCCCGAAACGGAAGCAACAGGTTGCCAGGTCGTACGACTGCTCCGCGCGCCACCCGCCTGGCACCCTGCACTGGCGCCGCCACCTCGCAGTTGCATCTCTTGGACCAGGAAGAGTTGTGAGGCCAGGGGAGAAGCTTGGCAAAAGCATGCCTGGTAAATCACCGACCCAATGTTTCAAGGCTTTCGAGGCATCGGCGGCAGCCACGAGACCTCCAGCAACACCAGCCTCAAGCAGGCAAAAGTGCAGTCTGAAGTTGACTGCTTGGACCGTGCGGTATCCCACGGCTGCTCTTGTGACTTGGGGTGTTTTCTATCCAGCGGCCTTTGCACATGCCGTCCACTCAGGCATGTGCCCCAGCTGTCTTCAGGCCACGGATCAGCCCATCAGTGCCGTCCTACACCGCACCCCACTGGTTGAAGCTTCGAGCGAAAAACAAGACTCAGGGAGCCCAAGTGCAGCACTGCCACATGGCTCGGTCCTTGGGCCTGGTGAGAGCCATAAAGTCGCCCCCTTCAAGCTTTGCTTCTTTCGGATAGCCACCTGGCATGGGAATTGCAAGCATCTCGCATCGGCGACAAATGCGACGTCCGTGACTGCACCAGGCAAAGCACCTGGTACGGCAAGATCTGTAGAAGTCTCATGCTGAGGTTCAGCGGTCAGATTTTCTGCGTTCTCCTCTTCTTCCTGCTCTTCCCCATGCCACGATAGGCAACAGCGCTCAGCACGTTGACACCACCCAACAACGGAGAGCTTGTGGCTCCTTGACGCAAAGATCAGCAGCTGTCGGTGGCGCAAACTCATCTAGCTCTGGTAGGATCCTGCGTTCACAGCCGTCGAACATACGAATGCTTCAGGAATCACCGTGCAGGGCCTCACTCGCACACCTTCGTCAGTCCCTACCTAGGCCAATGCGAGTGCAATCATGAGATATCATGAGTGGACGCATAGAGGCATAGAGGCATAGACACCAATCATGCTGGGACACAGGCCCATTCACAACCAGTGCCTGGTGTGAAGGCGTCCTTACAAGGCTTGCTGCTTGGCTGCAGCCAAGCTTCATCGAGCTCCCGACCCCCGATTCCAGTTTGGCAGCCGATGACAGCTGCGTCTTGAGGTTTGCCGGAGGCAACTCAGCAAGAAGCCCGACGCTGCTTCACAGGGTCTCTTGTGCACAAATACGCCAGCTAAGAGAAGAGCTCCTGCAAAGCAAAGAAAAGTCGGCTTCCCGAGACGAGGCCTCACAGCAGGCAGGGCTTGGACACGAGCATCGCGCCGAAATGAACTCGCGCAATGCAGTTGAGTCAAGCATCTTGGTCAGCGCCATGGACAGGTACACGCTCCGCCCGGCATTCACATCTACCCACCACGCGACGCCAGAGACGCCCTCCACCTAGCAGCACCAAGCAAGCCCTGCGCCTCCTTTAGACCCGTTGCAACCATGGACATGCTGAATACTGGGCTCGGCACTGCAGAAGGTGATATCTCCACATTGGTTTGCGACTTTGCGGGGATCAGCGCGGCTTTGTCCGACTTGAACTCGCCCGCTTTCAGCCAGTCTCCGTCCCTTTGGAATGAAAACTCGGACTCATTGATGATCTCGATGATCATTTGGCCTCAGGCAACTTCGTGCTACGTGCGCACATAGTTTGCATGGTGACCAAGGTGTGGGCTGTTGGTCTACACCGCGCGGCAGGGCAGCGTGCAAATTCACAGGTAGATGCAAAAAGATGCGTCTGTGCGTCGCATCTACAAGTGTGCAGGGAGAGAGTCTACAGGGCAAAGGGCTCTGAGGGCAAAGGGCTCTGTGAGGGCTACTTTGTGCTTCCTGATGCCACGCAAGCTGAGCAAGACAGCGGCCAAGGAGCGTGTTAGGACACGGTTCAAGCGGGTCCTAGATGCCAATCACCCCAACCCTGCCTGTGCGCCAATGAACCTTGCACCTGGCAACAATTGCGCGAGCTCTTTTTGGCTCACAGCAGCCTGGCTGCGGTCGCCGATGACACCTCTGCCCAACTTGCAAGTGCCCGCAAACCCCCGCAACACGTTGGCTCACCGCGCGGGTTCTGCCCCGCCCCGCAACATGACAAGGGCAGCATGAAGTTTAGTGTACCTTTTGTTGCTGCGCATATGTAGGCATCCATGCCCACACCATGCTCCCTGCTTGAGGAGTCTTCTGGGAAGTCAACGTATTTACTCTAGACGCATGCGTGCAAAAATCTTACGTGACATGGACGACCCAAATCAATTTTTCATGGTCGCCACATGCTTAATTCAACAAAGATGGGTGTTGGTTCTCTGGTGACAGTGACCTTGCGCACTTGCACAGAACTAGGAAGTGCGATGAGAGCTTTGAGGTCAGAAGATACTTAGACCTCCATGCGAAGTCAAAGTGTCACATCCATCCTTTGCTCAAACTCAACAGCCATGTAAGGAGTGTTTCACTTCCCTTGCCCCTAGGCTTTTGGTGTCTTGCAGGCCTTTTGGTCACAGAGTCCAGCCTTCAATTGCATGTGGCGAATGATGCAATGCACAATGAAACGCACCTTGACTTCCCCCAACAGTACTGATCCCGCAACCCACAGGGCCTCTGCGTACTCCGCCATCTTGGTTTGGATGTACATCTTCTGGCCTGCCGCATTCTTGTCCTCCCGGCTCACGGCATAGTCGTACTTGAACTGGTTCGGGAAGTTCTTCTTATACTCCTGGTGCTCGTCATCGTAGAGCAGGGACTTGGAATACGGCCTCAGGTCTTTGAATCAACGTCCCATGAAGTGGTTGCCTTTTGACCGCATTTCCGGGGGGGAGGGGGGGGGGCGGGGCCCTACATGTGATTTGAATCTCTCCCAACGCCTGTCATGATGCCATGCTTCTGGCATAAGCATCGCAATGATTCACCGCCTTGCGCCAAGCATTCCATTGCAAGAGCCCCTGCCCGGTGCCGCTTGCTAACGATTTTGCCCACCATGGTTCATCCATTCAGGGGCGAGTTCAGGCCAAAGTTAGAACCATGTGGATGTCCGAAACCTGCGCCGAATTACGGGCAGCCTGGCCGTACAAGCTGCTATGCTTACACATTCTGTGCAAACAAGCAGCCAGCGACCCTTCTTTCGCCGTAATGCCGCAGCTCAGCCTTCCGCCAGAAGCCGAACCTGCCACGCTGAATGTGGTCGGATTCATGTAAATCCCACCCCCATCCACAGCCTGCAGGAGTCACGGCAAAAGCCTGACACATGCACCTGCCTTGCACCTGCGGATGTGATGCTTGCGTCGGGCCTTCAGCGCCTCTCACGGACTGCTTGAGCACCTGAACGAGCGGCCACACATGCGCGGCACAGCTTGACTTCCTCCGGCTGCTGGCACTCTTTTACTCAGTCACTACGCAGGCATCAGCGGCATCTTGTGGGCATTGTCCCCACCTCACTGGCCTTCCAGTGACGAAGTCACAAAACTCGGCAAGCGCTTCTCCAGCCCCCGAGCCGGGCGCTAGAAAGCATCCTGCAGCCGGTTCCCGGCCTTCCGCTTGGAACCGCGGTAGGGCAGATCACGGCAAGCAGTTTTCCATCTGCAAACCAGCCAGCGGCAATTCCTTTCCTGCATGTCCGACTACGATAAGCAATGCTCCAGCATGTTGATTTGACAGAGGCAAACTGCTACTCAGCATTTCTGCTGGACCGAGAGAAATCGAGGGCATTTAAAGGATGCTCCCTCACTCTTTCTCTGTCTGTGCCAAAAATGTCCATCAAGCATTCATGCAACGCTCGTCGCAAGCATCGGAAAAAGGTCTGGCAAATGCCTTTGGCGGGCGTTCAGCCATGCCCTCTGCTTGATCATGTTTTGCTGGGTCAACATGCAACTGACCGAAAGGAGTTTCAAACGACAGATGCCAGCCGGTGCTCGTGCGAGCCAAGATCAAAAATGGCACACAAATATGAATCTCTATGCACAGGTAAAAACTCACTTCTCGGTCATCTCCATCACCTCGGCTTCGAGTTTGACGTGATCTGTGCATGAATTTCCGTGCGTGCAGGGAACAGGAGACCAGCCAATCGGCAGGTCTGTCTGGCAGGCGGCATCGGCTCGCTGCAACAGCTTCACTGCTGCAGTGTCCCCTGGGTCCTGCGTCCAACTGGGCGATCAGGCGATCAGTCCTAGGGGCCTCCGGGCCTGCGCCGCGAGCGAGCTAGCTAGTTGCACAGCAAGCGCCTCAGTGTGGCCAGCGACTCAAGTACGCGGAAGCATCACAGTCACCAACTGTGCGACGCGACCCCTTGGCCCCAGGCAAAACTCTGATTGTGGAAGGCATGCAGCGCGTCCTCATAGAGCTGTGCGGTTGTCTCTCGAAGACTGGGCATGTCGTCGATGAGCTCCTTAGCCACAGAGCCGTGACATGGGCCGACCCGGGACTCCAACTTTTGTCCCGCTCCCTCGGGGCCTCGGTATGTATTCAAGGTGCATAAACCCACACGGCCTGCTCCTTGCCCTTCACCCTCACTAGGTCCAGCTTACGGCACACGAAGTTCGGCGGCAGACTCGCCCAGGTGGCATCAGAGCAAAGAGTGCCCACGCCGTAGTGCTTGGCCAGTCCTGGCAGCGTAAGACATTGGAAGCTCAAGGAGCATGTGCCAGCGGCATAGCTACTGTAGACGCAAGGCCAAGAGTCGCCCAAACAAAACAGAAGATAATAAGGCCGCATGCATGTTAAGGTTGCACCTGCAGCCAACTTGAGAGAGGACGGACCGAAAGCTGGCACCCCTTGCCACTGCCTTTCACCAGCCTGCTGTAGACAAGTCCTCCTTGTAGGTAATTACACGCCCACACCCGCGCCCAACCCCCCCACCCCGGGGCAAACAGGAACGTCGAATTGGCCAGCAAAAAAAAAGAAGAAAAGCATTCGGTCCAGACCAGACAAACCAGGACTGTCAACAAGCTCAGGATCCCGTCCATCCCCGGAACCCTCCTCGGAACCCCCGTGTATCGCACAACCCTCGGAACCGGCCAGTGCATCGCAGAACCCTAGCCCCGTTCACCGGAACGTCCTTGGAACTGCCCAGTGCATCCCCGAAACCCTCCTTGAACCGCCCCATACATTCCCTGGACCCAGAGCTTTCAGCTGCTTGGGACAAAAGTCCAAAATGCACCCATGCCCTGCCATGCTGAACCACACCTATCTCCCAGATTCATCAGCCTCTAATGCATCAAGCGTTGCCCGCAATATTGTCATCCACCCACCCGCGCAGAAAAAAAAAAGGCTCAAGCAAAGCCTCTTCGAGGCCAGCGTTCGGAATCCCAAGCACCAAACAAGCAGCAAACAAAGCATCGCAAAGAGGAGCCGCCAGGCTGCAGTGGCAAGAGTCGCAGATGGAAAAAGCAACAGGCAGAGCCAAAGGCTCCAAACGCCACAAGGATTGCTGAAGACGCGAGAATCTTAAAGTTCATGTGAAACACGTGCATCATGGCATTGTCTACCTTTACGGCGCTCCTTCCAAACGACTTGCCAGATTCACAGGGTCCCCCATGCAGCCATACTTCATCTTCTTGCAGCTTCCAATGTTGCCAGCGAGCACGTCCTAGGCAAGCTTTCTGCTTACTTGCCCTCATGCTGATGACTCTTCAAGCCTACATTCGGACACATCCTGACTCAAGGCTAGGCGCCCCCGTGTGGAGGCCGATGCGAATACGGATGCTGGGCAACATCATTTCTGCAAAAGCTTCGTTCAGGCGAGACAAGGCCTGCACAAGCAGCGTCACAGCGTCACATGCACACCGTGCAGCTTATGGTTTGTCCGACCTTGTGTTGTGCCACAGCGGCTCTGCATGCGGCGACCGGGTGATCCTCACAACTTCGCAGCGAGCGATCGAGCATTTTGGGGGGCAACGATTGCTCCAGCGCAAAGCCGTTGCGTAAATTATTGCCTGGGGGATTAGGGTTCGTGCGCCTCGCTGGCAAGAAGCGCGCAACACTCTCTAGTCAAATCCGCGTGAACCACTTCCTTGAGATCATCTGGAGCATTCCAGAGAATCAGAAGACCATCTCCCAGGATTTCCTCAGGTTGGGTCACAAATCCAAGCCCCTCACAGAGAGCCTGGGTCCCCACGCCCCTTCTGTACATTTCACAGCGGGCGTCGCTGACCACACCGCCGTGACGCTCCACGATGTCAGTCATCTCGCTCAAATACATGTACAGCAGCGTCATCAAGTCAGACTGCGACAGCGTCTCCGCGATGCTTGTGAAGCTTTGGATATCGGTAAACATGATCGTTGCATGTCTTCCCTGAACGTGTATGCTGCTGGCTGCTGCATCTCCATGCAAGATTGATCTCACCACGGTTTCTGGCACGAACCTGGAGAAGGTCTCAACACTTCGGGCCAGGTTCACAAAGCCAGCTTGGAGCTCCGCAACCTCAAAACGCTTTGAAAAGCTGCGTGATATTAGCTATCTTGAAAGAAACCGGTGAGACTTGCAAAGAGGGCTGGCTCTTTACGACACGCTGGAAAATGCTGCTAACGATTCAGAGGTTGAGCGGCCTCCGTCAAAGAAGACATCTCGTTGAGGTTGCAGTGCAAGCCTGGCAGGCCTTTCATGTCCAGTCTGCCCAGCTTGTGCATGTATCCTTGCAATTTGTTCAGCGGATAGGTGGCAAGAGCGCTGATGAACCATGCTGCGAACAGGCCAAAAATCACCGCAGTTGACAGCACGAAGAAGGACACACGGAAGATGTGCGAGGCATCTTCGGAGGCAGCTGCACTGAGGTCAACAGTCTTCTCCTAGGCGAATTCGCAATTCGCCACATGTGCTGAGCCACAGGCCTCAGGGATCAGCTCAATCGAACTAACTGGTGCAAGACTCCAACTCGAGCTGCTTCGCAGAGGCAACTTTGGTAAAAGCATTGGATGGCAGCACCAGTACCACCAGCCAGTGCAGGTCGTCATCCAGCATGATGCGGCGAGTGCTCACGTCGAAGCATTCCTCGGATCCGGGGCCACAAGCCGCCGACCTCAGCACGGCGCCACGCCTCTCTGAGCCTCTGGAGCCTCTGAGCCAGCGACCTCCCCTTCTTCATCTCCGGAAGGCTGAAGTTCATCAAAAAGAGGCTGGACTGAAGAGGCCGCGCACTCCAATTCCCGCCGACTCGATTGTAGATGGCCTGGGCTGTGTGCGCAACCATCTGCTGCGGCGACTTTCTGGCATACATAAAGATACAGCCGTGCGCTGGATCATTTGAGGCAGCCAGGAGAAAGCCCTCTTGTTCCGGAGCTTCTCTTGACCTCTGAATGATCACGAAAACGCTGGACTCATTGTGTAGTAACGCATACCGGTACAGCGGACTGTCCAAATGGAGTCGAATTTGCCCCCATTGTTCTTGCAAAGCCTGCCGCACAGTTCCCAAGTTCACATATGACATTATAGTGCCACAAAATCCCGAACATCCCGTGCAAGATGGAATGGGCAGAGTCTTGGCAAAGCCACACTCGCCCCACGGATTCCAGGGGACGGTAAAGTTGAATACCCCTGTCCATGAATGGCTGGACGACGTCGACGGCACGCCACTTTCGTAAAGCTGCTTTTGCATCAAATAATATGGCCTGGAGGTTGGGTCGAATTCTACCCTCCAACCAGGGTCCACTCCACCATCGTGCATCTGATACATCATCAAATGCGAGCTCTGCGCAGGCACCTTTGGCGTCATTTTGAAAATATAGGACCTGTGCACCAAGCGGAAACGTCAAAGGCGCATTTAGTGTTTGTGTGTGTGTCTTGAACATGAACCAAGCCGACAAAATAAGCATGTCTGCTGAGAGACCTGTTTGGATCTTCGGTCACCTGCGCACCAGAATAGAGGCCGGTGCAATAGGCCACGATCAAACTGTACGCCAAACCAGATGGTTGGCCAAGCATCACCTGCCACGTGCCCAATGACTTTCATGGACTTTGAATCATCCATCGCAGCCTTGCCATGCTTGTTTCCCTCTTGCTTGTTCTCATGCTTGTCGCTCTCTCTTTGCCTCTTTAACTCTTCCTCTCGGCCTCTATTTGTCTCTCCGACTCATTCCCCCTCTTTGAATCCCAAATGCAAAGCGAAAGATGCCCGCTAAACAGGCCTGAGGGTAAGCCCGCGGTTCGGTTTGCGCCCGTGCTTGTGCAGCTGAGCATTTGTGTGGGTGCAGCTGTTTACACTTCTGCGTACGCTTGCTCTTTGGCATGCTTGCACTTTTGCCCGTTTGCGTTTGCAGTGTTGTTGCCTTTGTGTGTTTTGTCGTCTTGCGCTTGTATGTATGCGTGATTGCGTGCTTGCATGTGCGTATTTGTGTGTCTTGTGCTAAGTTTGTATTGTTGGTTATTTGTGTGTCTGTGCGCGCAGCTCAAACACTTTGCGTGTTTCTGATGCCCTCGTTTCCGTGTTTGTGCGTTAGTGCATTGGGGCGCTTCTGCGTCTACAGCTGCCTGTTTCTGCATTCCGCATTTCTGTGTCTCTGCAGCTGCCCGCCTGCGCATTTGCACCTTCGCCCGTCGTTGTGTTTGCGCACGTGTCCTACTTTTTCGCTGCGCTCATGCGGCCGGCTTCTTGTTGCAGTTGCACTTGGATGCACTTGCGCTTGCGAGGCTGTTCTTTGTTTGCTTTGCTGGGCGTGGATTCGCTTCGCTTTGCCTTGCTCGGCTCGCTCACACGCTTGCGAGCGCACACGTGGGCAAGCACACTCCTCCCTTTCCTCCCTTCTCTCCCTTCTCTCCCTTCTCTCCCTTCTCTCCCTTCTCTCCCTTCTGTCCCTTCTCTCCCTTCTGTCCCTTCTCTCCCTTCTCTCCCTTCTCTCCCTTCTCTCCCTTCTCTTCTCTCCCGTTTCTCGCTTTTCTCCCTTGTCTCCCTTTTCTCCCTTTTCTCCCTTCTCTCCCTTTTCTCCTTTTTTTCCCTTTCCTCATTTTCTCCCTTTTCTCACTTTCTGCGTCCTCTCCTTTCGCTCCCTTTCTCCCTTTCTCTCCCTTTTCTCAAGTTTCTCCCGTGTCTCCCTTCTCTTCCTTCTCTCCGTTTCCTCCGTTCTCTCCCTTCTCTCCCTTTCTCTCTCCTCTCTTCTCTCCCGTGTCTTGCTCCCTTTTCTCCTTCTTCTCGATTGTCTCCCATTTCTCCATTTCTCCCTTTCTCCTTTCTCCCTTGTCTCCCTTTTCTCCCTTGTCTCACTTTGTCCCTCCTCTCCCTGCTCTCCCTTTTCTCCCTTTTCTCCCTTTTCTCCCTTTTCTCCCTTTTCTCCCTTTTCTCCCTTTTCTCCCTTTTCTCCCTTTTCTCCCTTGTCCGCTTCTCTCCCTTTTCTCCCTTTCTCTTTGCTCCCTTTCCTCCCTTTCCTCCCTTTCCTCCCTCTCCCCATTTCTCCCTTGTCTCCCTTCTCTCCCTTGTCTCGCTTTTCTCCATTTCCCCGTTTCTCCCTTTTCTCCCTTCTCTCCCTTGTCTCGCTTGTCTCGCTTTTATCCCTTTCTCCATTTCTCCCTTTTCTCCCCTCTCTCCCTTGTCTCGCTTTTAGCGCTTTTCTCACTCTTCCCTTTCTCCGTTCTCCCCATCCTCATTCCCCCCTGTCTCTCTTTCCCTTTCTTTCTCGCTTCTTCCTGCTTCCTTCTCCCTTTGTCTCTCAAACTCTTCCTTCCCTCTTCGCATGTTTCCCTCTGACCACATCTTCAGCATGTCCTAAATTAAGTTGCCCCCCATAGAGAAGCAACTCGCCGCACCAAGCCTGCGGTGAGATAGAGGCAGCTGTGGACTCCCGCCACTGGACGTGAAGTTGCGACATTGCAGCAGTGGCCAACATATCGCTCCATTGTGTCCATCCTGAATGCTTTATTCATGCGCATAGGTGTCCTTTTTGGAAAACAGATGGCCCTGGTAGATGGTTGAACCACCAGGTAAACCAGGGGCTTCTATTTTTTACGCAAACCAACCAAAAAGCACACCTATGTGCATGCGCGTAGTTTTCCCCTGCGCACATGCACTCGCATCATGGGCAAGCACACAGAACGTATATCGGTATACCCCTTCAGCTTCCAACACATACATTCCATTGATCATCAAAGGCCTCACAATTCCAGGAACAAGGCCGCCAGGACAAGAACAAGCATTCAGAAAAACTTGATCCCTGGATGAAGGGAATGCAGCCGTGAGTCCTACGTCCATCGGCACTGTCTTCAGCAGGCCAAACATGAATTGCACAGCCTGGCTCGGTGGCTGAACCACGAACCACCAGACTGACCACTCGATGTTCAGCAAAAGAAAGTCGTAGGCTGCATGGGAGCTCTCCGCAATGTGGCTATGGAGGCTGATGCCTTGATCATGAAGCGAGTCCTGAGCTTGATCCTGTCCAAGCTCAAAGCTAGCAGAACATTCCGACAACTGTTGACTCTGAAACGCATCAGGCATCAAATGCATCTGTGAAATGATGATACCTGCGTCCAAGTCTCACTCAGGAGGCTGAGCGTCTCGGCATGCGCACTGCTCCACTGCATGCTGAGGTAAGCAAACAACGACAAGGATGACACGAGGATTGCGGAAACGATCAATATAGACACGGCAATGCGCAATGGCAGCCTGCGCCGGCCAGCTTGCACACCTTGTGCCCCAGGCCTCTCCATCCTCACTTGGCAAGGGGCCGGGAAGGACAAAATCGGGGTTGCGTCAAAAACACTCACTCGGCAAATCAAGGTTTTCACTCCGAAATTCTTCTAGAAAAGGATCTTCCCTGGCATCCCTGTGGCCAGCCAGCACGCAGTGCTCGGCGTCTGCTTCACGTTCGCTGTCCGCAAGCGAGCTCGGACAACATCCATGATGCTGATCTCCTTCACCACCTGCCGTGTGATTGTCGTAGAAGATTCTGAGGAACTCGCATCATGCATCCTGAGAGAAGTGAGAGAAGGAAACTTCACATCTTCCATGGCAATGCACGACTTCAAGTCGTCACGGCCAGTGCAAAGCCACAAGTGCTGATGGAGAACTGAGAACGTTGATATGTGCCCTACGGTTCTCATGTCAGCCAGAAAGGCAATGGCCATAATGTGTGTGCTCCATCTGTCGAGTAGCGCTGCGAATGTCAGAGCTCCTACGTTTGCAAATGGCTGCACACGAAGAGCAAAACAATTTGTCGTCAAAGGACAGTTGACTGGATGCTGGCCTCGGCTATCCGAATTAGGATTGACACGTTCTTTCAAGAACCCACCCTGTGCAGGATCTTCAGCTGCCTGGCAGGCTCTCATGGAGCAAATCCGGCTAAAAACAAAAATATGCCACCCGTTGCGAAGGGAAGTCGTCCTCAGTACCCTGGAAGCTCCAACTCCCAGAAACGGCACTGACAAAGGAAGGTGATTGGGCTTCATAAATGGCGCACAAAACCTCTTCCCTTCACCGGCCGCCTTGCTGCGATTGGAATGCAACACAGCCCAATTCTACAGACCCTGTTGAGTGGGCTCAGTGTCTCAGAAGCTGGACCGTGCCTCGCGCTGATTTTCCCCTCCGCATTCACTCAGGGCTTCGATTCCTTGCACATGGCGGTGAAATAAAGCAGCCGAAGCTTCTATTGCAGCAAGTGGCTGCGGGCAGCGGGCAGGCAAAGAAGACATGCTGCCAAACTGCATACACGAGGCACCATACAAACTTGCTCTTTGCCTGAGGTTTGCCTGAGGCTGCGAAGCCTTATTGGCCTCCTGGCCCCCGACTACAACGACCATGCTGACAACAGCTTCTTCTTGGTACATGCTGGGGGTCTACTTTTCTACCAACTGCTCAAAGTGCCGGATTGAGTGCACACAATATGCACAACAACCCAACTGAGCGCAGGACGCTGCAAAGCAACTCCTTGCCATTCGCTCTCACCATGTAAGGCCTGATGCTGGTGGTGGCATGATGCTCGAAATGGAACTCGTGGGCAACTGAAGCCATGTTCAACGAGACGCACTTGAATGTAAGCTCGTACCCCCACTGGCCCCTGACCTTGCGCAACAACAAAAAGGCCGCCGCCTCGCACCAAAACAGCCCAACATGTCCATCCAAAAGACGTTGTGCCCATGGGGAGCTGAGCACGGCACTGCAAACGGCGATGCACATTTGCTCCTCGCAGTTTCGCAGCAAAGCAGACCCTAGTCGCATTGCGCAAGCTGCATGATTCCCATGAAACATCTGCTGCGGCTGCCTGAGCAAGTTGTCGCTCTGAAAGAGCTGCTTCGTGCTTCATAGGCTGAGTTTTGCAGCAGCGGCCGGGGCGCATACTGGCAACAGCGTACGGTGACTCGAGCGCTAGGTTCAAGTGGGCCCCAGGTTGTAATGGAATGCTCGCCCCAATCCTGCCAGCTGTGCCAGACCCTTGCACCTCGCAACTGCGAATCTTGTCAACTCGCAACAGCCTGGCTGAGGTCTCCAATTAACCTTCGCCATCTTCGCCCGAATTCTGAATGCCCGATGTAATGGGCTCCATTTGCCAAAGCTCAGTACATGGCGTCCCGCGTCGTTCCGAGTTGCACCCCGTGATCTGTAATGTCCGAGGCTGTTGACCTTGCGCGCGACTGTGCAGAACCAAGCTTGACGCGAGCTACAGTGTCCACGTGGCTTGCCTATGCAAACTCAGCAGCGATGCAAAGAGTGTTCGCTTCCAGGTTGAGCACTGCATGCCCCCACATGTCCGGAACATAGACCACATCTCCGACTTCTTGCTCCAAGACCCGCGCATGATTGAAGCAGTCGGCTTCGTGCGTGAGCACATCTAGTGGGTGGAGCCTGGACATGGCAGAGCCGCTGGGAGGAAGCAACCACCATCGCTTCCTGCCACACAAAAGCAAGTTCACCGCATCTTGGTGGAAATGTAGAGGCGATCCACTGCCTTCATCTCCGATGGCGAACTGAAGCGTGGTGGCACTGAGCAAGTCCAGCGGCTGCTCGAAGCGCGGGAAAGGAGGGGCCGCTCCCAGCCTCAAGCCTAAGGTGGCCTCCAAAAGGAGGGCCAACTCGGGCTGGGTCTCGTGGTCAACTGCCACAAAGAAGTAGGGCCTCTTCCCCAACGCGTCGCAACGGCGCCGCTTCCGCGGGTGTCTGGTCAGAAAGTCCCGGAGGGTCATGGGCTCCTCCAGGGAGGAGTCCAGGCCAAAGTCGGAACCATACGGGATGTCCGAAACCTGTGCAGTTAAGTTGTAAACATGCGGCCTTGGCATCACAAGCTGCTGAGCGACAAATTTCGTGCAATCGAGCAGCCAGCGACCTTGCATCACCAGCATGCCGCAAAAGCTCATCCTTCTGCCAGCGGAAGCCCAACCTGACGCACATTGCCAGTGGCCGGATTGCTTGAACGCCCCATCCCCATCCCAACCCACAGCCTGCAGCAGGAAGAGTCGCGGCAAGAGCCTGACATTTGTATCTGCCCTGCACGTCCTTGCACGTCACGCTCTAGCTGCCAGGCCTTCAGCGTCTCTCGCTGCCTGCTTCAGCAGCACCTGTTGGCCGAGCAAGCGAGGCCCGCAGTCTGCCCATGTAGGCTTGACACTTTTTCTCCCGCGGCTCCAACCCTTGATGCCAGGCCATTTTTACTCAAGCTCGCATGGACAACACCCGCTCTTCAGCCCAAAGTAAGGTATCGTCTTCCACATTGCAGCCGCCTAGCTCATCGAGGCAGCGAGTTGTGTTGCTGCCCAGGTCAATGTAGTGGTTGACGCGGAGGGTCTGCTTTGGCAATACAATCATCTTGTGGCCGTTTGCCCGGGCTTGTGCAAAGTGAACAGCCGTCTGAATCACATTCACCTGACACAAGTTTTCGGAATGGTAACACATCAGCAACTGATCTACCTTTCGCCCTCTCCGCCAGACATAAGCAAAATTCAGGCAGGCGGCTGGGTCCACAATCCATGCAAAGGGCTGGAAGTGGAGGCTGTCAGCTTGCAGGCCCGGGACGCCGGGAGCATCGCTCATCTCCAGTCCACGCTTCTTCGTCCAGCGGCTGAAGACTGTCTGCCCATCCCGCCGAGCTCCGCCCATGGGCTCCTGAAACAGCTCGAACAACGCGGTGCCTGGCACTTGCTCTGCCCACTGGCGGATCAGGTGGCTGAGTGGCACCTCCTCGGCTCGAAGCCAGCAAGCTGGCAGCTATGTGGTGCCTCAAAAAACCGGCACCAAAATGGAACCCTGGTAAGTGGAAACAAGGACCAAAACCTGCTTAACCCCTCCTGTTTGATTTTGAGCCACATGCTTCTGGAACTCAAAGCCAAGTCACCTGCAGCTTGCTGGACAGGAGGGGCGAATGCAGGTACTCTTCGAACGAGTGAACCACCACCACCCAGTCAGCAACCTGCCGGTTCTCCCACACACAAAGCCTTGGAGGACACGGTCATACAAAAAAACACTAGAAATCTAGTCAGCACCTCCGGCGCACTCACCAGTGCAAAGTGTCTAGGCGAGCTGCTCCAGAGCATGTGGTTCCATCAGCATCCTGCCTTGGCGCAGCATCTGACCCGTGGGTTCCTTTATATAAAACCTTCCTCTAAGGTTGAAAAGGTCGAAGCCTTGTCAAGCAAAGGCAAGGGCCGGGGGTCTCCAAAGGGCTTGCTGTAGGTTTAGCTTCAGCCTGCGCAATCCGCAAACACAATAAGAAGCACACGGCAACATCAAACCGCCGCGAAAAGGAGCAAAAAGCCCCTGCAAGACTTAAAAGAAGAACAATACAATACACCTCCCCAAAAGAAAAGGGAAACAAGAAAAAGAGAAGAAGAACAAAATGGACAACGCGAATCTGTTCGAGTGGCGCTGCTGCTCTGGACGCTTCAACCCGGCGCTGGCTAGGCCCAGCTTGGGTGCCACAAGCCCCGGGAAGCGGCCGCGGTAGGACACCAGGCCGACGTCCACGAAGCGCCGCAGGTAGGGCTCGTAGGACCTGAGTCGTCCTGAAAAGTGACTTCATATCATAGTGGGAGTGGTAGTGGTAGTGGTAGTGGCAGTGCTAGTGGGAGTGGGAGTGGTAGTGGTTCGTGTAATTTCATATCATTTGTATCTGTACGTTGTGGGAGTTGTATCTGATTTTTGAGCTCATTTGGCAGTTGGTTTTGGTACGCGGCTTGAATGTTTGGGTCGTAGATCGCGGGATTGCGTCTGGAGTCCCTTCAAGCTGCCTCTCCGGAAGCTGATCGCCAGGGTTGTCTCTCCAGCGCAAAAAACCGTCCACAGCTTTCGGGCGTCTCAGGAAGTCAACTCAAACAGGTGAGCATTTACCTAGGACGGAGTTTCTGCCACGATTCTCGGGCCGTTCGAAAACATGCGAGGGATGTAGGTAGCCTCGCGGCCACCTTTGTTTCCGATGTTCGTGACATGCGTCTCACCGCATGCTCCGACATGCTCCCAGGCTCACTGCACAAAAGCTTTCGCGGGCCGCAAGGCAGAGCGTCGGGCGTCGCCCAAGAACCCTCCTATTGCGTAAAGCAGGGCATTCCTTCAACTGGCTTTCATCTTGCGGAGCATAGGTTTTACTCGGCAAGGTTAATACAGAGCCGTAGCTTTTTTTCCCCAACACTGCCACCAGGCTGCCCGTCCGTGTCGAAAACCTCGCAGGAAGGGATTGAGCTGAAATGGTAAGAAGCACCGGAAGCATCGACCATGCTATGGAAAATCAAAGTGGTGACATATAGCAACTGAAAATCCCCTCCCCCGCCCCTCCTTCCCCTTGTTCCCTCCACATACAGCCAGGCGTTGACAGGTTGTTTTGAGACAATGGGGGGAGGGGGGGGCTAGGCGCTAAAGCTCATAAGTAGCACACCACTGCATACTTCCCATTTAAATTGCCAGCTCGCCACATAGCTCCTGCCAACACAGCCTGCCATGTCCCCATGGCCCGTGCTACTCAAGACATATTTAACCGCTTGGCATTTGATGCAGGTAGTGCTTCCCACGACCGGCTTGGAAGACATGCCAAAGCAGTGCCAATTTCAGCAGACCGAGCTGAAGCAGCCAAAGGAACGGTGAAATGCTCGATGCCGATGGCAAAATGGTAGTTCAACCAGTCTTCCAGCGCATGAGGCAGAATCTCATGCACTCGCTCGGCATCATGAAGCCTCATGCCGGCACTGCTTTCGAACCGCAAGCTGCCACAACGCCTGTGCGCATTCGCTCCCCTAGCAGCTTCCCAATTCACCGCAAGCGGCGTGCGGAGGAGCCGTCTTCAAGGTTCATTCCCATTAGTTGCATGGGGGCCCTTGGGAGAAGTCCCATATGGCTCAGAGAGCCAACGCCGGCCGCCGAGCAGCGGTGCACTGCACGCCGCCAGCGCCCGTCGCACGCGGGGCCGCGGACACAGCCGCAGGGGCTCCGGCGCCCAGGCGCTGCGGAGCTGGAGCCTCGGGCAGTGGAAGAATACATTAGTGAAGCTATGTTGGTCAGGTATGCATACATCTTTCTCCTCGGTCTTTTTCCACAATCACTGACCACCTGTTCATCTATACCTCATACAATTTCCTGAGTTTTTTTCAACTCTTGCGTAAGAGCCGACTATGCGAACGCTGCTGAAGCATACAGCAATAGCAACCGGCGCACACTTCTGAACCACGCACTTGTACAGACGTCTCATGTCAAACCTTTTTGTGCGCGAATTACGCTGGGGTGTGCGGAGCAAATGAGCATCCAATGCATCCACCTGTGAAATGAGCACGCTATCTATCTATCTTACATGGACTCGCATGTGCAATCATGATATGATGACTCTATTGCCCTTACTTACATTCTAAACTGCGATTTCTTTAATATCTAGGGTCAAACCGTTTCCTTTCTGACGTCTTGCCAGTAGTCTATTCTGCAGTCGCAACGACTCACGCTGCGACAAGCAAGGCAGCACGCAACTCCCCAGCGAAGCCGCGACGGGCTGTCATGGCACAAGACCCAGATACGCGGTGCTCCGATCATCGAGGGCAGTCGAGCTGGACACAGGGCACAGCCCGAAGCTCCGGTAACTCCGAAACCCCTGGCAGAGCACCGGGTGCTTCGCATGCGTGGCAACATGAGTCCCAGCCATACAGGTCGCTCCTGTTAACCTGCCACTCCAATTGGCATGGTTGGCACTAAATTGCTGAGGCTTCGCACTTGCAAGCCGCATGTCGGGAAAATGTTAATTGCGTCTTCCCTGCCTGCCCGCCCACCTGCCTGCCTGCCCGATTTCGCTCTGTTTGCCGCCTTCGTCTGTACAACGGTGGGGCATCCGCCCTTGGTGAATGACTCGGAAATGGACCAGGGCGTTGCAGCAGATTGTCCGCGTGTCACAGCCCAGCTGCACGGGGCTGGAGTGATCGGCGCTCACTGCCGAATGCGCCGCAAAAGGGAGTGCGGCACAAGGTCTGCGGGGATCAAACCAAGTGTGCCGAAAACCTGCCGCAGCTCAGCTCCGTACTTGGCCACCAAATTCTGCACGTAGCCGCTCAACCCGTGAGCTGCGTAACCTCCAAAATTCTCAAACCCCTTAGTTCTTTCCAAGAAGTCGTCAAGGAGATCCTGCAAAGCGCGGTCAAGAACGACTGGGTCGGCTTCTGGCGCTGGGAAGTGCCAAAAGGCATCCAATGCACTTCTTGTGCTGCACCACCAGTTCTTGAGAAATTCTGCATAGGCCTGACAGTTGTCCAGGTTGAACCTTTGGTCAGGTACCCTCCTCACATGCACCTCGAACTCCACAGGAGTAGCAAAGTTGCCGCGCCTTTCAAGGAACACCTGCCATCCCTCCGGCACTTCGCGACGAGGCAAAGGCAGCAATCTAGCATTGGGCGAAGGAACAACACAGCGCAAACCCGCCGACCAGCTGCGAAGGCTTCGTTTGTGTGACCGCCGGCTACGTGACCTCCGGCTACGTGACCTTCGGGATCTGCGTCGGGGGCTTCTGCTTCTAGATCGCCTCTCCCTGCCACGACCCACCTTGCCCTGCTGCAGGCTCCGGAGCACACCTCCGAGCGAAGCGGCGAAGCGGCGAAGCGGCGAAGCGGCGAAGCGGCGAAGCCCGCTCAACTCTGCCCTTGCGAGGCGGAGCATGTTTCAAGCGATCTGAGATTGGCACACTGCGCTCGCAGCGCAGGATGCTCTGCAAAGAGGCCTCCAGCACCCAAGGGCCAGTGGAACCAGCCCTCCACCAGCACTTCCTTGGTCTGGCAGGAGGGCTCGAGGCCTGAATTCCCCTTCCAAGATGGGCCCCACAAGGCAGACTGTCATTCACTCGTTTGCTCCCTGGCATTCCTTGCTCGGCAAAAACAGAAACACAAACCAGACAAAAAGAGGACCGCGAGGCAACCACAAACACAAGGAATGTAGACCAGCACAGCCAAAGATGCAAGTGAGCTGGTACAAGTAATTTAGAACTCCCGAAGCTCCATCACACCCGCTCCCCATGAAGCCCCCCCGCTTGCGACACTTTCCCGCCAAGTGGCCTGGCGAGCTTCCTGCGGGAACCGCGTCCTGAGCTCCTTGCAGCCGAGGGAGATGAAATCGGTGGGCACCAGTATGTTATGTTCCAGTGATCAAAGGCTCCGGGAAGACACTATACCAAGATAGGGTCGAGACCAGGAAGACAGGGTGTGTTCAAGCATGGGCAGGCTACGCGGCATCAATGACGCAGGAATCATCAGGGTGCTGGAGTCATGATTACGTATGCGGCAGCAGCTCACCAAAATGGAAGTATGCCGGCAGCATCATGAGGATGCAGGCAGCACTACAGTCACCGTGACACAGGCAAAATCACAGCGCTACGTCCAGCCGACGCAAGTCGTCAGGCAGCATCGTGGACAAGTCATGGAGCAGCAATCATAGTAAGGCGTATGGCGCGAGATGAGCAAAGCTGTGCTTATGTCACAGGCATCAACACATGCTATGTCAATGCGGCATAAGCAGCGAAGCTGACAGCAAGCTCTTCGAACAAACACCATGGTCACGCAGCTGCTGTGCCTGGCTGACAAGCTCCACAAAACTCTGGCCGGCACCGCAAAGACAGCGCTCTGCATCCTCCAAGGTTCTGGAGACCTAAGCAAAAAGCAGGCCCAGCAGAAAGTGGCGCATTCAAGCAGCCCACTGAAGTGAACAAGTGATACAAGTGCAAGCAAGATACAGACTTTGCGTGAAGAGTGCCCAATGCCATGCACATAGGGCCCAGTCGGCTCTTCAAGAAAGCCAACTGCCGATTGCGGTCATTCACTAGCCGCAGAATCGGCGCGCTGGAGTCCAAAGGCGTGAGGCAGCGCTGGACAGCTCCATCCTTCACCTCCCACGTGCCTGAAGCATTCAGGCGGAGCTCGCGCCACTCCACGGGGCCGGGGGGACCCTTTGGCTCCAAATGTTCCTGTGTCTCCTGGCTGTTTCGCAGCCACAGGCTGCCACTCTTCTCCAAGTTCGGGCTCAGCCCCAGCCCCTTCAAGGCGCGACAGCAAACTGCCCACTGCTCCGACAGGTCAGTCCGGCTGTAGAAGGCGAAGTCGTCATGGTAGCGCACCAAGGGTGGCCCCGCCTTCGCCATGGCAAGGTCCAGGCAAAAGAGGACGAGCTCCGACAAAACGTGGCTGATGGAATGGGCAAACAGCAGCCCACGCTTGGCTCTCATACTCAATTCCTCTTTCCCAAACTGTATGGTGAATCCTGTCATGTAGGTATGAAAGAAGTTCATCCAGCTTTTCGTGGCACCCAACCTCTGCAGAATGAAAGCCACCAGGCTGTGCCCAATAGACAAGCCCATGTCCCGCACATCAGACATCACAATGCCAAGACGAGAAGGAAAGACCTCCTGAAATCGGCACAAAGAGCTCAACACTACAACCAAGCTCTCGGGGCTCTTTGTACCGCAGAACTTCTCAGAGTCATACTCCCGGGCACACGTGGAGAGGTCATCCGGGTCAGGCAGTGAGGTGAAGAAGAACCGGTTCTGCCTCGGACGAGTCATGCAGCCGTTCTGTCCGTGTGACCTGCAAGCTATTTGCTAGGCATGTCTCAGGGCAATTGCTTCAACCAAGCTCCTGACTGCTCACGCCACCACAAATCCAAGACCTCCGCACTGTCGCTGGAGCCAAAGCGTGGGCAACCATTAGGCCCACAGGCCTGGCAATGCAACCATTTTTACGCGGTGCACATTGGCGGAATCAAGAGGCCCCAAGAATGCACGGCGGCAAATGTAATTAATGAACTAAGATCCCCGAAGGTGATGTGAACTACAATCGCAATATGAACCGTTCTAAGCTGCACGCAGACATGATCAAGTTGACAGAGTTTGGCACAACATGATGAGACACAACAAAATGACATGGTGCTGCAATAGTTCAATTCGAGTTGCATATAATCGTGAGAAGCATATGCCATGGAATGGCATGGCAGAACAACGAGACGCTCCAGAGAAGTCAACGGCAACCAGCGTCGGGCCATGTCGGGCCCACGGTTTTTTTCACCACACTGCCTCAAGTGGGTGGGATCGTACCTGTTGGTCGATCAGCATATATTCTCTGGAGTCGTTCTCGGTGTCTCTTAGACACCACTGACTCAAAAGAGTACAACACATGAAAAGGTAAGCAAATGCCAAAAGCATGCAAACCAAAATGTTGTACAGCAAGGTATCGAGAGGGAGTGGACGTTCTCCCGTCCGCTCGATGAATGCTGAATTCAGTGACCAATAGGTACTGGAGGCATGCAGTGAAAAGAAAGGTGAGGCGGGGTGGGAATGAAAAGGTCTTTTCGCCAAAATGGCGATCGGAGCACATGCATTTGTCTCATGCAATGCGCAGTACTTGAAATTCCAATTCAAGTACATGTTCAAGCCCTTTCGCTTGCAGTTGTTACTTTTAACACAGGTGTTAGCCGCAACAACGAGACGCTCCAGAGAAGTCGACGGCAACCAGCGTCGGGCCCACTGCTTTTTTCACCACACTGCCTCAAGTGGGTGGGATCGTACCTGTTGGTCGATCAGCATATATTCTCTGGAGTCGTTCTCGGTGTCTCTTAGACACCACTGACTCAAAAGAGTACAACACATGAAAAGGTAAGCAAATGCCAAAAGCACGCAAACCAAAATGTTGTACGAGAGGGAGTGGACGTTCTCTGGGTCACGTTGTGTGGTATGGGATTGGTGGAACTTTTGGAGCTCCGGCATTTCGTCGAATCCGACGTTGTGGCGAATTCAATGTCGCCTATGATACGGCACGTGCGTCTGTGCAACGCGTGCATGGGCGGCTGCATAACTTGCCAGCCATGTTCATGAGCCAAAGACATATCATGCCGGCTGAATGGGTCAGCAATGTTGGCATGCGTGGGCACTCGTGCAATGTACAATTGCAATTGTTGGCGATTGTGCCATGTTCAGTGGGCCCCGAGTAGGCAGTTCAAATGCTGGTCTGCGAATAGCGTGTTTGGCCGCCTCGTATTCGCACAATTGAAGGTAGTTGCACTTCCCTGTGCGGCGCGCTGTGTCGCTGTTCATATGTCCTTGTTCGAGGCATTGGGACAGTGTTCGTATCAGGTGTCGCACACGGTCTGGACAAGGTCTTAAGGTTGCCTGTGTGTCGGACAGGTCGTTGGAGACTCCTTGAATCTTGTGTGACGGAGCTGGTGGTTGTTCTTTGGAGGCCTTCATGTGGAAGCCAAGTAGCGAGTTCAGTTTGCTGAATGCTCTGAAGGAGCTGTGGGAGATGCTCGTGGGTTGAATGGCGCCGCAGTCATCGACGTAGTGAAGGGCAGGTGTGAGAGTAAGTACCCTTGCCAAAGCGGCGAGGGCATCCCCAAAGCGGTTGTATCCCCAGACGCTGGCAGCGGACCCGAAGAGTAACACGTGGTGATGCCAGTCCGGGGTCAGGAGGAGAACATACGCTACCTCCGGTTGCGCAAGAGAAAACTGCCGGTATGCGCCGTCATGGTCGTGCCCCCACACATGTAGTTGTTGGTGGACCACGGGACCCTCATGGCCACCGAGATTGCCAAAGAGGTCGAGCAGGGTCGGATGGCAGGCCCCTTCGTTGCCCCGACACATTGGCCTCTCAAGACAGTGCCCCTGCTCACCTTCAAACACACCGACACACTCCTTCCACTACCACACCCTGATCCCATTGTAGCCATTGCCTTAGCACACAACAGACGGGTTCCGACGGCAAAGCCAAGATCCGCAGAGGCGAGGGTTGGCGACGCAGAGGACATAGCCAAACATGCTCCACGCACGACCAACCGTACCACCATACAACAGACCGCTACATACAGTGTGCACTGAAGGAGCGCAATTCGGCCAGGTTACACGGGGTCAGGTATTTGTGGTCCTGGCGGATGTGCCAGTTACTCCCGGGCTTCAATTGACCGAGTAGGTCGAAGCCGTTGGACATCTCTTCGTGTAGCGACTGTGTCTGTGGGTAGTAGGAGTCGCGTCAGAAGTGTGAGCATGTTTGGTTGTCGATATGCTCTTTTGCAGTGGTCCGGAAGTGTCTCGAACCAGAGTTCTCCGACATGGCCTCGCGGAGGTCGGCAATGTCTTGCAGGATGTTGGGCTGTAGGTCCGGTACGATGGGTGTGGACCGCTGCATTACGATGGCCCACTGGGCGGACCCGCAGGCCAGGGCCACTGACTTGAAACTGATGACAGTCGCCTCTAAGGCCACGGCCCTCGACCAAGAGACGAATAATCAGATCACGCGAGGCGCCGGAAGAGTCCCAATTTATAGCTGAGCCGGGCGAAAATGAAACCTAACAGGAAGGCGCCAATCAGTGTGAACTTGGCTTTCTGGAGGGCTGCTGCAACGCAGGCAGTAGTAGTAAGGAAAGAAGGCTTGTAGGGACCAATTAAAAACAAACTTTTCAGAGTTGCCGTTTTAAGCGCTTTTTGCACCAAAAACGGAGCGGTGACAAAGACCGGTAACATCGAAAAAACGTTCAGCTGGTTGAAGAATTTGGCTGTTTTGGGTTTTGGGACCCAAATCCAAAAATTGTTTTTTGTCTCAGACGTCAAAAGTGGTGCTGAGCCTCCAAACGTTCGCATGCTCCGAATTCCTTCTCTTCCGAGACCCGAAGCTCTGCCAGGGCTTGCGCGAACTCTTCCACTTGAAGCTCCAAAGCATCGATGCGTGTCCGGCTCATGGCGCTGGCTGTCAATGGCAAATTGACAAAGATATGAAGGGCTTGTGGCATGTGACTTCGAGCCAAGTGTAGTAATTCTACCCGCCCGACCTTGCAGAAGCGCCCTACCCAACAACCACGCACCCGGACCCGCTAAACCCGCCCGACCCTGCAGTCCCACCCAACTCAACCACGCAACCGCTAAACAACGCCAAGTTGTGTGTTCGTGTGTGTGTGTGTGTGTGTGTTTGTGTTTGTGCGTGTGCGTGTGCGTGTGCGTGTGCGTGTGTGTGGGTGTGTGGGTGTGTGGGTGTGTGGGTGTGTGTGGGTGTGTGGGTGTGTGGGTGTGTGTGGGTGTGTGGGTGTGTGGGTGTGTGGGTGTGTGGGTGTGTGGGTGTGTGGGTGTGTGGGTGCGTGGGTGCGTGGGTGCGTGGGTGCGTGGGTGCGTGGGTGTGTGGGTGTGTGGGTGTGTGGGTGTGTGGGTGTGTGGGTGTGTGGGTGTGTGGGTGTGTGGGTGTGTGGGTGTGTGGGTGTGTGGGTGTGTGGGTGTGTGGGTGTGTGGGTGTGTGGGTGTGTGGGTGTGTGGGTGTGTGTGTGTGTGGGTGTGTGGGTGTGTGGGTGTGTGGGTGTGTGGGTGTGTGGGTGTGTGGGTGTGTGGGTGTGTGGGGGTGTGTGTGTGTGTGTGTGTGTGTGTGTGTGTGTGTGTGTGTGTGTGTGTGTGTGTGTGTGTGTGTGTGTGTGTGTGTGTGTGTGTGTGTGTGTGTG
>CAUJNA010000236.1:1008498-1334994 GCA_963377175.1 Effrenium voratum | reverse complement strand
GCGTGCATGGGCGTGCGTGGGCGTGCGTGGGCGTGCGTGCGTGCGTGCGTGCGTGCGTGCGTGCGTGCGTGCGTGCGTGCGTGCGTGCGTGCGTGCGTGCGTGCGTGCGTGCGTGCGTGCGTGCGTGCGTGCGTGCGTGCGTGCGTGCGTTCTTGCGTGCGTGCGTGCGTGCGTGCGTGCGTGCGTGCGTGCGTGCGTGCGTGCGTGCGTGCGTGCGTGCGTGCGTGGGTGGGTGCGTGGGTGGGTGGGTGGGTGGGTGGGTGGGTGGGTGGGTGTGCGTGTGTGCGTGTGTGTGCATGTGCGTGTGTGTGCCTGTGCGCGCGTGTGTGTGCGTGTGTGCGTGTGCTCTTGTTCGTGTGCATTTGCGTGCACTTGCGTGTGGGCTGTTGGCCTGTGGTGTTGTAGGGGTGTGGGGTTGCGGGTGTGCGGGTGGCCATAGTGCTGGGAGTGCTTGTCATGCTCAGGCGCGTGTCAAGTGCTTAGGCGGCTCGCTGTGGCAAGCACAAATATGGTAAGCATGCAAAATTCAAGTTGTTGGACAACGGGCATCTACCGGCCATGGTTCAACTACCACCTTGGACCTGCACAGAAATCATTAGGCAACAAAGCAGTGAGACCCCACTCAAAAGCCGATCGCCGCCCCGCCATCCCCCACCCTTGGTGCAAGCAAGAAGCCACAAGTGCAGTGAAAAAAACTTTAGAGCAACCCACGCGCCCCACGCCAACTAGTTATACTGTCCATGCAACTGCTCACACCACCCTGTGATTAGTCAGTCGAAATCTGGTCCAAATGATGATGGGGACAGCCCCCCTGCTGGCCTACCCACACGCAAGCAAGCGGAACGTCATCTGCAGCAGAGAAAGCACAAAGGCGCAGGCCGCATTCACGACAAGGGGATTGAATGCAACCCAATGCAATGAGACAAAATGCGGCCAAGTGCAATGGCATGCTATGCAAGGACATGCATGCATCAACACACTGCGGCACAGCACAACTCACCGAAAAGCAAGACCTTGTATCTCAATGGGGCACAAAGGACATGGTGATGTTGCGTGCGCATCAGCCGCCATGCTTTTGGGATTAGTGAGGCCATCCAGGCCTGCTCGTGCCACCGGCACAAGGCTGTCTTGACATGCCGGATCCATCTGTGGCCAACAACTTCCAAGAATAAAGCCGTGACCGTGTCCTCCTCAGCCAACAAGCGAAATTTGCCCTGACCTGGAGTATACTGCAAACGGCCCTTCAACGGCTGCTTCCACTTCCACTCATCTATGTTGCGGAGCATGATGGTAAGCACAGAGGCATATTCTTTCGCAAGCTTGCTGTCCTCTTCTGCCACTTTGGCAACCAACTGGGCGCTGTCTCTGTCTTTGATTCTTTCTTTCAGGAAACTGGCTGCCTGCCGCACCTCTCCAACGCTGATCGCCTCACAAATCGTGTGGCAGAAGCGCTCGGTCTCGGCTTGAACTTGCTGCAGCTGTGGCCCGCTGAGCATCTCAGCCACGAACTCTCGATCAAAGGCTGGAGGCTCTGCATCCTCTGTCAAAGGAGCCACGCTCTCTTTCATGAAGCGCTCCTGCTTGCTCCTCATCTCTTCAGGCTGGCTCTCCCGAGGCTTCGGGGCATTCTCAGCATTCAGCCATTCGTCCAACAAGCGCACATAGAGCTGGGCGATGGACTTTTTGTTGCCGATCTGTACCTCCTCGCGACTGAGCTGGGAGGTAATTTCTGTCAGCTTCATGCGAGCAGCCTCAACGAAGAACTTGTCTTCGAGCGACATGGCAGCACGCAGCCCTTCTCCACTGTGGAGCATTTGAGCCGACTGCTACACGGCGTTCTTGCTCAAAGAGCAACCAATCCGAACCAGTGCAAACCAATCCGAACCAATCCGAACCAATGCAAACCAATGCAAACCAATGCAAGCAAGGGGCTCTATTCCAGCCGATGCTCTTGTTTCCGTCCTTGGTTGCCGGCCGTGCTTGACGAGTGGCACCTCAGCTGAGCCCCTGGCCACAAGCGGCTCGACGCTGTGCCCTGCGGAACCCTGCAGGCCGTGATCAATGTGAAGCCGGAGAGCGAGGTACTGGCAGCATGGTGGTGGTCGAACTGCTCCGTGCCATTGTCCAAGCCGAAGCTGCACTCCCAGTGCATTAGAAAAGATTGCGGCAGAGTGTGCATAAACGAGTAGTACAAGCTCCCATTGTTGTGGAAGTTGGTGCCCACCATGATGCAGTCGTCATCCGATGTGGCTGTCCAAAGCAGCTCCACTTGAAGCTCGTTTCCAACGACGACTACATCTCCTGAGAGGAAGTGGAGTTCAGCTTGTCCAACCCTTCGATGTGCAACGCCAGGTTGGCCGCACAGTCGCCACAGCGCGGACGTTTCAGCTGGCTCCGCCGGACCAAACGGCCAGGGAGCATCTGGAACTGGAAGCAGCTGCCGGACCGCGGCCCCAAAAATGACCATGCTGTGGGCGAGGCTCTGGAAACCTGCCACCCCTATCCATGTGCAAACTCGGTGAAATGAAAAAATGCAAGTGGCACGCCACACCACGCACGCCTTTTTGCTCCCCCCCCCCAACCCGCCACCCCACACGGAGGCTGGAACACTGCGTGCTGCAGGCGGGCCATCGCCACAAAGCGCTCGGGCCCGCGGCTCTCGCGGCTCACCTCCCGCAGGGCGGCGACTTCGCGGCAGGCGCCGCCCTCAGAGACGTCGGAGCCCATCCGTGCCACGGACCGGGCGAAGCGTTCGTCTTCGGCACTCTCCTGGACCGGCTGGCCAGTCAGCAGCTCTTCCAGCTCTTGCAGTAGAAAAAGGAAAGCCTCCGCCCAGTGCGGCTTTTCAAGCAGATAATACCAAGGTGCACCCCTCCAAGCCTCAACATGCTGAGCGTCTGCCATCTCAGCCAAGTGGGGGATGTAAGCTTCAACTTGGCTGCCTTCAGGAAACACAGAAAATTGCTTCAGCGTGACTACCCAGTTGAGCGACATACTGAAGGCCTGAGTAAGCCTGCACGCTGGCTCCACGTGGCAAGCTTCTGGAAAATATTGGGCGTAGGAGGTAGCCGTGAAGTAGGGCGTATCCAGCCCATTCTTGAAGTTTCCAAAGCCGGCACTGTGCCAGAAGTGGTGGCCGATGAAGCGAAAACCCCACTGCTCTCTGAAATACACCTGCTGCAGTGTGAGCAGACGTTCGAGGGAAGCTTTCTGCCACAGGTGGTCAAAGCCGGGCCAGAAGCCGTTCTCATATGGACTTAAGAGCACGTGGTGGCAGCTGCACGGCAACCTCTCGTAGCTTTGGCAATCCGGCACAAAGGTCGTAGGCTCCTGACCAACGCACATTCAGGCATCCAGGCTTGCTCACCGAACTTCAAGGTCCAATGCGGGCCTAAGGCGCGTACGACATCATCATAGTCATCGCTCGCCCGAGTAGTAGCAGCCAGAATGGTCACAGTTTGTGCAGAGCCTTGCACCTCCAGTGTGGCAACCTCCTGCAGCGCAGCAGCCTGTGACAAGCACAAGGCAGACCACAACGACTGGGCGCCCATACGGTCACCACTTGTGCCCGTCTGACTTGGAGCATCTCCAAGGCTGTGTTGCTTGCAAATGTCGGTGAGAACAAACATACTTGGCGCTTTAAAGATGTCTCTGCTGTTGTGCTGCGTCATTTGTGGACACGCGCAACAAGTCTGACCTGATATGGCAGCACGAGCAAATCTCCTGCGTCAGCCATAATGTCCAACCAGGCGGATGCACTTGGCTTGGCACCGGCCGTTTCAGAGCAACGAACTCATCAATGAACCTGCAGCTATCTTCCGAAAACACCGTTGCCCGCTCGGCAACAAGGCCCCCATGTGGAATCAGTAGTGGCATGCAGACAGGCTTCACATCAGAGCCTCTGTGCAGTGAGGGAGCTGCTGTCCAACCTAAGAATTAAACACCCAGTCATGGAGAGGAAGGCTGTGGTCAAATTGCAGTGTTTCAGGGCAGCATAACTCAGGCATCTCAGGCGCCAACACCACAATGCTTGTAGATGCCTCCGGCACCTTGGCTATGGCTGACCAGCAGCTCGGCAGTGCAATTGTGCCGCGTGGAATCCAGAAGCGTTTCAGCCAGCGTTGCCTGTGACACAGCAAGGAAGGCCCCCACATACCCCAACAAATTGGACGCTGCTCCACCTCAGTTGCAGTTTGATTGCCTGACTTCTTTGAGCTAGCGCATGATCGATCGAGCTCCTCTGTTTGCATCCCAGACACCGCCCAACTGCGCAATATCTCGGGGACTGCGGCCTGACATTTGCTGAGTGCAGTCGCTGTTGCGCGTGCCGGTCAGTAGGCCTTTTGCATCCCGTTGCCCCGGGTCGGCGGCAGCTTTCAGTAGCAAGCCACACATCTCATCCTGTCTAAGACCAGGGCATCGGCAACAAGGCAAGACATGTGCCTCATGATGGATGGCAGCGTAGTGCAACGCAGTTGACCCGCAGGCGTCGCAGAGAGTCACGTCCGCCTCGCTGTGACGGGCCTTACCTTTTGGAATTCAAGCATGAGGTGGGCTGCAAAAGTTGCACTAGGAACGGAATGGGGGGTATTCCGCAAGTAAGGGGTATGCCGCAGGAAAGTATTGACTGAATGTTAAAAATGTGTTTTGATGACCGGCCCTCGAAATGAAACGACTGGCGACACGAAAACTGTGCAGGCAACAGGTACATTCAAGTGCCCACTTGGCGAAGCTAGGCCCAAAGTCATGCGCGCACTGCAGACAAAGCATGCAAACACGGAAATTGTGGGAAAAGCCGGTGGCACAGCGGAAATAAACGCTTGTAACAAATGAGGCACTATGCATAGCATGTCAGCATTACATGGATCATCCATGGCAAACACCTTGAAAGCACACCCCCATGCCAGCACGAGATCAACCACTACTTACAGACGTGATGACAAACCCTAGCCTGTCAAAACAAACCCATCGAGGACTACAACTCGAGATGGCATCAGAAACGCCTGGGCATCAGGGATCGATGTGACTTCTTCCGCGGGAAACAACTCAGTTGGCAGTCCTACCTGCGGGCATTACCCTTTTACGTTGCCATAAGCCCAAGGCCTGTAACGGCCGCGGTATGAATGTGAAACTGACACTCTCACTCTGCATCAGGTTCGGCTTGGTGTCGTCACTCTTCGATAGGATTGTCTTTTTCTGCTTCTTCATCTTCACTACTCTCGTAGCCCGACAGGGTCTCCCCCGTATGTAAGTTGATCCCGATCTCCGCCATCTGTCGCCATGCCACGTCATCGTCCCAGTCTTCACTCTCTGCCTGTTCAGCTTGGCCGTCACACAGACTTTTGATGAAGTCCTTCAGGAAACATCCGATCTGGAACATCACGTAGGTGGTGCATGCAATCATTATCAGCAATAGTTTGTCATTCCTGAAGGAAGTGCTCATGACGTAGGTGAGGCCATAGGTCTCTTCAGCACTACAAATCATGTCCTTGTAGTAGGTCCGGTTCACGCTGTGGTGGTCCACAGCGCAAACGTCTTTCGCGTTGGAAGATGTAAACATAGTGGTGACCAAAAGAACTCGTGTCCATGCTGCCGCTGATCTCGTAGCTGCACTTGAAACTACTGGCTGTTCCTTGAGATTCTCCAATCCTGCTCATTAAAGTCGGTGCGACGTGGTAGCTGTCGTAGTTCGATGGCACGTCCCTCGTTGGTGAACTCGAAAGTGCCACTTGTTGGAAGTCGTAGTAGCTGCCGTGGAGGTCCAACAAACTTCTTGGTCAAACCGTCGGCCACCATTGACGCCGTAGGAATTAGAAGGAGATACCTCATCTTGCCTAGCGTCCTTGGTCCTCCCTTCTGTCCTGTCGCCAGCTCAAAGAAATCCTTGCAGTCAGCCGCATGACCGATAGGTATCACCCATCGTCCTTGTTGTTGAATGGCGATAAGGCTTCGGCGCCCCACTGAGCTGTCTCTTTGCCGTTGCAAGCAAAGGGTCTCTGCGTGCGATGTTGACGTACCCACCCGCTTGGCTTTGGCGCAAGCTCCATGAAGCACATGTCCTCTACCAGAAAGAAGTAGCGCCTCGTAGTCATCGACCACATGAGCCGTCGTAGATGGTTTATGCATCTTGTCCTCCGTCAGCATGATGACCACTTTCTCGTGGGCGAGGCTGGAATCTGCTTTGGTGAGAAGCCGTAGTGGCGGCTGAAGTCGTCGAAAGTAGAGACCACAGACGTCTGCATACTGCTACACAGCCAAAGCAATGCGCCCAACACAGCTCTGAACTTCGTGTGATCCAGAGAATTGCACCGCGCTTCGTCAGGCTGGTTCTGATCAAAATCCATGGGCGTAAGCTTCTTACAGAACTCGTCGCGGCGATCTTATAGCCATCTTTGGTGCAACTGTATCTCTGCCCGGTGTGCGTGAAAGGAAGGCACACTTTGGCTGTCTTGCCAAACTTCTTGCAGAGCTTCTTGCGGGTTGTGTCCAACCACTCCTTGTCGGAGGCCACACCTTGGTCATCAACGTGAGCAGTAGCCAGAGCTCGAACTTGACCGTCTGGCCAAAACCACATCAGAAAGCACTCATCAAAATGAGATTGTTGTCCTTGTCGGTCTGCCACAGCGAAGTCCAAAAGACAAATTTGCCGTCCCAACGGTGCGTCCACAAGACCATACATGGCTTTCAGGGCTTCGAGAAACCACAGGTCAATCTTGCCCAGGTTGATCTTCAGGTCATTGCTTAAGTCGCCGAAATGGCGCCAAACGTTGGGGGGTGGCTGAATGCATACCTTGCAACGTGGCATATCGATGCCTTTGCTGCGCAACCGGTCAGCCATCTTTTCGAAGCTGTAGCCTTTCAAGAAAGCTCCACTGATATCCCACGACTGAAGTTCCAGATCCAGCAACGCCGCTAAGGATACCAACAATGGTTGGCTGAGTCTGGTTGCCGTGGTGAAGCGTGTTGGAAGGATGCCCTTCATGGTGTCGAAACATCCTCGTGCACAGAAGCGACTTTTCATAACCACTTCTCCGGATGCAAGCTTCTTCCATTTTCGCACCCAAACACCGTCCACCATGACTTCTTCGCCCGTCATAGCGCCCACATGCTTCTTCCTGAAGATTCGCTCAGCTTCAACTCCTTGCGGTCTGCTTCCTCCACCAAATCCCAATGTTTGTAGATCTCTTCTTCAGTGAGATTGTCCGTCTCCTTGTCCACGCGATAACACTTGCCGGTCACCAAACACATGTAGATGTCGCCCGTCTCGGTGCCAGGCATAGAGAACGCGTAGGCAGGCTTCTCTCTCTCTGGTGAAGGAAAATGGTCGAGACACTCGTCCAACGCCTTACGACAAGCAGTTTCCTGGTGTTGGTAGTGCACGTAGAGCAACCGTCTTTCTTCTACACCAATTAAATCACTTCTTTGCGTCTCCGGAATGACTTGGTGGAACATCATCGGTGTGAACCAATTGCTGGTGATAGACATGAAAGTCGTGATCTGAGTAGGGAACCGTGTCATCCGTGGCTGCGTCGGTGTCGGCTGTTGTCTTTGTTCCAATGTCCCGGCGTCTGCGATTGGTACTGGTTGTCCTCGCGCTCCACGACCCACTCCTGATGGTGCAGCATCTGGGTCATAGGCTGATGAACCTGACAAAGGAGTCTTACCGGTCTCTTTGTTGGTAATGACCCATCCACGCCGTGATCATTCCTCATGTCGTGAGCACCCACCGACTCCCTACTACTTTTGATCTCATGTCGTGATCAGTTGCTGGTGGATGTGCAGGCGCTTGCGACTCAGATGGTGGTGAAGCTTGAGGCGTCACTTGCTGAGGCATCGGTAGATCTTCGTCAATCTTGCCTGGTACTCACTGTCGTAAAGGTTAGAACACCATGGTTCCCATGTTGCTCCATTGTCCTGGGAGTTCGTGAGGTTCCACGTGAGCACATTCACCTATGTAGAGCCCATCGGAATTGGTACTCGTGGGAGACCCGCTCTTATTGCGGCATGATGCATAAGGTTCCACAAATGCATGGTGCCGTTCTGCAGCTCTGGAGGGACATAGTGCAGAACGTTGTTCTTGTCCAGCAGCTGGCCAATGGTGTAGCACTTGGCGGTCGTCCGTGTGGACACATAGGTCAGCAGTTTGATGCTTACGGATGTGTCGCAGAGGTACGGTGTGTGGTGTTCCTTGATATCTCACCACAGCCGTTCCTCCAGAAGCGTCAATCTCAAGTAGAGCTGCCGGTCCTCGCCAACCAGAGATGCCCTTCTTCTCCGGCGTCTTGCGCAGATCCACTTCGGCTGTGCCCGGAATGAACTCTTGAAGCTTCTGTTGCTGGGGTCGCACTGCTTGCGCTCGTGCGAGTCGAGTCTCTGCCACTGCCTGGTGAATGCTCATCAGGGCAATGTGTCTTACTCGCAGCGCCTGCTACCATCCAGAGAGGTCCGTGTGGTCCTCGAACTCGAACATGCTGCGTGGGTTACTTCCCAACACTGCTTGCGATGGTGTGTCTCCTCCATAGGACAGCACCAAGTTGTGCGCCGTTGCTGCCTCGGATGCAGTTTCGTTCTTGGTGACGTGAACGAGTCCTTGGCGTCTCAACTCGGCTTCCATCTTGAGCACGCTGATCTTCATGAGGTCGACGTGCTTTTCGATGAGACCGGTGCCTGTCTTTTGTTCTCCAGCGCTTCGTGGTCGGGAGATGCTCAAACGGTCGCACTCCGCAGCAAACTCCTCCGCCATGAAACCCGTTCTTGGTCAACTGCGATGCTCCGAGGATGCCCAAAGTAACGCGCAGCAAGGTCTTGATGATGCTCCCCGCATCTTTACTTCCGAGGACCTCAGCGACCTTGTACCTGGTGGCCTCATCCATGAAGACAATAAACTGCTTGTCCCACAGATAGAACAGGTCAAAGAACAGGTTGTGATTGAAGAAACCGGCCATCTCTGTGCGCAGACAAGGCTTGGTGAGTGGTCGCGAGTACATGCGACAAATGCGGCACTCCTTGAAATGAGCTTGACACACTGCTGAGGAATAGCCGTCTTGTTGAGCATGTTGGTGAGGTCCTTTGTGGTGGCGTGCCAGAAACGCTGGAAAACGCCCAAGAGTAACCGCTTGGCCTCGTGTGTCTCTGCCCTGAGCTTCTCGACCACTTTGCTCATGTCGTAGGACGGCTTCATGTTGGTAGAAACCGTCTGTGGTTCTTCCGTGTTCGGCGCTTCCACGTTTGTCGTTCTCCGGGAACCAGGCTATGCTCCAGATTGTTGAAATCCGGATCCATTCTAGCACTGGAGCACTTCTCGCACATGTAGTAGACGCCCTTCATCATATAAGCATAGTTGTCCGTGACCATGGAGATGTCCTTGACCAGAGCCTTACACAAACCATGCGGATAAACTGCTGCCATAGCGGTGCGTGGTCCTGGTGATGATGGAGCTCGACCATCGTGTAGACCGGTGTGGCATCGACGACACGATGCCCGCAGCTTGAGGCTGCCGTCAAACCATGTCCCCTTTTCCACTGGCTCACCGGTCTCAATTACTGCGCCGTGTCGACACTGATCTAGGATGGCGCTACCGACTGGTGTCTCGATCAGGTAGTAGCAATCAATGCTTCACTGATTGCTCTCTACACTTGTCGTGTAGCCAAAGAAGCCAAGGTCTCTCGGTTCTGCGTTCAGCTTCTCGAGAAACAACACCCAGCCCTTGTCCAGAACTTGCAATCCGGGGCGACGAAGAGAACCTTGATCGCTTTCTTCCTCGTTGCCTCATCCAGGAGAGCTCGGTGAGGTGGCTCGCGAAGATCCCAATCATGTCTCGCATCGATAAATCCTCAAACCGGCTCTCTCGGCGGCAAGGCTAAGTCGGCCGGATCCGCTGCACCATTCCCAGAAGTCCCAAGGACTGTCGTCCATTTCCTTGATGTAGTCGAGGAAATTGCTTGGGTTGACAACCTCCAGCTTCGTCTTCTGATAGAATTGCTCCGGCATAGCCCTGTAGCGTCTGGCAAACTCCACCTGGTCGCCTGGAGATAGATGAAGCAGATCATCTCCAGGCTATACCTCAGGCCGAAGGAAACTCTTTCCATGTTTGGTGATCTGGTAAGGCGTGGAAGGTGTCCGATGTCGTTGTGCTGATCGGCTCTTGTGAAACAGCCGGTGTGACTGCAGCTGCTCCAGAAGTCACAGAGCATGCCACCATGCAAGCCATCATCGCAGCTGAGCGTGAACTCGTTGATCATCACAGCGACTGGTGGTCTCTGACCTGGTAACCGGTTCCAGACAGCCGCAGCAGAGCTTGGTAAGACTTGTGGAGTTCTGCGCAGTGGATGTCGCTTCTTCTTTCTCACTCTGCATCGGCTCCGGTTGGGTCGCCACATACGCCTTCTTGATGCGAGGGTGCAAATCCTGCAAGGACATAGCTGTTGCTGCTTCCTGTGTCGCCTGATTCGCCACAGTACAGTTCCTTCTGTCAGAGCCTGCGCGTCTGCTGGCAAACAACAAGTGGTGTCCAGTGTCTGTCAAAGAAACTCTGAAATAGTGCTTCTTCACCTGCTCATCATTCTCGGAGTGTACGATGAGCACAGAGTTGTTGTTGGCAAAGAAGCCCGTCAGCAAAGAAGCCCGTCAGCAAAGCCATCGAAAACTTTACCATTGACGGCGAAGGCATCAAACCAGGGCACATAGAGGCACCGCCTCCCAGAACGTCTGCAGTGAAAGTTGCAGGCATGCTCAAACCCAAAGGGAAAGTCACCTGAGTGACGCACGGATCTGGTTGGTGTGAGATGCCGGACACTGAAGACTGTTTGGTGCACAGGACACATCTGGTAGTAGCCCGCGGCTCGAGGTTGCAGGATGTGCTCGAAGAGCATCTTCAAGGTGTCAGACGCTATGATGCTGCTGGCAGCACCGGGTCAATCAGGCAGACCAAACTGCTTCCTGCCCTGTACCATATGAAACATACCAGCATGCGGGCGTGCAGGCAGTCGTGGAAGCCGTACTTCAGGCACGCGAAAGGTCATCCAAAGAAGTGTTGAGGACCTCGAACTGGTGGCTCCTCACCTGAGGTGAGGTGGTCTCGGTCGACTGGGCTTGTGGTGAACCAGCTCTGTTTCTGCGACTTCCCCTTGCCCTTGTCATACCGCTTGTGGTAGTCACGAAACATGCTCTTTCCACCGTAGCTGCCACCTCGCCCAAAGCTTGGATAGGGACGTTTGCCCTTCTTGCCCTTGTCATACCATTTTCCTCGTCCTTTCCACGACCATAGCCCAGAGCGTCCGACAGTGCTGCTGACCTTCTGTGCCTTTTCCACCAGCATGTATAGGGCAATCTGCACTGGAGTGCCACCTGCTTCCACAGGCCACACACCCAGTGCCAAGGCTGCTACCTTTGGGCGAGCTCTTGAACGCCTTTGGACTTGCCCTTCCAGTAGCTCTCCAAGATTCCGTCCAAACCCACCGGGGCGTTCCCAATGACCTGCTCATAGCCCTCTTCTTTCGTGTCCTCAGTGGGCCGTTCAGACCACTCCGCATTGTCTTCATCAACCAGCTCTTGCCCTGGTAGTAGTAGTCTGCATCGTACCCTTCATAGTCATAGGCCCCTGTCGCCATCCTGGTAGTAGTGATCGAGCTCCTTGATCTGCGTGAAGTTGTTCTCATGAGCCAGACTTTCACGTTCGCGATTGTTGCTGCGAGAGATCTTCAGAATGAGAGTCCTCACGTGCTGGTACTGTGACATGCACCTGGCATTGAACTCAACATCGATTTCCTGGATCGTGAGAGATCCGCGCTGGAAGGTGAAAAAGTTATCCAGCGCCACGGTCACCTTGTCGGTCTCCTGCAAGCCGTAGATGTCCTGCAAGGTGCTGCACAGCTTCTGCAGTCCACTAGGAAATGGCAGGGCGCAGCTCTTGGCCTGTTTGCGGATCCAGCACAGCCGGCTCATCGCCTGCGTCGACTCCTGGCCCGCGTGGATCACCCCAAGGCCGGTCTAGGCGGCGCCGCCGAGACGAGCCGCCACCAAGGGGCCAACCTGCACAAAGCACATCTTGATGGGCTAGTTGTGCACGTTGGGCTTCCAACCCGGCGGCACCGCCTGAGGGCACCCTGACCGTCTCTTCGTGGTGAACAAAATGCTCGAAGACGGTGTCGTAGAGCGGGCCCGTTCACCGCTTGCGCCTGCACGGCGCTGAAGGACCCCGCGAATGGCTCCGCTGCCAGAGTTGGCAGTCCTACCTGCGGGCATTACCCTTTTACGTTGCCATAAGCTCCAGGCCTGCAACGGCCGCGGTATGAATGTGAAACTGATACGCTCACTAACTCAAACAGGTGGCTGGCAGCAATCCTTTTGACCATGGCTTTTGACCATGGCATTGTTTCGAGCCATGGTCCCTGACCTGGGAATTTGGCGAGACCCCATTTCCCTTCGCAATGTGGCCCATGGGCCCTGTGTCACCCCCACAGAAGATGACAGATATACAGTAGGTGACTGACGTTACCTGTCCCTGTGCTTGCCTGGGCAGTGAGAAGGCACTTGGCCAACTCTGTCCAGCCATTCATCGCACAGCACCTGCATGCGGAGCTTTGAGCAGGGCAACTCGGCATCGCATGGATACCCAAACCGATGGAACACGGGCATTCAGCGAAGGCCCGTAGAAAAAATAAACAAATCATTGAAGCATGTATGCTCTGAGCTTCAGGCATCAGGGGCAGCTGCGGAGGCCCTAGCAAGGACAAACTTTGTTCAAACTAAGGGCAAACGCGCTCTCCTTCTCCTCTTGCACCATTCGCATCCGCGCCGGCGATGAGGAGTTGCTTCACCTTGGCATTTAGCGCTTCCTGGGAGGACGTATCTCTGCTATGCCGGACACCCGTCTTTGAAGAGCCGGCTCATAGACTGCCCGCCTGAGACTGCTGCAAAAGCATCACGAGGCACAGGCCGAAGGTAAACTGCCCACCCCACTCACATCACCAACTGGAAGTGAGGGTTCTCGGAAACATCCTAAGGAACAGTGTCCAAGGAATTGGCAACGACCCCTAGCCCACGACAATAACAATTTCCTCAGGTCGGAATCTGAGACCACCACGCTTGAGCTACAGAGCAAATGGAGGGCCATCTGGCAACTCTGCATCGGTTCCCGCTGCTTGCGCCATGCACAACGCCGTGCGGCCCTCACCTTGTCAGGCTGTCTGGCAGCTCCCCTGTCATGGCCGAGTCAACTGCACTCAAAGAGAAATGCTCTTCGGAAGACTTTCCCTTTCCGTGTGGCCTGCACCAACCTTCGAGACTTCTCCGATGGCCTCTGCCTAGAGGCAGGTGGAGCTCGCATCCCATGCGGCGGCGCGAGCTCAGGTTGCCACGTCCGCGCAGAGTAGCAGCCGTGTGAAGTCGTAGGACCAAGGCTCGGCCAGGAGGGCCGCCAGAGCTGCCGTAGCGACACGCGTCCTGCGATGACGCTGGTTTAGTAGTCGATATTTGTTTTCTTGGGATTGCTGGACTTCCAGGACGTGTTGAACACCATGGGTACATTTGTCGGACAGGGTGCCGGACTGGCTGATGATTGCTTCACTTGGGGTATCCAAGTGGCTCTGGCAATTCCTTTGATGCACATGTGCGGATGACGAAGGATGAAACTGGATGCCAAGAAAGCCTTTCTCATGACTCCCCAGCCTTGCTTCATCAGATGCCTGGTGCAAAAGACCTCAATACAAGGTTCAAGCTGCTGAGCCTCATGACTCATGACACTCATGACATCCTGCGTTTTGACAGGGCTCCAGCACTGCATTTGTCGCTCGCCATCCTGCACCAGTTCCGAATGAAGTGGCAGCTTTCATGTGCCTAGTGATTTTTGGGCTGTCCTGTGTTAGCAATTTGGCTGCTGAGGCCATGCTTGCAATGAATTGGGGGTCCTTATGGCATTGCGATGAGCAGTGGCAAGTGGTCAAAGCATCCAAGCAAAGCACATCGGGCGCATCGGCCATGCGTGCGCGGGCCGATGATAGGCCAAAGCTTGAGCATCATTGGCATGGCCCACCAGGCCTCCCCCACCTCCCCCCAAGCATGGACTGCCGCGTGAAGGTCAGCCTGCAGAACGGGCTTTTCCTCGAGGCCTCCCAGATCCCCAGGCTGACTCGCCACTACGGGCACGGAGATAGCTTGGGGGACCTCAAGCTGAATCGCTCAAGGAGCACAAGGAGCACAAGGAGCACAGAAAGAAGGAGTCAAAGGCCCATGGCATGCCTGGGCCCCGTGCAAGTATGAGGCCAGGCTTCGAACGCCAACCTGAGCACAAATGGTCATCTTTCCACCCATGCCGCGGCTTGCGCAAAATGCAGCATTTGCATCCAGCAAACATCATGACACACATGCGGTCTGCAGCATTTTGAATGCTCTCGCGGCCCCGTTAGGGCACTCTTTGGCGGTGAGGCACACCATGGGGATAGTGGATTGGCCGCCAAACGTAAGATCAGTAGCCTTCGTTGGACCAATCAACCTGCAAATCAACAATTACATCAGCTTGCTCTGAAACCGATGCCTTGAGGTGTGGCAAGGGCTTTGTAGAAACTCCGACATCTCGTCTCCCTTGCAACCAGAACAATGCACCTTGCCTGGTATCCCTGAAAATGGCCGCGACAAACCTGAGCATCGTCTTGCGAGGAGCGACGCACTTGGGACTTTAAACGCCGGTCGTGCACTTCCGCATCCGTGCGCGCCTCTGCAGTGATCTCATGCCCAGCTCCCTTGACCCAAGGAAAGCCATAAGAGAAGCCGTAGATCTTGAGGACGCCCCTCCGCTTTGAAAACTTGTGCAACTCGTCACGCGAAAACAAGCGAAGTCACAAAGGCGTTGGGCACGGCCAGCCTTTGTGCATCGTGCAGAATCCGACCGCCGCCCAGAACTTCTACTTCAAAGCCCTGCTGCAGGTAGGAGCGCATGTAAGGCATGGCCACATCCTTGTGGTATGCCTGGTCACACTTGCCAATGCCTCTGCCGATGAGATCTGCAGTTCAAGCCGCTATGGCTCTCATTGTGTCTTGTCCACTTTCGTCATTTGAGTTGGCCATCAGCATGCATGCAAAAGCGCGTAAACGCAGCCAACGCTGCAGCCCCGTCCGTGCCACGCACTAGGTATTTGGACTCCCCTGTCTTGGCAGTAACCCGCATCAAAACCTGGCATCTGACAGAGTCAGCGGTTGATGCATCATGACAGTGTCCAGCTTCGCCTAAATTAACCATGCCAAGCACACATATTTGAAGGTGCCATCGTCAATGATCACGTCCGGAATTGCTTTTAGAGCAGCTGCCTCAACTTTCTTTGGACACATTGAAACCCATTCAGCGTACAACATGCCCAGGTCATGGCCTCCCCCTGATTCAGCCCAAGCATCAGCAGCTGTGGCATCAACTTCCCCCTCTTCTCTCATCTGCCTTGCTTTCTCCAGGTCATCCTCGGCAAGCAGACTGCTCCTCACCTCTTTTTGAAGCCTGACTCATCCCAATACGGTGGCTAAACAACCAAGCGTCTGCATTGGTAGTAGGGCCATCACACTCGCCCGCCATCGCTGTCGCAGCAGCCGGAGCTGAGAACCTTGCATCTAAGGTCTATCTTGCGAATCCCGACATTCATCCAGCCATGGTGCATGCGAAGGCTGCCCAGGACCAATGTGGCCCTGCTTGGGTTGAGACCTCAATCGCGCACAAAAGGCACCCAATTCGGCAAAGAAAAGTGCGAAGGCCTGCGCAAATGAAAGGCACCCACCACCCACCAAACCGAACGCCCTCTCCAACACACGAGCAATGCGGCGGCAAAAGCCCTGCCAGCAGCCAGGATGCGTCCCGGCACCCAATGGCAAAGAGCGACAGACCCGGCCCGAGACCTAAGGCGCAAGCGCAGGCTCAAAGGTCTAATGATCAATAGCAAGTTCATTGCTTTCTATCAACTGTCAGCACATATTGCTTACGCTCAGCCAGGCACAGGGCAAAACAGGTGACGGCAAGGCGTAGTCCCGCAAAGCCTCCTTTTCTCATGGCTACCTACAGGCTGGAGCCAAAGCAACGCGACCAGCAACCTGCCGCCGCACCCGATGTCGGAAACCTGATTTCTGGTCTCTTGGGCAGTGGCGGCTGGGCTAGAAACCTGCAAAAAAGGAACCGCGCCGCAACCACCAGAAAAACTGCAAACAGCGGCCACTTTCCGCTTTAGCGAGCCAGCCTGCATGGGGATGCCAGCGCAGGGCGGGTCGCCACTCGGAAGACCAGGCCAAGTCACCACCTGTCCAATGGGAGGTGCGATCTGTCCAAAGGCGGCTCCAAAGCCTGCCTTGCCAGCCTTCAAGTCAGGAGCTGTGCGCACACGAGGCAACCCTTGGCTCTCCTGTGCCGAAATGGATTACGACACAATACATAACTGTTGCATTGGCCTTCACGGGGCCAAGCTGATAGATCTCCCCCTTGCTGTTGCCTGCCGAGCACCAGAGCGCATCCGATGGCCAAATGACTGCCCACCGCGCTTGCATGAGCAAATCCAGCACCCGTCGCGAGCCAAATGCAGCAGATTCACATTGCAGCAGCGGCCGAGGAGGAATCAGGTGCGGCGCTGGCCCTCGCGACTCTCAAGACCCTCCTCTACCGCACTTGGCTTTTGGTCACAAATGATTCCTCCAAACTCTCAGGGCCACATGCTTGAAACATGGCCATGCTTAACCTGCCTTGCGCCGGCGTCTGGCGCCAGCAGGACGAACCTGCATAGTGATTGTGAGGCCTTGTGAAAACAACATAAAACGGGCCTGCCTTGCAAGGTTCCCACTTTGCTCAAGCTTGCGGTCCAGGTTGCCCGGAAGACTTCGCTGGGCAATACAAACGTCTTGTCCTTACGGCGTGCACACGGCCAAGCACCGCGAGCTCAGCCCTGAGGCTCGGTCTGGCTCCTGGAAGCCTGGAGGCACCTGCGCCACGCAGCGCCACGCGCCACATACACAAAGCGATCCAGGCGGTTTTGCGTGCCTTGGCCGTCAGGTTCGGGTGGGCCCGCCGGAAGTTGGCCCGCTGGGTCTGCGGCGAGTCCGGAATAGCTGTCTGCGAACACATGCCTACTCCAGCAGCCTGCCGCTCCTTGACCAAAGAGCTCTTTTGAATATCAAGCCATTGATGTGGTGGAAACCTCAAGCCTCAGATTCAGCGAGTCCACAGCAATAGGGTCCACAGTGCGGGATTGGCTATTGTAGTCCTTCCTACCATCTGCCTCTGCGGCTTTTGCCGCTTGGGTTCCAGTCAAGCATTCGCAGCTCACAGCACTTGGGACTGCGCTGTTCTTGGCTTGCGTGGTCATCTTGCCCCTGAAGTCAAGCGTATGACGTGCACAGGACAGCCGCCAGCCACGCCTGGGCCACCTTTGGTGGACGGGGGCATCCTGTGCGCCCTTGAGCCAATATTCGACCCAATTTCGGAGAGGGCCCAATCGTCCGGATGCCTGGTATCCAAATAGCACTGTACGGAGTTCACAGCACATGCCCAAAAAGCTTTCATGGTTTCTGGAGCGGAACCCACCACAAGACGAAGGAGCAGAGTGCCAGGAAAACAGGAAAGGAAACTTGGCTGTCCCGCGCTGGCGTTTCTCCCTGGTTTTGCGAAGGTCGAGGTTTATGTTGATAACTTCTCCCCAGAGGGCTTCCACCATCTGCTTGCACCTGGCCCCACCCATCTTTTGACAGCTCGGGCTGCTGGCGGCGGAAGGTCTATGCACTCTCTGAGGGCAGGGCACCAAGCCCTGCACAATGATCATGAAAAGGGGGCATAAACTTTACAGAAGCCAATGTCCTCATCTCCAGATTTACCAAATATCCCAGCCCACGGACAACCTTGCAGGAGCATTGGCCAAACAAGAACAGCAAGGGAGGCAAGGCCTGTGACGGGTCATTCGTCACTGTGCAGGAGCGTTTTGCCCCGCTCTCAGTTGTATTATCTGTGTGTACTGTCGATCTGCTATTACAGCGGCATTGTAACCACAACATCCTGGATCGCCATTGAATCAACTGACCAGACCTACGTAGGATAAGCCTGGATAAACTTGCAACTCGCAACCATAGTGGCGACCCTCCCGTGAGCAGTGCGCTCAAAGACGTTTTTTTGCATGGGCACCCTGCGGTCTTTGGGATACCCCTGATAACTCGGCCGGTTCTTCCCGTTCCGGGACCCTCGAATTCATGAGAAGAGAGAAGGGATGAGACAGCACTCTTAGTGCTTCTTGCTGGGCGATTGCCCAAAAACACCTTTGGCCAACTAAAAGGGCCAAACAAATCGCTGCAAACAGAATGTCGCAAAAGAAAACAGAGTTTGCTGCGTTTTGGAGGCAAACTGCTCAATCCGTAGCAGGTGTTCTCTCCCTGAAACTGGAATGGCAACTGCAAACCGTGTCATTTGCAGGCCCGGGAAACCCATTTGCATGGCTACGCCGATTCCAGCTGCTTCTTCGCCTCCAGGGCAGTAGTACCCCGAGCTGTGGCGGCAGAGCTGGTGAACTCACCTGGGCGACGCTTTGCCTTTCATGGGCATTGACCCACGCAACTGGGAAATCACAAAAAAAACCTCCTTTGCCCGTTTTCCCCACCGAGGTAGACAGAGCTCTGCCCAAAAAGCGCGGTGCCCAATGTGTGGGGTCAACAGTTCATGTGCCATCGAGTTGCTCATGCTGAGGGTTTTTCTCAGGACATCCTTCTGTCCTTCGCTCTTGAGCTTCTTGACGATGCCAACCCTGACAAGAAGGATGGGTGGCGTGCGGAAGCCAACAGGCCGTAAGGGCACCTGTGCTGCCAACTCAGCCAAGCAACAACAAAGACCAGCCCAACTCACGATTGTCGTTGGCGCTGACAAAATTCGCGATCGGCTTGAGCACAACCTGTCACTGCACAAGAATTCCACCACCTACTTCTGTTGGCCCTGGTGGTGATGCAATTTGCGAAACATATCGCAATTGCTCACCGAGTGGCTGGGTTGAACGCATCCTGCAGCATGAGGAGGCGTGCAATCAAACAATGCAACATAACATCTGCGTGGGGTGCATCCATCCTCAGCTAAACAGCATGGCACTACTTTCATCCATGGAGAGCATACAATACTGAACCGAACAGCCATTTCAGACTGACAGCTGGACAGTTTGAGCAAAACCTCAAGCTCCTCCAGAATCTGGACAATCTAAGCTTAAGTTTTCAAGAACACCAAGGAAGCCAAAACCATCCTAAACAATATTCAAATCAGGTTGCGGTGCGTAGTGGTTTAAAGCATCTAAGCACTCAAGCTGTCCCAAAGAGTTAAATCTTTGTCGGGCTTTGTTCGCTAGGCTGCCTGCGTAATTATTGAATGAGCAGCACAGGAAGCTTGTCAAGCTTTTGTGGGCATAGTTGTTCCAGTTCTTGCACCATGATACGTCCCCAAGCATACGGCTTTCCCAAAGCTAATACCTTGCCTGGCCTGCAAAACTGCGAAGCTCATGATATAGCGTGACCAGCTGCGAAGACTGCGTAACGAGCAAATGATCTAACATGTAGAAAGTCCAACAACCCGCTGCCTGCGTCCTTCCTGGAAATGCTGAATAAGAGAATGTGTCCAACGTGCTACCTCATTATGAGCTTCAACCTGTTTAAGGTGAGAGGAATGCTCAACTAAGACGCAGACACATTGGCATGCAAGCGTGGACCACGTCGCTAGGGCTTAACTTGGAAGAGCCAGGGCAGCCGACTGAGAAAAGACTTCGGGGGAGATGATCTATTGCCCCCTCACGGTAGAAACACCTGAACAATGAAATACATTTTAAGCCGCATGAGCTCACATGCTTCACCATGAACATTTGCCTGGTAGCTGTCAATCAGCAAATTGCGTAGAGCACTGCACGCTGGCATCAGGGTCCGAAAGGAAACGCGAGTTCTGTTCTTTCCACACACCCAAAACCATCAGGGCCACAAAGCCAGTGCAGGCAAAGAATCTTCATCTCGGGCAAAGTGGACACGGATGATGCGAGACACTCCTTCATGGTCTCCCACTGCACTAACCGTCTCTTGACGAGCTCCGCGAGGGTCATGGCCACGGTGTCTGATTTCCGCTCATCCTGGGTGAGCGTTGCGCTAAGCGACTACAAAAGCATCCAGCCGTGCGCCTGCCCTGCTTGCAGCCCAGTGTCGTCGAAGCCCACCTCCAGCAGCCACTCAACGCCTGGATTTTCAGTGGCTAACCCGTGCTAACCGGACAGTGACAGAAATGCAAAAGATTAGAACACTGCTTGATGCATTCAAGCTGCCCTGCTTTGCTTCTTGAGCAGTTGGAGAAGCCTTTCTCCAGTCATTTTCGAGAGAGTCTCCATCCTTCTCCTCTCCAAAGTACTGGCAACACTTCCTGAGTGAGAGTTTGTCACAACTGCGGGACACACAAAAAGCAACTCTCCTCTCGAAAGTGTTTGGCTTCATCAGCCCAAGTCTCTTGACATGGGCCTTGGTAAAGCTGATCTTCTGCGGGGCTGCTTCAGCCTTGGTCTTCTTCTTCTGGGAAGCGAACTCCTTGGCCGATCATGTGCAAAGGTCTCGATAAAAGCGACTTCTTCCCATGCAGCACCCGGAGCACCCTTGCCATTTTCCAAAGATCGGCAAAGTTGCATCGATGTATGCTGGCCGAACACCAACCGTCTGGACGGAGAACATATCTCAGCCAACGAGCACGCACAAGCAGCCCAGAAAGCCCTAAGCGTCCCCCAAACTGCCCACAAACGCTTTGGGCAGGTGGCAAGGCTTCTGCTTCTGTATCAACATGCCAAGGCACTGTCTGGCCCAGTATTTCGGCCATGGCTGCGGGCATCTCGTTCAAACTCATCCTTCACCGCTTGCTTGGTCTTTGCCTGCTCCTTGAAAAGCTTCTTCCTCAGTCAGAGATCGCGGACTGCGATGACTGCACACAGCTACCTGCAGCCATGTCACTGCCACTTGTTCTTTCGCAGGTCCAGCAAAGACTCAATCCTCAGGGGCTGACATTCAAGCAAAGCAGCCATCACCCAAGGCACGATTCGCAGTGCAAAGCAAGCTGGACATCAATGCTGCCATGCATCGAGAACTGAATGCCTGAGCACTGTTTGGCATTTGGCTGAGGGCAGCACAATCGACAAGCTTGCGCTCAGAAAAGTGCTGCAAGTTTTAAGCCAAGCTTCGCTTGCTAAATGCTGACTTGCCGTTCACCTTGATACCGGCAATATCCTTCAGTCTCGAGGCAAAGGAGTTCATCAAAGACTCGCCTTGCGGCGTCTCCTTAGTCAGTGCTCCCCAAAAGGCAAAGCGCGCCGCAGCACGTCCCCAAACTAAACTTACAACCGAACAAACATGCACGCCAAGCAGCATCCAGGGTGTAGCCAATGGCTTGCAGAAGTTCGCAAACACACTCAATCATGTGCTCTTCAGGCTGTGAGTTGTCCTGCTTGATGCCGACCAGATCATGGACCACCTGGCGTTTCCCCAGGCAGACGACAAGCATATCTCCTTCAGCCATTTCCATCTCCAGGCATCTCCTTGCCTCCGAGCCCTGTACCCAAAGAGCCAAACACTTCCCCCCACGCGTGCCCCTGCCTGGCCGATGACCTTCACGGCGAGCAGCTGGCGCAGGAAGAGGTTGCCAATGAACTTCATGTTGGCCAGCATCCTGTGAAAAACCCCACCAAAGGCAGCACGCAACCATTCAACCAATCCATGCGGAGCGACTAGAACTCTTTGACTTTATGCAAGCAGAGTGGCGGCGCCACACTAGCATTACACATCCAGGACCCGTTTCACTCTTCCCAAATTGCATGCAAGGCACTTGCTCTTCCTTTTCTTCATCTCCATTCCCAAATCCTCTGGGCTAGGAAACTTCGCCCTATCGTCATCCGAAGGCTCAAAGGTCGTGGGTAGGCTCTCAAACTCATTCTGGACTGTGTTGAGCAAAACTCGGGTGAAACTGTGAGGCTTCTCGCCCTCGTTCTCTGGGGGGAACTCCGGGTAGCGTGTGCGCAACGCGAAGACCATGTCTGCATAGGTCTCGCAATAGTGCGGCTCAACCAGCGCTTTCCCGAAGATGATTTTGATCACAAACTCCAGCTCCTCAGCTCTCTTGAGCTCGATGCTGGCAAGGGTGTCGACGATGGTCTTCAAGTTGTCCGGGCAGATCTTGTTCAGCAAGCCTCGGACTCTTCTCTCGAGCTCCTCCATACGAGTGGTGGGCTCTGTAATGCGGTAGGCGTTCTCCGATTGCTTCAGCACCGGCTCCCGGCGTGGCGCCCGGCGGATGTCCGGCTGCCGAGGCCCGGTGCGGCGGATGTCCGGCGTTGGCCGCTCCGTGGGGCGCTCGCCTGTGCCGAGGCCCGACACGGAGGCGTGCACTTCGCTGCGCTGCAGGCGCCAAATCCGAAGCATCAGCTCGCGGTCTAAGGTCTTATTCGCAGGCATCAAGGTCATCCGTGGCTCGTCAGCAATGGGCTGGGGCTCTACCTGAACAGCAATTGGCAGCGGCTTCTCCTCCTTGTTCTCCTTGTTCTCCTTGTTCTCCTTGTTCTCGTGGTCCACTTCGGTGGTCTTTGCCTTGGAGAGGGAGGCATTCTTGAGCTTGAAGCCCTTCTTGCCGGCAGGGGGAGGCGACTGCGCTCCAGCACCAATGGCTGGGGCTGGCGTTGCCTGCGCTGGAGTTGCCTGCGCTGGCGCAGCTGGCAAAGGTGCCGGTGCCGGTGCCGGTGCCGGTGCCGGTGCCGGTGACGGTGCCGGAGCGGGGGCGGCTGGCGTTGGGGTCGGAGCTGGGGCCAGGGCAGGCTTCGCAGCTGGCTGTGGCAGGGTGAGGTCGTCAGGCAGCGGCGAAATGCCAGCCCGAGCTTGGCGGGTTTTGCCGGCCCCAGCATTGGTGGCGGCGCGCATGGGCTCCAAATTCAACGCCTTGATCGCAGAAGCTGCCCCGGTGTTTATAGACCGCCCCGACTGCGCTGCCATGTTGGGAGGCCATCTTTGCACCCGCTCGCTTTCCTTTGGCTCCTCCTTCCGCTCAGGCTCCTCGGCCTCGGCAGCAGGGTTTGCATCGGCCGCGGCGGCGGCGGCGGCTGGTTCTTTCTTGTCCAATTTCTTGTTCTGCAGCCTCAGGCACAGGAAACACATGCTTCAACTTCCTCACATCCGCTTCCTCTCTGCCCTCCCTCTGCCGTACTCATTTTGCCTCAACTCTCCCACTTCGGTGCTGAGTTCGGCACCCCTTACGCTTGGCTGCCGGCTTTGGTGCCGGTGGTTCAGAGGCAGGCTCATCCTCCTTTTCAGCCTGGGAATGGACCCCTGGGCTCCAGACCTTGGGTTGAGCCTGTCTGTTAGCTGAACACAGGCACAGGGACAAGAGCTTCCTAGATTCGGTGAGCCAAGAATTGAAACCTAAGTTTTGCCCGGTTGAGCAACTAGTTGTCAAATGGTGCAAGCTAAACCTGCCGACTTTCAAACTTTGGACGCCTCGCCATGGTCACACATAGTGCATGGAGTTGCCTAAATAGAACTATATATATATATATATGTGTATATACATATATGCATTGCGTGATATAGCATGATAGCCCAAATTATGCTACTTGACTCAAGGCCAGTCCAGTCCATCCTCGTTTGGAAAGCTCCCATGCGTAGCCTAGCATAGCAGTAGCATGCTTGTTGAGTCATTCCAGGGAGTGCTTCTTCTGGCTATAAAAACGGACTCGGGCCCGACGGGGCCAATTCCTGGCAGAGCCGCAGGGCATTACGTTTGCCGTGCCGCTGCCTCTCGGATTCACCAACCCCTGCTGGCCGTGCCGGAAAAATGTCCTAGCTTGCAAGCTCCATGTGAGACAGGTCTCTCAACATGCGTTGTGGGCCTGCCCTAGCAGCTGGAATGACCTGCGGAACAAAGCAAGCAATTCAGCCATAATGTGGTCCGACCAAAATGCCTCAAGCTCTGCAGACAGTGGCTGCGTTGGGACACTCTTGGCACCCCGGGCAAGAAGCGCGGCCAAGCAACCGTGCGTGAGCCTCCGCGCTTGTGCTGCATCTGCGGCTGCGATTGCGGCTGCGATTGCGGCGGCTGCTGCTGCTGCTGCTGCGGCTGCTGCGGCTGCTGCTGCGGCTGCTGCTGCTGCGGTTGCTGCTGTGGCTGTTGCTGGCCGCCCTGAGGCATCGGAAACTGCTGAAACTGCTGGGGCATCATGACGGCATGGCCCTGGTTTTGTCCTGAATTGCTGTTCCCCTCCTGACCACCACAAGCATTCCAATTCGAATGCACCCCCTGGTCCATCATCTGGTTCTGCGGCATGTTCATCAGGACCATGACCTGTGAGCCTCCCATGCCCATGCCACTGGGAGCCATCATGGTTGGCGCCTGCCCCATCTGCTGCATGTTCATAGCATTGCCATCCTGACCCTGCACAAAGCCATAGGCCTGCTGCTGTCCCATGTTGAAGCCTTGCATCTGCTGCGCGTCCACGTAACCGGCCGGGACTGTCTGGCCCTGCATGCCATCACCCTGCCCAAACTGGGCTTGCCCGGGCATCGTCACATAGTAGTACATCATTGGCTGCGCCGGCTGCTGGTTTGACATTGCTCGGCCTAATGCCGTGGCGAGAAGGACCCTCGCCCGAAAAATAAGCCGAAATGAAAGCTACAGCGAAGCCATGGCACAAGCACCGCAAGTTGCACATGCTGCATGTGTCAAGGTAGCATCTAGCATCACATGCAAACCACAGCAATTCAACATGACGCCCATCATTTCACACCCATCCTGAGCCATCCTCGGCCACCCTGATATGGACAGCACTTTGTGCCGAAAAGAATGCTCAGGACTTCAGGACTGCATCTGGCGAAGCCATCCTCGATACTCTAGGGCACCAGCGTTTGAGGTTTGAGGGCAGTAACCAAAAGCAATAATGATCCAAAACTGCGTAGCTGCTTTCCCAAGGGCCACACATGCCGTAGCAATGGAGCATGGTCCCAACTATGGCGCTTGCTTTTTGGCCAAGTCTCTGCAAGTACTCTGCAGCTTCCTCCAACTCTTGCGGTTCCTGCGACTTCATCTTCGACTGAATCCTGGATGGACTCAGCAGTCAAACGGGAACAAGCTTGCCGTGTGCTCGCTTGAGAGCACATGCATGCAACCTGCCAAGGTTTCTCCAGTCCTAGACTTCAACCGACGGGCGCAAAGCGCAGCTGCGACAAGGGCCGCTGCGCAGCCCAGAAGCGCAGCATATGTTGAACCGCTCCATCCACGCACACTGGGAGTGGAAGCCTTTAGCTCGCAAGCCTTGCATGGCGAAGGCGGAGGTGTTGCAAAGCGCGCACATGCTGCACAGCAGGTCACGGAGACGTTGGGACCGTGGTAGGGTTGGGCACACAGTCGAGGGCTTTGCTCAACGCTTTTGCAGAACTCCTTGTTGAGATCGTAGCAGGCAGCCTAAGCTAATGACATCACTTGTCTTCTCAGTGAGGCAAAGTGGCAACATTATAGCAAAGTACTCTTGAGTTGATTGCCCGAGCAGCAGTTTTGTTTTGGGCGCGGCCAGGACACGTCCCATCGATGGAGTCATGGGAGGATGGGCAAAGCTGCACTAAACCACATACCCCAGTATGGGAAAACTCGCCGCAGTTGTAGCCAAAAGCATCTGCATAGTGCAGCTTGTCTTTGTCAACAGCCAGGCTCAGCTCCTCCTCGCTTGAACATTGCACATTGTAGGTGCCATTGGGGTTGGACCCAATTACCACCCAGCCAGGGCATCCCTTGACCTTGTCAAGCTTGTCAACCTTGACCAGGTCGCCAACAACGAAGGGCTCGCTGTCAATGAACTTGCGGCACGCAGCATAGGAAAAGCAATACTTCTCCGGGGGACAGTCGCCATGTGATTGGCATATCCGGCCACGAGCCAAAGGAAGCAAGAGCAGTCCGAAGCTCCACATGGCAGGCCATTGGGCCCGTTGGCTTCAGCACCCGCACATGATTTACACGTCTTCTGCCAAGTGTCTCATGTTACGTACGTCATGTTTTAATCAAGGCCTCCTTTGTCCTCTGTCAGCTGGTGCGCACAAAAAGATGCCAGGGTCAAGCTGCTTGCCAGCAGGCACTCATCGGCTGCAGGCGCGCAGCCATGTATACCCCCCCTTCACAACAGGCTCTGCATGCTGAAGGCGCGACACGCAATCGCACACGGCTCTTGGAACAATGCTTGCGAGCTTTTTTGCGTTGACAGTTAATCTAAAGAGTCCAGTCCAGCGCATGTATTGGAAGATCGGCTTTCGCTGGCACCTGCTTCGGGGATAGAATTACGGACGTGAGCTGCACAGGAGAGATTCTGCATCAAAGCGGTCCGAAAATGTTGCAGCTCTGCCTCCCGGCCGGCACTGCAACCTTGAAACGGCAAAGCAGAACCTGCAACCCTGGCCTCTTCTCAGTGCAGTTAGGGCTCTTCTTCACATTCTCCACTACCCCCGCCAGTCTGTGAGCGATCTCTGCCTCGGCCGGCCATTTGAAGCTGTGCACGAATTGCTCGACAAGCACATCCCAGATCAACCCAGCAAGTGGCAAATGAGGAATCAATGAATCAAGGAGGCAAGCCGCGCTTTGGACTGCCGGAGGCAAGTCATCCAACTCGGCTACAGCCCGCTCCTGAGCCCACATCACAGAAAGCAGAAACCCACTGCCTCTGAATCTAAGGCGTGTTCGAACCTGGAATAGTCCAGAGACCAAGGGTTCACCTTCGGCACCTGGCCGTACGAAGGCTCCCCAAGCAAGATCTGCTCCCAACATGCTCTGCCAACATCCATATAACAGCATGACACGGTGCAGCAAATGCGAGGCATACCTGGTGCGTGGGTGGTGCTGTGGCGCGCTCCTCCCTCTCTTCTTCTTCGATCTGCCTTCCGCGCGCTTTTTTCAAAAAGAATCTGGCCAAGTCCCTTTGACACTTCCGCCTTGCAATAGTGGCAGCGAGGTCGGCGCATAGGTCGTCGGCCCGCTTCTCCGACGCTTCAGCGCAGCAGGACCCCGCTTTCGCCGCGTAGAGCCGAGCGGCCTCCGTGACCTGGCGACGCTTGCGTGCGTGCCCTTACCACTGCCAAATGGCTGTGGGTCAAAAATACGTGCCCAAGATGGAACCCTGGTACATCGAAACATGGACTAAAACCTTCGGTGTCCTGGTGGTTTAATTTTGACCCACACGCAAATGCCGGCACAGATGGAAAAGAAGCAAAGCATTTGCAGTGCTGGAGTGCAAATGCTATCTCAGCATGCCACATATGAGACAAGCGGCTTGCTTTATGATACCCTCACGGGTCAGAATGCCGGGCATTGCTGGCTGGCCGTATCTATGGGCATTTGCTTGTGCCCATGTCTGCGAAGGCTACAATCAATGGTAAGCCGGCCAATGAGAGCTGAGTAGGTAGGCTGACGCAGGCGTATAAATGAAACCTTCAGAAGTCAGGTGAGGAGAAGCTGGTGGCTTGCTGCCACCACTCCTTAGCTTAACCACTGAACAGAAGTTCAGATGGGCGGCTGGAATGCAAGAGTTGCCAACGTTCCATCGAAGAGGGGTAGAGAAAAATCGTCTTCACGCTATCTACCCACGTCTAACTGGCTGGTGGTTGAGAAGTAGGTCATGATTTGCACACCACTGACCCTGCCATTAAAATGCATCCCCAAACAGTACAGCCAGCCAGGGGATACGTCTGGCAGCTAAATGCATCACCAAACAGTGCAGCCTCGGGCATGACTTGCTTTTACGCAAAAGAGCAGCCCGCCAATGCTGTCCAGGCCTGCCACCTTTGGGCAAGCAGCTGGTCAAGCCCCGGGGCAGGAATTTCTGCCTCTTTAGAGGAGCCGTTTGATCTGCTCCTCAGCCTCTGGGTACTTCTCTAACCTCGCGCAAGGCTCCAGCCGGAATTTGGGTTGAGCCCCAAGAGGGCCCCACAAAGACGCATCACCAAGCTCGAAGTGCTCAAACTCAAAGGCTGGACCACATGTGCAACCTGCAGCAGCCAAGTGCTGCCAGAAGCTTGCCGAATGCCGAGCGTGGCTGAGATGACTGCCGACCAAGGAAAAGCTGCCCTCGGGGTACGCACCGAACCTGCGGGCAGCTTCCCGCTTCCCATGGGCACGGCGCCTTGTCAGGGCCCCCGCCAAGTGCCGGCGTTCACCGTGTACTGCGGGCCTGCGATTGAGGGACTTCCATCCATTCCATTCCTCGTATCGGGCTGAGCTGCGCACAGAGTCCAGAGACGACGGAACCTAGACCTTACACGTCCGCCGTGTGTGATTCTGGAAGCCATGACATCTGATGCAATGAGCATCCAAATGCCGGAACCCATTACATTGAGGATCACTCAGGTTGTGGCGAGTTGTCCTCAACTGGCCCTGTACCTCTAAAATTAGCAGAGCTGGCTGAGCTTTTTCAAATCTCCACCCTTGCAAATGCATTGAAGCCCCAAGCAGATTCGTCAAGCTCAACGATGGTCACTGAAGCACCTCAAAGTTTGCGAATCAAGCGACATAAGCTCCATCATCAAGACTTCGTTGAGCAATGCCACACTCACACACCTGTCCACGGTTGCTTCGATTTGCCGCAGTTCTGTGAGGAGTCGAAGTCGTTGGCGTTGCCATTGACAGATTTGGGTCTTCTCACGACTCAAGCTTGTCACTGCTGCTTTTGGTTCACTATTCCACGGCTGGCCTAGCGGTCCTTTTACGGAAACACAACACAAGCTGTGCAATCCAAGCCAGCTGCCATGGTAGAAATGCCATGTCTCATCAACTCGAAGCCTGAGCACACTCACGCTGAACCCAGCCACAATTGCACTCAGCCTGTGCAGCTTGGAGACGTTGTCACCTGATGTTTGCTCTCCCCACTGCTCGTCTTGAGATACAGCTTTTGCCAAATACGCGCCTCAACCCCACAGCTGGAATAATGAGCTGAGCCAAGCACGCAACATCAGATAGAAGATTGCATTCAGGGCTCTTCCTCGGCCATCCGGCCCCTGGCGAATGTGCGCAACAGGAGCATGGAAATCCACCCGCATCTCATCCGAAGCCAAGTCAATTGCAGACCGTATTTAGTTCACCTGGGGGCCTGCGGTGCCAGCACATGATCCCCGGTCTGCCTGCACTTCTGTGCTAGAATAATGAGTCCGCCGGAAGAAACCGCCTGCAAGGGGAGATGGGAGCGAGCACAAGAGCACAGTGATATCGTGGATGGACGAAATCCTGAACCACTCGGAAACCACGAGAAACTGTTGTTCGTGGGCAATTTTAGGAGAATCATCCTCTCAGGGTCTGCTAGGTGGTGCGACATGGATTTCGTCCATCCACAGGGCCAGTGATACGTCGCGAAGCCTTCAGGAAGCAAAGGCTCCAGCTGCAACCGCTCCACCAGCTCCCGAACCTAGCGCCAAGTGCCTACCCAGCTTACCCGCTGACCCTCTCCGGGAAAAGCACGCACTGCCGCACTGCAGCTCGAAGTAGGCTTTTCAGGAAAGGAAGCAGCGATTGACCAGGACAAGGCTGGCAACATGCGGCTTCCCCCCCACTCAGCCACCCCCATCCAGATGGTTGCTTGAAGCCCTTGAAAATCGTGACAGGCCAATATTCAGCAAGCTTGGGCTGCGGCCGCATCGCAATCGCCCGAAATTGCTTTACGAAACGAAACTCAACATGACCATGTTGCCTAACATTCCCTTGCTCCTGGAAATGTTGAAACAGCCGCTGCCCTAAACAAAGCCTAAACCCTCAAGTCACTTGATCCTGAACAAAACCTAAACCCTAAAGTCAGTTCCAGGTCACCCCAAACCCTAAGATCACAGCTATCCCGGGTGTGGGTTCGCAGGCACAAAACAGCTTTGGCAGTAATAGTTGTTGATTTCTTCTGGCAGGCAGCGTGTTGCCCACTCGCCTACTTCAGTTTTGCTCCTCCTTGCTTCCCACTTCAGCCAGGGCTCACACGTCAACCTCTGAAGCTGACATGGGCAAGCTATCTCACGCCATCTTGAGCCCGTGGCTGCCTGTGGTGTGCGGTTGCGTGTGGCATGTGGCTGGTTCACCTGTGCCTTTCAAACTCGTAGCTTTTCGCGCCCTGTTCGAGCAGCCTGTGGTCTTTGCGTCTTTGCAAGATCAAGAGGGTCTTGACCGCGCTTCCACTAGCTCAATTCCGGCAGCATCTACTGTGAGTGGTTCATTCTCAGGTCATCCCTTGCCTCTGAGTCCTTCGATTTCCATTGCTGTTCCTACTGCCTCAACAAGGCAAATCAGGGCTGATGTCAGCCTGAAGTCACTCACATGCCTCACATGCATTCAGAGCCCCAGGCCCTGCATCTCATATCCAGAATTCGAGTTGCTCTGGATGACAACTGGATCATGAACTTGTTTCAAGTATGAACTCTGACTGAGCCTCTTTGTATGCAACCATGCTTTTTCGTGCTGGGGCGCTAAAGTCCGCAGAAGCTACACATGCCGCGCTGAAGGGCTGAGAAGCGGAAAGCTGCACATCCCGCCGATGTCACCCCATGGCCTCAGCAGGAAGGGTATGGGTCAAAATTAAACCACCAGGACACCACAGGTTTTAGTCCATGTTTCCATTTACCTGGGTTCCATTTTGGGTACCTATCTTTGACCCACAGCCATCTGCAGGCCGCGCCGGCCTTGCGAGCATCTTCCTCCCGCTTCTCCCGGTTCACACGCCTCAGCACGCCCACTCTGCCATTTGCACAGCCCTTGGGCCTCAGGCGCACACATGGCATCCCGCAGTCCAGCGCGATCCTCGTCGTTGGCGTTTTTGTACATGTCTGCCAAGAGCTCCTGCAGCTGCGGCCGCGACATTGCAAGTTGCAGGTGTCCGACGCTCCTCAGTGGTGGCGCCCTTCAGGTCACCGTGCTGGATACCTCGGTTGTTGGAACATTATGCCGTGACCCTGCGCCCGCAAGTTCGTGCGTTCCTTGAGGAGCCAGCGATACTCCCGCTTCCTTTGGTACCTCAGGGTCTTCAAGTCCAGCTCAGGTGTCTCCAGCAATAGGCAGCTTGTTTGTTTGCAGGTTAGGTTTGATTTCGAGCAAAGCCAAGGCCAGCTTTCCTGAATGGCCCGTGGAGGATGCCCGTTCTTGGAGGATTGGAGGATGGTGCCGAAAGTAGCTCAGAACCCTTGTGTCCAAGAAAATGCCCACCACGGTGCCCTGCTCTCTCAGTGCGTGGCCTGTCCTTCTCGTCGGTCAAATCCGACCATTCTGGGCAAGACATGTTGCACCGTGTGCCCACGCTAAACACACCTCTTCCACTTATGCTCATGTTTGTGAGAAGCCCCAGCGGGCGACTTGTTTTTGATTTCATGCATGTCATATTTGTTCAGCAGGCTCAAATGTGTGGGGGGGGGGGTCATGAAACCCTTACAGTAATAGGGATCATCATTTCAACATCAGGCCCATCCAAATGGTCAGCTTCTTTCTGGCACTCAAAAATGCCTCCACGAAGAAGCCGGCCAGCTTTCGGCCACATGGGACCGACCACGCGTCACATTGAGGCCAGCACCGCCAGCTCTCTGCTTGCGAAGCTTCACTACGACCTGAAGCTTCGCAAACCGAAGCCGGGCAGCGCGGCCGAAGTGCCGCAAGTGGCTGCTGGCACTGTCTGGCCTGATCGGCTTTGATGGTCCTTCGCGATGCCGTAGTGTCAATTGGGTGGCAGAGGTTGGGAACCTTGTACCTGCCCACCCAAGTTCAGAATTGCACGGCTCTCTTCTCGCTGTTTCAGCCATTCAGCACTGAGCCGGCACTCAAAGGCATGAAACCGTGCTCAAACAACCGCCAGGGCGCCAGTGTCGTTTGTCGCCTTTGGTGATGATCAGCAGGAAGCCAATGTCCCTGCGCAGGAGCTGGTGGTGGAGGTGGGGTGGCGGCGGCGGAATAGCGACTCTGATTAGTTTTTTGAGGCATGCTGCGGGCGGTGCCTGAACTCCACATGGACATTCTCTGCTGGGAGTTGGCCAACCTGTCAGGCGGGACTTCAGTCGCCATCTTGGCACCTCCTCGCAAGCTGCATCCTGCCGGAAGCAAATGGCCCGATCGCTTTTCTACGCTGTGTTTCAACGGCTCAGGTTTCTACACTGTTGCCAGCAGTTCGTGACTGCGCAGTAGACCGCGAATTCGGCGCCTAGAATCTACATGAGCGTTCCTAGCACAAGTCCCCGTTCCTGTTGATCCAGTGACTTGAAGAGCTTTTCAAAGGTGACCTTTTTGTCATCAACAGCAAGTTCTTGAAAGGCAGTCACCCAGGCATCCGGAAAGGTCACTCCATGGTAGTAGTTTGCGTCCAGATCCTTGAGCACCTCTTGGCCGCCCTTTATCCTGTTGGTAATGGTTGGGTTGTTGATGAGGTCAATGAGGTGCCTCAAGAACTCCACCCGTTCTGTCTGGTTGGCAGAATTCCACAAATGAACCAACGTCTGCATTCGCTGCGGTGCCGTCATCTTGGTCTGGTAGAAGCTCAACCAGTCCCCATCTGGGAGCGTAAGTGCTGGAGCATCATCCAAGGGTCTGCAATGCTCCTCTGGCAGCTTCACTGGACCCTCGGCCACTACAGGCTCAGCCGGAGGTGGCGCTGTCTTCTGTGGCTTCGGGGGAGCCTCGTCATCCGAGTCCTCAATCTTATCAAACTTGGAATAGTCAATGCCTGGCATTTCTGATCTCTGGCCCGGGCGTGTTAGCCAGGATAAGAGCAAAGCTGAGCTTGTTGAGCCAATCACAAAGAGCACATGGGCTGCACACATTGTTCGCAATCAGTCCCGGACTAATCAGCTACCAAGTGACACGATTATGCTGCTTTGCTTGCGCGCAGGGCATGGCACTGAGAATCGAGCTCCGTCGAATGGCAAGTAAATGCTCACCCCTGTGTTGCTCTGATCCTTGGTGCATCTGATTATCCATGGGGCCCGGCCATCCTGCCAAATCTCCGAGGGCCCGAACCCAAGAAAAGCGGCCGATTTTCGATGACACCTTGAAGCAACGAGACACATTCATGACACAGGCTCGCACATAAATGAACAGCCGTATTTTGAGGGAAAATGCTTGGTCGCACTGGCAAGCTGCACCCGGATCCCGTTGCTGAGCGCCGCAGCATCCAGATTTCTACTGAGGTCACCAAAGTCAGCCTCACTGGAAAGGCAGTGCTATCCAGCAGCATTTTCAACTTTTTCAGGAACAATGCAACCAGCCGAGCCAGCGACCAGCTGCCGCTGATCTTCTGGCACGACCTCCGGCCAGCACAAAAAGGCATCATGAGATTATCCCTGTCACCCCCAAACGCCAAGCAGCGATCGAAAGGTTTCGGCACGCTTGCTACCATCCAGGCCATGGAGCAGCTTGCAACGCGGGCTGCGACTCCCTAAGGAGGCCGCGGCCGGATCCAGACCCTCCTCTGCCACAAGCGCCTGAACGTCAAATTACCCCGACGGCTCACAGACGAGGAAGACGCGCATGCCTTGTCCACGTTCACTTGCTCCCAAGCTTGGTAGTAGGAGTTCACGTCCTCGCCACGGTTTGAAACTTACCAGGGCCCGCTCACGAATCCTGAAGACATGGGAGAGGGCAGAAGCGAACCCGAAAAACCGGGCCTTGTCATCCCTCCGCAGCTTAGGGTCTCTGGGCGCCGAGGATGCCTTGGACTCGCGCCATCCGAGCCGGCACCAAACGCTGTGCCTCTGAGGCCCTCGCAGCGGTGCCGTTGTCCGCCCGGCTTTTCTTCCGCGGCTGGCCCTTAGACGCGAACTGCCGCATGCAACATGATTCGCAAACATTGGTTGCGGCAACCTGTGCAGGGCTGGCTGATGGCAGCGCATGCCTTTTTCACAAGCCATTGAGCCGTTACCTTGAGCCACGTTGGTATCCTTGCCCACGGCTACATTCTTCTGTGGACAGCATGTTCCAGGAGGACCCCACCTCCAGAGATCCCAGCTTCTCCTCTCTCAACACCCAACTCACTCAACAATACACAACAACTTGGCACGAAGCAGAAGCCTGACAAGAACAAAGTGCTCTTAGGCTGAACCTGGTCAAAGTACATGGGGCGCAAGGAAAAGGGCCAACAGTCTAAGCCTGTCAAGGTCCTCAGTGTCAGACATCCCCATTGTGAGGGCAACAAGGGCGCCGCGTTGTCTGTCCGAAATGGCACCCAGAGACCCACAACGGTGCACGTCCATTCTGGTCAAGTGCAGTCCCATGCTCAAAGAATTGTATGTCAACCATGGGAACCTATCGCTGAGAAGGACACATCCTCGGGACTGGTCCACACCCGGTAACTGGACTTCCACCCTGCGCAGCATGGCGCTCATGCAGCCAGAGCATGCTTTCGCCGGCAACATGCTGCGATGGATGCCCGCCTAGGTCCTTGAAGGTAGCATCGTCTTCCTTCACCGCCTTGTTCCCATTCCAGGCACAAAGCTCAACGAACCGCAAATCCAGGGCCACTGCCGCCCTCAAGCTTTGCAGGCCTTTGTCCTGGCAAGCCTGCCAAAGTGATCTCATAGCAAGAGACATCGCCAACCGTGTCCACAACCTCCGGCTTACATGCCATAGCGTAAATCCAACTTGTGCAGGAGCAAGCGCGGCTCGAGCGAATAGTATGCAGAAATTCATGTAGCCATGGCACGGACACCTGTTTGCCAAGATTTCAGCCAAATGAATAGAATATCACCATGGCCGCTTTCAAAGTTCAGATTGCCTTCACATCCTTGCTGGTGCACGTGCAGGAATTTCACTGAGCACAAGACTAAAGAGAGCAAACAACAAAAGCACCGATTGCTCTGATGCTGGAGTTGCATTTTCGTGTGAGAATGGGGGACCCGCCCTTGCATGACAAAGTCAATGCACCAAGGTCCTCCCCAAAAACAACTGACTCGGTGCTTTGTTTCAAATACGCTGTGTGCCTGTTGCCTTGCCTGCCAAGCTTCACCGATTGCGAGAGTGCGGGCCTGCCGGCATCGCTCGACCAACTGCTTCTTGGCATCCGCCCCAGACCGCTGCACCAACTGCAGGAGGTGACCAAAGACCTCCGAGCTCACGTTTCATTGCAAGAGCCTACCACTTGTCCTATGGCTCCTGAGGCCGCCGCCCCATCGGAACCACAAAGTGCCACACCCAGGAGCTTGTCGCCTCAAGTTGGGAAGCACTATGTCCAGGATGTAGTTGTAATCAGCTCAGTTTCAAGGCCATTTGCAACATTTGCTTGCTTGCTTGCCTCGTGCAGCAATCCAGCACAAACCTGCTCCGGCTGCTTCAATGTGTGCCTGCGACAAACGTCTGACCGTCTCAAAGCCCAACTGGCTGCGGCGCCCCTTGAAAAACCCAAAAAATGCTGCGAATAGTTTGCAATGCACAAGGAAGCCATCCAGCCTGGAGGCTTTCTACAGAGCTGAACACAGCGTCTGCATCGGCTGCGCAAATCTGAAAGGCCTGCGAGTGCAACGGCAACAGCTTAGCGCGGCAGCCGTACCCAGTCAGCACAGCCTCTTTTGTGGGCGGTTAGTAACGCAAGCATGCACAAATCAAGCAGTCACCAGCATGGCTACCGTGCACCGGCGTCAGACTTGTTAGCCGCTGACGTCTAGGTCCGGCAAGGGCATCATTAGCGACGCCGTTTATTTACTGCATACTGGCTTTATCCAACAGGCGCATGTCCTACTCCAAATGCTGTCAACGAGCGAGCATGCGTGTGAGCAGGATATTGCCAGGCCTCTTCCGCATCGTATGGGCCCAAGGCCTTCACTTCCAAAGGCACCTCGCCTGAGAAAGCATCAGCAACTCCTCCTCTCAAACTGGTATGCACCCAAAACTCAGCTCCACCATGGGCCGCGGCAAGCTCCCCGCGCCTGCAGGGGCAGAAGAGGAAGAGGAGGAACACGCGGCTGCAAAGGTGTCCACTGCCTCGCAGGTTCAGCGACTCTTGCAAGTACTTCCCCGACACCTGGTGCGCTGAAAGTGCCGCCTTCCCAGGCATCTCCTCTGTTTCCGTAACGTCCTCGATGATGGGGCCCTCGCCGAAATGGCCACGCCCGCGCTGTGAATCGATGGCCCAGCCTGATACTCAGCTTCTGCGGCAGCTGGCTTGCCTTCCGCGGCCAGCACTGTCAACATGCAAGCACCGCTGCACATGCAGGCAGCAAATGCATCTCCCACCTGCATCCGCCTCTGGAATGGAGAAGCTCATGGGACTGTCCTCCACAGCTCAGCAGGTGCAGGTGGGGGTCGGAAAGGGGTAGAGCCTGCGTCCCTTGGAGATTTCGGTCGCAGAAGCCCTTCATCGCCTTGGCAACAAGCAGGCGAGGTCCCTACAGTTCAAGTGCCAATTTGAGTCAAAAGCTTGACAGGTCTCGAGCAAGCCCGTGCAATCAGTACTCCTTGGCGCTCAGACAGCACCCACTCTCCGAGTCAAGCTCTGTGTTCTTGCCCAAACATGAAACCACCGCGCTTCCTGTACACATTGGGCTCCCAGCGTCTCGGCTTTAAGCAGGGGAATGGCCACATCAAAGAGCTCCTTCAATGCTTTGCCCAACCCATCCGATCATTCCGTATGGCAGCTGCTCCAGTAGTCTGTTTGTTCGTGAGCGAGCTTGCGCTTGTGATCGGAATTGCTTGATCCAATCCGCGGCCCTGCCTTGGCCTCTTGATAGCGGCCACCCCAAGACTTCAACTCTGCTGCAGCCTGGGCAGAACTTCTTTTGCAAACCCTCCCTGTCTGTTAACAGGCCTTGTAGTAGACTGCAGCGTTACCATCCTGAACGGGAACGGCTACCGACAAGTTCCTTTTGCTCTCTGGTTCCTGCCTGAGGGAGCTCCTTCTTCACTCTCTTGACGACCTTGCAGCACAGGAATGCCCCAATGACTCAGAAAGCACCATGGGGCGCAAGGATTCTGATGTCTGGGCACCAGGCATACTCAGCTGTTTTAAAGTATTGCGCAAACCTAAGGTCCGTGAACTTGGAGCACCGCAACCCCCCGCCCACGAAGAAAAAAATGGGGGGCAAGCTCTAAGGGCTAGGCTTTGAGCGGTCAATGTTCGTGGCCTCCTTCAGGTGCCTTAACTCGCAGCGACTCAGCATGGCAAGCCTCACGGATGACAGGAGCTTGGCGTATCCATGAGCAGGTTGTGGATCTGTCAGGCAAGTGATGGGATTGAGAAGGCGAAGGCGCGTCAAGACACCAGCCTCGCCTCTAGCAGCGTCACAAGATCCCAGGCATCCTGCTAATGTCCGATCACTGATGCAAGCATGCAAGATGAAGACCGATGCAAAATGCCGTGAGTCCTTCATGGCCTCCAACTCGTACGCCCGCTTCAAGGCCTGCAAAGCAAAGCATGGAGAGGCCATGAGGGGCAGCAAATGCAAGTCTGCCACCATCTCGCGCATTGGGTCCATTCCGGTCTGGGCTACCAAATACATCTGGCAGGCCCATGGGGCCTGATTGCCCTAGAAATGGGCAGGAGAATGCCTCTTCCCCCATAAGACTTCAGACTTTTGGCGTCCCGCCGTCCGGGCACACTCTTTCGCCGAAGGTCCGCACAGAATCTAGGCCCTCCTGCAGCGTTCCACCTGCCCTCAGACATGACAAGAAGGGCTGCACGCGCTCGTGCTGGCAATACTTCCGCAAAGTTCTGGCGTAGTCCGGGATTCGATGAGCTGGTTTGATGTCAGTGTCAATCACCGACACTCGCCCCCACAACTCCTCTGCTTCGTCAGCCTGGAAGTACCCCAAGCCGACATGGGACTCTTCTGTCTGACATCGCCGCACGTTCACAATGATTGAAGCATCGTGGAAGGTCCTCCCAAGAAGGAACAAAGCCAAGATCAGCTCTGGGCGAAGGTCCTTGTATGCTTCATGGACAAGGCGCATCCCCTCACTATCAGCCTTGGTTCCCTCCAGCCGGGTCAGCAAGCCGCCCACCTCGGTCAGCGCCTCCTGAAAATCCGCTGCCGCGAGGTGCGCCGGCGCGCCGGCGGCTTCGTAGACTTCGGCCACCAAGTCCTCGACCTCCAGGCCGGCCGCCAGGAGGTCCAGAGCTCGCAGTTTCGACAGAAGCGGCCGAGCTCGCAGGAGCACCTCAGGCAGACTGGCAAGAGTCGCCTCCCAAGCCACACTTGCCCGGCAAAGTCTCCAAAGTTCTGACGGATTAGAAAAGAGAAATGCAAGAAGCAAATTAGCACATGTAACAGCTGCTCTTGGCGTGGGGGTGGGGTTGTAGCACCCCACCTCACACAAATCGTCCAAGGCAGCATCAGTCACGGCAGTCATGTCCCCAGACAGACATCGAAAGTTGTTCTGGCGAGGATCAGCGCTGGCCTGCGTCAAATGTACAATTTCTCTCTGCAGTCTCTTCTTGTCGTTGCAGAGTATCGCGCTGAAGAATTCAATTGGATTGTACTTTGAGAGGGACGACTTCTTCTTTGGAAAGTCGATGCACTGCAGCAAGGTAAAGCGGGGTACGGCCTCCACTCCGCATTCCCTCACCCCGCAGTCTGCGACGCCAAGCTTCGGCTTGATCTCAAAAGTGCCACCACTCGGACAGAAGGTCAAGTCCGGACAAAGCGCCGCCAGCACTGCGCCTCCGGCATCCAAGCCCCTGGAGCCCAAGCGGTCGTCAGGCCGGGCGCTGCGAAGGGTCTCATCCACCTGGATCCGGGCCGCCATGTCGGCGGAAATCTCCACCACAGATCCGCAAGCCATGTAACCATCCTGAGCAGAGAGAGTTGAGAACAGTCCACTCTCAACCAAAAAAACAAACAAAAAAGCACGGCTTGCAAACTGCCGAAACATGCAAAATGCGGTGTCAGCGGCTAGGATGGGCTGCAAAACGGACCGTTGGAAGTGTGCATCCTCCAGGACCTGATTGTTGGTGCTCTCCCCTTTTCGGAGGCGCAGGACATGTCCTCGGAAGCAAGGCTCGCTCCCCACGTAGCGCAGCACCATGTTGGCCCCGCCCTCGTTGACGTACTCCCACTGCAACCCGGCAGCTCCCAGGATCACGTCGTCAGGAATTCTTTGCGGAACCCAGTCCGGCTTCACCCCGCAAAGCTCTGCCATGGGCTATGCTCCCGCCCACACAGCCTTCCGAGCCGGCCCTAAAATGCATAGAACAGCAGGAGGCACCACCACCACCACCACCACCACCACCACCACCACCACCACCACCACCACCACAAGCAACAGCACCAGCAGCGCCAGCAGCAGAACAGCAGCGCAGCATTCCAGCACCACCCACCACCAGCATGCGTATACACACACACACTCATCTACACAAACGGTGCAACCAATCCCCACCTTCTGCGCATCTTCCCGTCTTCGCTGGGCCCAAAGAACCTTCCCAAGCTCATGGTAGGCGCTGGCTGTGAGTGGCCTGAGATTGGGCATGCTGACCTACGACGTGCAAACAGGCAAAAAGCAGAAGCTGCTGAAATCGATACCTCTCTTTGGCCCCATGCACTGCAACAAACTGATGAGGCTCGTGCGACGTCTCTCCACAAGTGATCTGAGCATTGACAACACCGCGATATGACAAAAGAAAAGCTGCCTAAGGCAAATCTGAAGCAACACATGCTGAAGAACGTGGATGTGTTCAAGACAATGAAACAGCGCCAAAAGCTGCCAGGCCTCATACATTTCTACCGCCTCGCGAATGTACGACTCCGCCTGAAAAGAGTAGCGCTCTTAGGCTTAACCTCACCAACCCCACGAGTACAAGGACGAAGAAAGCCAGCCTTCTTTTGATCACCCAGTTTGGCATAGATCTTGGCACAGGATATGCCTGCCTCCCCATTCAGGTGGACAAATTCCAGACACTCAAAGGAATTGCATTCAAGCACGCACCTTGGCTTGCAGGGATGCAGGGGCACCGTTGGCCCGCTCCTGCCATGGACCGAACATGAGGGAGCCACCAGTTTGCCATTGAAAAAATGGTGCTTCCCTTGCGTTTTGTTTCAACAAAAGGCTGCATACAGCTCTTCGCGAGGCAAAAGTCGGTCGGCCAAAACCTCTTGGACAAGCTTGCCCAGAATACACAAGGTCATCTCTTGCACGCAATTACTGCGTATCCTCAACATCACGGTGACAAACACGTAAAGGCACAAAACCCTTGAAAGCAATGAACATCAGCATCTGCAAAATGGCCATGGCAAAATACATGACGCGCCTTGTAGAACTCGTAGGCCTTAAGGCAGACCTGTGCCGCAGCCCCATGCGAAAATTGGGAGCTAGAAACGGAACGCGAGCTGTGTGGGCATGGTGCCAGCCTTGAACATCTGACAGCTACGCAGAATTTTCAATAGCAGAGCAAGGCGACGCTGTGGTAAGTTTTTCAGCTGGGTTCGTCAGGATCAAGCAACATCAGAAAGGGCGCGATTGCATTCCCAGGCCTTGGCAGAATGGGATTACGAGCGGCCTCCCTCAAAACAACGTAAGATTGAAAACATACTTAAGAAAGGACGGGCCAAAAGCTGCAACCAGCAACGGCGAACATGGCAGTATCAGCAGCCGGAACCAAAAATCCTGGTCTCTACATGCTACGGAAAAGGGCTTGGAGACGCGTGCTGAAAGGAAAATGGCCCAGCTGTGCACATGTCCACGCGGTGCCAGCCGGTCGCCCGGAGATTTGCGCAGAGGCAAACAGTAGCCGATTCGACCGCAGCGGCTTGCAAACAACCTCCCGCGCTTTCAAACGACAGCCCGGTCGTCAACCTGCTGTACAAAGAGGGCGCCAGGAAAGCCCCAGGTGGCATAGCGCGGCCCAAGATCGCTGCAGCAGGACAACCATAACACTTCAACTCCAGGGCAAAAGCAACGTGTAGAGCCAAGCGAGGCCGGCGAAAAATCATGCACCCCCAAACAAACCAACGTCGAAATAGCAAGCTTCAACAAACGGCCCTGCCACGCCCCCCCCCCCCCCCCACACATGAGAAAAGGCGCCCGTGGACCGCCTACCACCCCCGCCCCAGTACTTTTCCCGATTCTTGCCACCAACCCTGCCCTCCAAGGCATAAAGCCTTTCGAGGCCAGCTTTCGGACATACGCAAGATCAAGGCAGGAAGGACAAGAAGGGCAGGAAAGACAGGAAGGAAAGCACAGGAAGGACAGGAAGGACGGGGGGCACAGAAAGGACAGGAATAAGGAAAACAAAACAAAAAAAACGGAAGAACAAGCTGCCGGAGGTGTCTGCAAGTTCAGATGGTAGTGCCCTCGCTCTCTTCTAGAAATCTTCATTCCTTTGCCCTCGACATCAGTGCCGTCCTTTTGTGTTGCTATGTTGCTTTCAGATGTAAAGTAGCCCCACGCACCATGCACTGCCCTCATTCTGCAAACATGGCATTGACGCCCAAGGCCAAGACAGGAAGGGCCTCTTTTTGCTTCCCCAGGCGGTCCTGTCAAATGCGCTTCATGAAGCTTACCCGGGCTGTCCCGCACACGGGCTCAGCACGGGCTGTCCCGCACAATGCCAAGGCCAAGCAGCACCTCAGCAAGGTCGCTACCTGTCCAAGAGCCACTGACCCATCGCCAAGAGCAAGCTAGGTCCATAGCCCCACCGCGATTGCCCTGACACACAAAAAGAAAACTGGGTGAAACTGCAATCAAACAATCCGCGCCTTGTTCATGCCGGCCTCCTGCTCAATGAACTTGAGAGCCTTGACAGTTTCCTTTTTAGGAGTCGAGAAGACGACTCCACAGCCCTGCCTGTCGCAAGTAGTCTTCAGCCTTTTCAAAGTCACCAAGAGAGTTGTAGGTGTGCCTTTCCGGCAGGCCAAGCAAAACGTGCCGTATATCTCTTGGCATCACATAGCAATGGATGGATTCTGCTCTAGCCGTTCCCGGCACCACCAGTGACACTAGCAGCCTGTTAGTTGTTAAGTTATGATTGGATTGCCCGGGCAGCCGCCTAGCTGCTAAAGACCCACGCCAAGCACAGGCCAGGCTGGCGCGATGTTCTCGCAAAGGGCAGCACCTAACAACAAATCCGCCAACCCCTTTGCCAAAGCCATGTTAGTCCCACCTCCTAACCTCCTAACCTCCTAACCCCTTACCCAAACCTCTAACCTCCAACTCTAGCCTCTAGCCTCTAACCTCTAAACCCTAACCCCTAACCTCCTGACCTCCTAACCTCCAACTCAAACCGCTAACCTCTAAGCCTAACCGCTAAACCCTAACCCCGAACCTCCTAACCTCCTAACCTCTAACCCTAACCTCTAACGTCTAACCTCTAAACCCTAACCCCTAACCTTCTAACCTCCTAACCTCTAACCCAAACCTCTAACCTCTAACCCTAACGGCCACCCCCTAAACCGTAACCTCCTAACCTCCTACTCTGACCCTAACCTCTAACCTCTAACCTTAACCTCCAAACCTTAACCCCTGACCTCCTAACCTCCTAACCTCTAACCCTAACCTCTAACCTATAACCCTAACCTCTGAACCCTAAACCCTAACCTCCTAACCTCCTAACCACTAACCCAAACCTCTAACCTCTAATCCTAACCGCTAAACCCTAAACCCTAACCTCCTAACCTCCTATCCTCTAACCCTAGCCTCTAACCTCTAACCCTAACCTCCAAACCCTAACCCCTAACCTCCTCACCTCCCTAACCTCCGAACCTCTTACCACCTCCAAGCCTAACCGCCAAACCCTAACCCCAACCTTCCTGACCTCCTAACCTCCTAACCCTAACCTGTAACCTCTAAACCCTAACCCCTAACCTTCTAACCTCCTAACCTCTAACCCAAACCTCTAACCTCCTAACCCTGACTCTGGATCCTCCTTTCCGAATGAACCGCGCATGGGCTACCAGGTCATCATCTGGCAGAAGTAAATAAGCGCAAGGAATGCCCGCCATAAGGCAGACCTAAGCTTTCCCCCAAAAAAAAGAAAAAAGAACCAGACAGACGCGTTGCCCGCACCAGGCGAGCTGCCAACCCCCCCCCCCTTCGCGGATCCTCTTTCCTGAATGAGGCTTCGCGGTTGACTGTTGGGGCGCAAGCCTACTTGAGCATGGGCTACAAAGACCTCTTCCCCTAACCTCGGCAGCCTGCTCTAACAAAGCTGGGAAACGCTTTGCCTTTACCAATGATATGTCATACCAGCAAGCTTGTGCAGTGTGGCCGGCGAGGAAATGAAAGTTGCAGCCGGCGCTTGAACTATAGAACTGGGTGGAAATTTAGCAGCCCGCCACCCCCACCCACCCCCACCCCAGACAAGAAGCTTCACAGTAAAGTTGGTCAAAACTCGGGCAAGGATTGCTCTTCCCTTGCGGAATTTTCCCATGGAGGCCTGTGCCGCGCTCTCTAGTGCCTCAGGGCCTCACTCTTTCCCAGATGCTGCTCCATTTCCTTAGGTTATTCCCGCACTGCCTGCCAAGCTCTTGAATCTGTTGCGTAGCCTCCCTATCCAGCCACACGTTTAGTTTACCCACACGCCAGCCCAGGTCGCACAAGAAAGCGGCGTCGAAACGCGAGTCCCACATCAGGGATGTGGCCACAGTCAAACTTATGCGCAGCAGTTTTGAGGCTCCAGCGTGGAACAAAGGCAAAGCCTCTCGAAACCTTGACTGCTTCCAACCTGGCCAGGAAAATGATCCCAGTGCTCAGCAGCCATGTCGCCACACTGAGGCCTTGGCGGACAAATGCCAGGGCCTGAATTCCTTTCATGTAGAACTTGTCGCCGCGCTTCCGGCACACTGGCACCACCTACATCTCTGCTGCCTGCCTACCTGTCTGGCCTGCCTTGCCTGGCCTGCCTGCCTCTCTGCCTGTAGCATGGACTCTCTGGCGTATGAGACTCCAGCCTCCTCCAGGTAATCAGACAGCCTTGCATTTTGAGCAGCTAGATTGGGATATGGCCGAGCCGATGTCGGGAACTTTTTTTCAAGGCGTCGGTTTGGCAATTCGGCGCGCCGCTTTTGCAGCACCTGCCTCTGCATAGAACCCTTTGGGAACTTGCAGGGGCTTGGAGGAACCGAACTTGCCCACACCATCGAAGGGCGACTCTTCAAGATCGAAGGTTCTTGGCTTGACCACTGGCACGCTTTGGAGCTGGTGATCTCGCTGGCACGCAGTGACCCCTGTAATGGCCTCACGCAGGCCACCGAACTGATCCTGCCTTTGCCGGGTCTTGATGCCCTCCTGTTGCAGTGCCACGTAGGTGGCCTTGGCCGATTCTGCGGCCTCCAGCCTCAGACTCTGCATCTCCACTTCCGCGCTCAGCACGGCCTTGGCGGTGCGCACGTCGATGTCCTGCAGGCGCTCCGCCAGCTGCTCCCGGCGCGCTGCTGCCTCTGCCTCCAGCTCAGCGGTCTCAGCACCAATGGCTGCCACCTGGGGCAGCACGAAAATCAAATCTCGAAACTTGACCTCAAAAATATCCATCGAAAAAGGTGTCTCACTCCGGCAAGACCCCAGTCCTGCGCTTCGAGTTCCTCGCGCCTCTCCCGCGCAGCACGGGCCCGAGCCTCCGCAGCCAGCATTGACGTCTCGCCCTGCTGCCTCATCGCCTGCACTCGCTGCGCAGACTGTGCACCCTCCTTCGCCAAATCTGCCGAGTGCTGCTGCCGCAACGCCTCGCTAGCGCGCAGTGCCGTCATGCAGCCCTCCATACCGGGACTTGACCAAGTTGGTCGCAGAACATACAGGTGGTTGAGGAGCTGGCAGGGCCCAAAATCGGGGAGAAAACAAAAACGGAATGCTACAGCACCCATCATCTGTTTGGACACGCACCCGTGCAAGGCCAAGAAGCATTTGCTGCCGCCTCTGCCTGTGCATGTCGGCGCTCCGCCTGACACGCGAAGATCTTCCCTTGCGAGTGCGTTTGTCCCGAGTCTTTCCGTCCCCTCTGCCTTCTCCACACGCAGCTCCACCCTTCGCAGGCGCTCTGCCCGCGCGTGCTCGATGTCACTGACGAGCTGCGCAGCTCCCGGCTGCATGCCGGCAGTGCTTCGGAGGGCGTGGCTGTGAGCCGGAATGCTTCCAAGGCAAACTGTGTTTTGCAGACGCAGCTTCCGGTTCATGTTTGGTTGATCCTTTCTTGGGGCCACGGTTTCAAGCCAGGTCTGCTGCTTGACCCGTGCAAAACCGAGTCACGGGCTTGTTCAGTCGGTACAACTGAATGCAGTTATCGAAGAGAGCAAAGAACGTGTTCAGCGTCTCCTATGCTCGCAAATGCGCTAAGCCCTGAGCAAAAGCCCGACTATTTGCCTACGTGCGTGAACGTCTCTCTGTCTCTCTCTGTCTCTCTGTCTCTCGCGTTCTCTGTCTCTCTGTCTCTGTGTCTCTCTGTCTCTCGGTCTCTCGGTCTCTCGGTCTCTCGGTCTCTCGGTCCCTGTGTCTCTCGGCCTTTCTCTCTCTCTCTCTCTCTCTCTCTCTCTCTCTCTCTTTGTTTGCTGCCTCTGTCTCTGTCTCTGCCCCTCTTCCTCAATTTCTGCCCATCTACACATCCAGCAATCTTTTGCAGAAAGTCCTCATCATCAATTCCACGCCTTGGCCAGAGCAAGGAGGCTGTTAGGTCTCGTCTGTCTTTGTTAAGGGCTTTAAGCCACAGACTCTGCCACAAGCTTCTGATATCTCGCTTCCAGCTTCCTCTCATTCTCCTCCTGCTCCTCAACCTGATCCAAGACGCCCAGCCATCTACAAAAGTGCAAGTGCCAGCGCATGCAGCAAAGCTTGCCGATCCCAACTTCACCACTTGGCCCAGGGCTCTTTCAGGGTCATCATCGTCATGCTCAAGCTGCATGATGTCGAAGTTGGCATCCAAGACCTGGTGGCGATCACCGGACCGCTCTGCCAGCTTGCACGCCCTCTCAGGCAGCGGCATCAGCACCTGGCAGGGCCTGCTCCTCCTCTTTGGTCAGCGCCCTCGCAGGGGGTCAATCTGTTGTGAAGCGTCCGTGGCATCTCGTGAAGGCCACGATATGCACTTTCAAAGCAAAGGGCTCCTCCACTTCACAGCTTTCTTCTTGCACAAACTGATCACCTCGGGGCAGGGGGCTTGACCGCTTTCACAGAATTGCCCGTGCCTGCACCCGATGGAGCTTCTCTGAAGGCTAGGTGCATGGCCAACGTCTTGTTTGTTCCCACTTCAATCTGCCAGTCAGACCTGAGACCATGACTGTGAAGAAGCTATGTAAGCAAAAGCTGAGCTGCGGTCTCATCCACGTTAACCTCAACGCAAAGAAGACGACACAGCACTTCATTCCATCTGAATAAAACTTCGAGGCATTGAACAAGTACGTCCGTCTTGTTTGATATTGCTTGACGCTCTGCACCTCTCAACATTGCAATCGTCTCGGCCTTGCCGCAGAGCTCCTCATTGAAGAGAGCACCTTATGGCAGGCTGGCCAGCTGAGAGAGAGAGAGAGAGAGAGAGAGAGCCCGCTTATAGCAGCAACCTCAAACGAGCAACCCCAAGATTCTGCTCAGCTAAGGGATTGGCGACCAGCCACTGTCACCTCAAGGCACATCAAATTGGGCCAATGCTGGGAGCGTACCTCCTGCCTCGCAATCTGCCAATGCGCGGCAAGCCGCAAGTGAAAGTGACAACTTTGGAAAGAAGAAGAGTGACCCGTCTCTCGTGAAATCTTCTTGGAGATGCTCCATCAGTTCTAGTCCACAGGGCAAACAAGATGCATGAAAGCATGAGAGTGGCAGGAAGTGTATTTTCCGCGCAGCAGCATCTATGAAGCAACTCGGGAGGTTGATGCCATGCCATGCCATGCCGGACTGGGCAGCTGGATGCCTCAATAGCATGCCCGGAAGGGTCGATCAGTGCCGAGGCCGTGCGATGGATCTGCTTGTCCCGCGCCTTGATTTTCATGAGGGTCCCAGTCATGTGCCCATCATCTTTTGAGCTTGAATTTGTGCACTCCGTCCCGCGGAGGTGTTGGTGTTCGCGGAGCTTTCTGAACGTCGGTCTCTCCATCGGCTTCGGCATCGTCCCAAAGCCTCAGCAAACTCAAAGGGCTAATGACATCCAACGAGGGATTCGGGCAAAGCAGTGCTCTGTGGCAACAAGGGCCGCGGCCCACAGGTGGTTGTCTCCACCGTCACAGGTTCAAGGACCGCCCCTGAAAAGCTCAGAGCACTGCAGTCCGACCCGAACTCGCTGAGGCCGATTGGAGAGATGGGCCCTTCATTGGCTTCTGACTGGTGGTGCCCAGATTCAGGCAGACCTTCCGACATGTCACTTGCGACGCAATGCCGTGCCAAACATGGGCCACGCCTTCAAGCAGAGCCGTTGGATCAGATTCGGCGCTCTGGAAGAACTCATGGAGTAGGGCCTTTCCAGGTCCAGTGGCGTGCGGCAACTGAAGACAAGCCGAAGCCTCTGCAGCGCCCAAACGTCGACCAGGATTGAGCGGCAGAAATGCCCAGGCCAACGACTGCGACATCGGCGAAAATGATCCCAGGTCTGGGATCTCTGGCCTCGCGACTCGCGACGCGGATTTCTTCTGTTGGAACCCCTGTGCCTCAAGCGCTCCGTTCCTCCGGGCCCCGCGCGCCCGCTGCTTGAAGGAGACCTTGTGGTAGTCTGGCAACTTCCGCACCCCCGGCCAATCTTCCTCGTCCGGCGTGCCGAGCGCCTGCAGGCAGCATGGGTTGCAGGGTGCTTGGCGCATTCCCGCGCCTGGAAAATCAGGCATAGCTGCTCCAGGTCGCTGCCACCAGGGAACAAGGCATTGCCCAACATCATCTCGGCCACTGTGCACCCAGCTGCCCACAGGTCCACACCTAAAGCACGTCAAGACACAGAGGCACTCGAAAGCACTTTCCCAGGGGAAAGTGAATGTTTGCTGACTCGTTTTCACAGACGTCATATGAAACATGAAACTATGACCACGTGCAGCCAAGGCCGCCAAACGAGTAGTTCACAGATCCGAACAGCATTTCTGGAGATTTGTACCAGCGGGTGCAAACATCTCTTGTCATCAGACCACTCTCTGAGCACGTCTGGAAGCTCGATCTTTCCAAATCGGTCACGCTGGGCAAGAACCTCAGCGCTCGGGTGCTGCGACTTGCACAATGCGCCTTGGCCCCTGGCCTGGCAGAGCCGAAGTCTGCCACTTTCAGCTGACCGGTCTGCCCATCCTGTGCTAAGGATCGTACTTGGGCTCTGCATGCAAATCGCCACCGATCGCTGGGCGTTTCAGGTATGGGACTTGAAGGTACGGTACTGGCAATGCCCCCTGCACGGGCTTATACTTTGAGTCAAAATATCCTTCACTTGCCGGCCAAAGCTCCATCAGCATGTTGGGGGGCTTCAAGTCACGGTGAACTACACGGTGCTCGTGCAAGAAAGCAACACCACGCAGCAGCATCCGCGCAATGCCCTTGACTGCCTCTTCACTCAGCGGCTTCTTGTGTTCTAGCCTTTCAAGCTGGGTCACGCTTGGCTTTGCCCGCTGTCAAACACAAATCATATCTAAACTGAGCGCGGCGCACAGTGGCCAGATCCCAAGACAGGTAGGGGTAGACCAACACGGCCATGGCAGCACCAGGCTCCACGTAGTGATCCAGAAGTTCGACAATGTTGGTATGCTTCACGTCGACCAGCACATCTCTTTCCCGCTCTGCGCTTTTGTACCATGGGTCGAAATCAAGGCCGGGGAGATTCCGGCGTGCTCTGATCTTCTTCACCGCAACCGCCCTTCCGCTCGAAAGTTGCCTTGCAGCAAACACGGTTCCAAATCGTCCTTCTGCAATGCGCCCAGTGACCTCGGCCAAACCAAGAACTCTCCACAGTCACTTTGGAACCCTGCCTGGTAGTCTGTGAGCGGCATCTAGTATCGGCTCCATGGCACGGCTTGAGCCATGGTTCTGGTTGCCGTATCTCTTCATTCAGCGCGCTCTTGATGGCAAATACAGACTTTGGGCCAGACTGACAAGTGGGTGGCATCAATCTTGACTTTGAGCTGCTCCTTGCCTGGGCAAGAACCAGCACAATCCCTCTGGTTTAGTGCAGCACTCAGGTCGCTCAGCCTGTCGAGCTCTCCAGAGCGAACTTTAAAATGACCTGCTGGCGTACATGATCGACACATCCGCCCATGGTCATTCAATTCACGTCGCACATGCCGCAACAAGCCTCGGAGTCACTTTGTGACCAGTCGGTTGCCATCGCGCAAGCTGTGCTACTGCCCCTTTGCTGCTCGAGGTCCAAGGTCACCACGTGCAACAGCCCAAAGTCACAAAGCCGGCCAAGCAAAGTGCGCAACGTGGCTTGGGACTTTTTACTGTGGCCCTAATATTCTTCGCCACGGAGGCCTTTTGGCCTGCATGCTCCGCGCACCGGGCGTGTGCCAAGGAGACTCAAGGCACCGTCACCACGCTGAACACAAACCATAAACGGCAGTGAAACTGAAATAGGCCGCAGCGCGAATGTCAGCTTTACTGTGCTCTGCAAGCCTAGGTACAAAAATAGTTGTGATGTGGCTTCCTTGGGAACGAGTCCTCTGCTCAAAACGAACTATGGCACAATGTTGAAATGTCTGTTGTGTCGCTATTGTTTGGGACACTCGGATAAGAACAAGCGCAGAGGGCCTCGTCTCTTCAAGGACGGCACGCGACTCCAGCATGGGGCTGTGCGCACGCATCACGCCAATAAGTGACTAGGAGGGTGAAATATCTTCTAGTCAGATTTCCATTGACCGCTGTCTTCATATTCATCCTTACGAAGGAGCAAAACCTCCCTCGCCCCACATTTCATCAAACACAGAGTTGCCAAGAGTCAAAGCAGCAGTAGCTGCAGCATCTGCAACATTGACGAGACTCCGCCTGCCAATCAGCCAAACATCGAAGCACCGCATCAAAGGTTTCTGCTCCCCTGCTAAATGTTTAACTTTTAGTGGTTTAATGGAAAACCCATTAGTGGGCAAAAACTTGAAGTCCTAACATCCCTGCAAATTGCACTAAAGAGTTGCTGGCCAGAAATGGACACACCCTTTCCAAATTCCTCCGTGCCGTGTGCTGGACACCCAATGAGCAACATGAGTGTCCAGCCTGGTACGGCACAGTTTGCGTCATCCGACTTATCCTGCAACGTGGGCAGGACCAGTCGTGCGGCGTTTGTGCCTCTAAAATGTACGTTGTTGGATAGTCCAACAGAAAGAACCCGTGAACACCGCGAACCAAGCTGCCAAATGCTGCTCAGCCTCATTTTCGGCCCCGGCGCACCAAGCAGAAACCACGCTTTCTTCGGTGCATTGAACTCCGCAGCCTTGAAGTCAAAGCCTGGGCTCGCTGTCAACCGGAAGCTTAGGATCTGCTTGTGTGTGGGCTGGCTGTCAAGCAGCATTCGGGAGGCAGGTTGTCGAATACATCGCAGGATTCACAGTATCCTTTCACGTCCTCAAAGTGCAAATGCAGTTGTGGCTTCTTCCCGGGATTCTTCTTGAAAGCCGACTTCAGCTTTGGCTGCTCTGGCTGAAGGTCGGCAACCTGATTCTCGGCATCGTGCCCTTCGGATAGGAGTTCTCCTGACTCACCGCGCTGGCGTTAGCTAAACTAGGTTCGAATGTACTGGCCAAGGGTTGCCGCATCAAGCACAACGGGACATATGACTGCATGCGTCTCCAAGATGCTGTTTGAAGAATCGTCCGTCGGAGTTGCAGACCGGTGACTGTCAGAGAGTGACGAAAAATTACCAAACAGCGGCGGCGGCCTGAAGGCCATGATTACGCCAACTCGAGAGCGTGCGGATTTCCACATCTTCCCTCCAAGTGCCTGCAAGATCCAAGGGCACAGCGAATTTTGAGCTGCCCTCATTCACGCAAATTGAACAACGCTGATGGAAAACGCACAAGTCCACGGAAACTAAGGCTCCCACAACAGCCTCTTTGGACATCTGCCTATGCAGCTTTGATGGAGCTGGCAACTGCGCAAAGATGTTAGGAGTCAAAGTCTCTTCTGCACAGCACACCACTACGAGGGTGCCATCTTTGAACGGTGAACTCATCAGCTGCATTGGGAGCTCCTGCACCTTCCACTCGTTCTTGCCTGCCTGCTCTGAGGCAATCCATATTGCCGTGACTTGCCGTTCCACGCCGCGGCTGAGCCACTTTGCCACGCTTTCCCAAGTGAGTTTCCCAGCATGCTCGTTGCCACATTGGAAATACTTGGGAACTGGAAGTCTTCCTGCACAGTTGGCTAATAAAAACACGATCTAAACACCCCCCCCCCCGCCTCACTTTTCGCAAAGAACACATTTCGGCCAAGACACGAGGCTGGACGGGTTGCCGTTGATCGCAAACATAGATCCAGGGCATCTTTGGCAGTTCCCCAAAAGTTGATTGCTTCTCCAGGTTTTCCCTGCTGTGCTTGCCAGCAGCCACTGCGGCAGCTGCCGCGAAAGAAGACATGGCGCCAAGTCAAATCGGCTAGCAATTGGACTGCGCAACACTTGGTTAAAAAGGCGTTGAAAAAACGCACACGCGCCAACAAAGATGTGTCCAACTGTCGGGTCGCCTGTAAAAAGCTGGCTGCACCAACAAAGCATGTGCTGAATATGTTTGGATGGCGCAGACCTCTGCAACCAGAACCGTGCTGGGAAAAGGCAACAAGTAAAGTCCTCTATTGACAACTGGAGATACCATGCCACAAAACTGCGAAAATTGAGAAAAACAGGTTTTCTCAACCGGTCAAGATGTAGCCTGAACATTAAATTCGTCGAGGTTAACATGCGCAACGCAAAGTTGTAAAGAGACTGGCTGGGCACCATTGCTGGAAAACGGGCGTGGTCTTGTCTCCGCAACCAATCACTGCGGCATTAAGCCATCTTCTCAACAGCTGTTTTGCAATCAAATGGATCCTTCTTGTCCAATTTGAATCCAACGGGTGCACTTGAGTGGGTGTTCTTACCATTTGGCAGGTGTGCGTGCCGTGCTGAGCGGTGCACTGGGCTGGCATGTGTGCAGCTCTGTGTTGGCGCACTTGAACGGGTGTTCCTGCCATTTGGCAGGCATGTGTGCAGTGCTGAGCGAACGCACTCGAGTGGCGGGGCCAACCTATGGTTGGCGCCTGGACGCTGCCGCCTGAGCGGCGCAGCCTGGCTGTTCTGGGTACGCCGGTGGGCCATTGTGTCAAATACGTGTGGAGCACCAACGGCTGCCCAACCGCATCCCTTGCGTGCCCGACTTGCAGGCGGCGTGGCTGATGCTCCTCTTCTGCGCGCGGCTGCGGTGCAATGACCTGCTGCGAGCGTTGCCGCCCGCTGACACGGCTGCGTATGGCGCTCGCCGCTTGCTGGAGGGGGTGTGCAGAGCTCAGCGGGTGCACTGGAGCTGTTCCTACCACTTTGCCGGCATGTGCACAGCGCAATTGAGCTGCCATTTCGCAGGCATATTTGCAGCGCTGAGCAAATGAGCATGAGTACACCCATTATATGATTCTTTTTTTGGCCGAGCATACCTTGCACGAGGAAACTTGCGCGCTAACTTGGTGCAGACAGGGTGAAACGCTTCCAAAGACGAGGGCGACGGGCACTCGCCGTCAAGCCGGCCCCTCAGCCGGCCCGTAGCGGCAGCCGGCTGACTTCCTCAGCCGCACCAAGGCGTGCGGCCGCCAGCATCTCGGGCAAGGGCGGCTCTGTGCCATCCAGGCCCACCGCCGCCCGCGTTTAGCGCAGCGAGGAGATCAGCCCCAAGCGTTGGCAGACGTCCCCGTAGAACCGGGAGGCAATCGGCCCAGGTGCACCTCTATGCCCGCATGCTCCTGCAACACCACTCGGGCAACGCTGGACGAAGCGGCAGTCGGCAAGGACATCGCTGACTGGCGGGGCCGCTCTGTCAAGACAAGCTCCGGCGCCCGGCAAGAAGAGGAGGCTGGCTGCAAAGGCCCGGGCTGCTGCAAAGGACAACACCGCGGACCAGCGGGCACGAAAAGCGGCAGCTGTGCACGTCTGCAGCCTGTCTTGGGGGAAGGGCGGACAAACTAGGCGGCCTCCGGGCTCCTCCGCCCTCCAACCTCAAGGTTCAGCGCTTCCAACTGAAGACACGAGCTCATGGTAGGTTCGCTCCTTGGCGCGCCGAGCTATGCGAAGAGCTGCTTTCAACACGGCGGTGGTACAAACGTGCCTTGCCAGCTGAGTCCAACCGACACAAGGGCGGTGTCGACCGCAACCTGCACCCTGCCCCCAACAAACACAGGTCAGATAGTACACATGCCCACGCAACAAGACCCTCCAGAATAAGCAAGCCGTATAGGGATTCAAGCTCTGCATCCTTGACCATAAATACCTAGCAAACAGGATGCCTGAAACGGAGCAGCCAATTTTCGCGAGTTGTTGCACTGCGGCGAAGTTGCCATAGTGGGGTCCCAAACAAGCGGGATACCTCATCCCATCAGCCGGTTGCACCTGCACCATGAGAGCCACACCAGAGCCTACTCTGCCGAGATCCCCACGGCGAAGCGCCCTTGCACCAAGCCAGGCACAGACAGGGAGGCTCGCGCCATTGCGCAGCCCAAGCAGTGCGTGCGCCCGCCGGACGCGGTTGCCATGCACAGCGCGCATGCGTGGCGACAGTTACTACTTGGACGACCGCGCGCGACAGCATTTGGAGCGACTCGCACAGCTCCCACAAGTGCAGCTGTTGCCGCTCATGGCCGTTGCCGCTCATGGCCTGGCCTGTCGCCTTGTCAAGACCGGCCTTGCCGTGTCAGATCGCCTAGCACCGCACTGATGACTGAACCGCGCGAAAAAATGAGGTGACTACGCACGTCTGTGTTGCTTGCCAGACTAAATCCCCTCGTTTGTTCAGCGCGTGTGCGCAGCAATCTCGGTCAGCAACGGGCACACAGTGCCATGTGTCTCAGACCCGCGAGCGCCCCGAGGTAACACGCACAGCCTCGCGCAGGCTCTCTAGCCCCTCAACTCATTCTCTTGGCTTGATTGTTTTTTCTCGCCTTGTCAGGTGCTTCGTAGACTTCCTCCTGCACAACATCGCCGGGACAATTCTTTATACCGCGCTTCCTTGTTGGCCTTGCTCACTTGTCAGGTGCTTCGTGCGCTTCTTCCTGCAAGAGCAACGCAAGGACAACTCCTTGCACCCCCTCCCCTGCTCCTAATCAGCTCTGGTGCGCTTTAGGCAGTGCCCTGCCAAACAGTGCCCACTGGCCCAAGCCCGCGACTCCCAGGACACTTTACGCCCCTTTGCCTGTCTTGCCAGGTACCTTTTTTTATCTCAACAACAAAGTGACCCCAGCACAGCACAGGCCAAACATGATGGTGCCTTGCAACGCCATGCCTCAAACTCTGTGCCTCTTCCACGATCTGCATACATGGCAACTGCTCTTCTTTTCTTCCGTCGCGCGTTGCCAAAGGCATGGGGTCGAAAACTGGCCTGCACCAAATGCGCTGGTGACCCCCATGCGCCAGTGTGCGGCGACACTCACAGTCATCTCCCGCGCTGGTGACCCCCATGCGCCAGTGTGCGGCGACATTCACAGTCGAAAACTGGCCTGCACCAAACGCCACTCACAGTCATCTCCCTTCAACGGCAACTACAAGACGTGAAGGTGGAGAAGCATATGCGGCACACATGAGATGTTGGACAGGCCGTGGTGCGGCTGCTTTTGTTGCGTGCTGCCTGGAAAGTCCAGCAGAAGCCGCATTCCACGGGCTGCGCGCTTGCAGAGGCATTGCGGGCTTCTGACACGGCGGGGCTCTGCGTCTCATGCTTCTCGCCTGCTGCTGTAGTCTCCTCAGCGCTCAGTTTGGGCGCCATGAGAATAGGTGTAGCAGGGAGGGCGGGCGGGTGTCGCGACTGACAACTAGAGGTTCCCACGCTTAGAGCCCAGCATTTGGCACCACAAGTATGTTCAACCATCATGTTTATAAGCAATGTGCAAAACACAACACAATTGAGGGGTTGCCTTTGTTGTGTTAGATAGGACTATCACCTGCGGTGAGGGCGTCCATCTCAACAACAAAGTGACCCCAGCACAGCACAGGCCAAACATGATGGTGCCTTGCAACGCCATGCCTCAAACTCACGATCTGCATACATGGCAACTGCTCTTCTTTTCTTCCGTCGCGCGTTGTCAAAGGCATGGGGTCGAAAACTGGCCTGCACCAAATGCGCTGGTGACCCCCATGCGCCAGTGTGCGGCGACACTCACAGTCATCTCCCCATTTTCACTCCAGCCCTTGACATGCGCCACCTTCAGACGTGAGAGCTTGCATGCAGTCGATGAACAAGATATCACGAGACAATGCGTCAATCAAATCGCTGGGTGCTTCCAAAGGGGGCATGACCTGGCCCTGGATCCTTGCTGCGAGCTCTGCCACTTTGCCCCTGGACGGCCAATCTGCCGGATTGCTGGCTGAGGGGATCCGTGTGAACCAGGACATTATGTTGTGTCGCGAGAGGGCTAGCGCCACTGAGGCCAACATTGCAAACAAGCTCCCAACAGGTGATGCGCCTTTGGTCAAGGCATCTCGCACTGAATTATTGTCTATAAAGCTGACGAGCCTCCGGCCTTGCCATTGCTGGCCGTACACTGCCAATGCAGCCACCACCGGCCACAGCTCTATATAAGCTATCAATTGCTTTTTGCCTTGACCTGCCCAAGCGTCGACTAGGCGTTGGGGACAACCACCTCCTGTACGACTCGCTTCCCCCGCACTTGGTCGACAAACACAAGGCCAGCTCCTGACACGTAGCCGCCTTGCTCCGGCTCGTAGGAGCCATCTGTGAAGAGGAGTACCGGAGTCTCTACGTCACACACAGACAGCGTCCTAGGTGGGGCTGTCCGCAGTGTGGTCAAGACATACGTGACCACCATAGGGAGAAGTTCTAAGTCTGAAGCCCTCCATCCCCGGCTGGAGATTTCAGACAAGTACGCCATGCCGTAGAGCTGGCCTTGCGCGAAATTGAGTTGCCCCTGCAAGGATGATGCCTCCGAGGCAAGCATGGCTTGCCTGTTCAAGATGGCACACAAACCTTCTGCAATGTTCTGCACTCTCTCGGGTTTGTTGGACACGGTAACTTGTCCCTTGCCCCAGGTCTACAATCAAACCAAGCACTTGAAACTTGTTGTTGAAAGGGAGGGATTTGCTGCCTCCTTCTGCAAAGGCCCACCCAAGCGCTTTGAGCAACGTTTCAAGAAAGCCTCTGCTAGAACTAGCCCCGCGAGTCAACTCTACCGAGGGGTAATCGTCAAAGTAATGAGTTACCCAGCAGTCCCCGAGCTCTACTGCTAAGTGCCAAAGAAATGCTGCCGCCCGATTGAATGCATAAACGCTTGATGTGGCACCGAACGGTAGGGCCTGAGAGATAAAGTATTGAGGCTTGCTCTCAGCCGGATTCCATGCACACAACACTGCTGCCCAGCTCTGCCTGGAGCTTACTGGCTGTTGCTTGTACGCTGATCGCAAATCAAGCGTGCGGCCAAGCAGACTCAGGTCTTGGCCCCAGTCGGGATGCACTGAGCCTTGCGAGTGGCTGCCGTCTGAGAGCCTTACCCGAAACCCTTCAGACTGCGCACAACATCTCATGACAGTCAGAATCAAGCATACGAGAGTGTCTGCGTCCATGAGTTTGAGGCGGTTGAAGCAACTGAAAGCCGAATTCAATCCGGACTCAAGGCCGTCGTCTATGATTCTCACTTTGGATTTCTGTTGTAAAGGGAACCTGCGAGTGCATATCCAAGTCTCGTGGCCAAGATATTGGGACACTTGCTGCTCAGAGCAAAAAGGCCCCTTCAACCACCCCTTGTCCCTTTCACTCAGCGTCTGTGTCCACAACTCCTGATCCATGTCCAGACTCTTGGATGGGCGGCACTTTGCCACGACGGCTCTGCGCCGCCACACAGCCTGTTGCTGAAGCTGTTCGGGAGTCATTTTGGCCGGAGTGTAGCCCCATGGATACACGCTTGAGTGAGGCGCTGGGCCCACGAGACTGAAGCCTTCACGGGCCTCAGTCACGACTTTGGCATCAGGGTAACCAGTTTGTTCTAACAAGCGTTCCCATAAAAGCGGTTGCTTTGATCCAAGAACCTCTCTTACCGATGGGCTCCAGGTGGCTCTAAGCTGCTCTTCCTGGGTTCGCAAAGATTCCCTGAGAGCCAGAATTTCCTTGCACTTGGCAATCCTTTGTTCTGCAATCTTGTTGGGCCCCAAGCTAAGAACTTGGCAAATGCTCCTTAGTAATATGTCTGGCAAGGGAAACGCAGCGTCCACGGGGTGTCTTAACTTCAAGGCGGCATCTATGGTTTGGGGGAAGCCTCGGTAGACTCCAACTAGGTCTTCGCCATGCTTTAGCGGTGGTTCAACGTAATATCTTGTTCCAGGCTGAGACTCGCTCTCTTGTTGCAACCTTTGGGCAACCTGATGAATCGGGGGTTCGAGGGATGAATGCTGAAGCGCGCCGTCGCCTGCCATGTGCGGCATGTGCATTCCGTTATCACCCCCTTTTTCAAGCTGCATTGGAATGGCCTTGAGTTGCTTAAAGGACTCAAACTGCCTGGCTACTTCGGGCCTTGTTACCAACCAGTACTCGGCTAGCAACGGCGGTAAGGCCTTTTTGGCAAATTGCCTTGCGTGTCTGGCAGTGACGCTGTTGGGAAGCAGAGGGGACAGTGGTTCCTCGCGCTTGCCACGCGCACGCAAGGCACCTAACCATGGCTTCGCAAAGCTCTTTGGGGCACACAAGGTCTAGCGCACCTTGATCGTGACCGTGGTTGCCATTGCACGCCAAGGCCATTGAAGAGTAGACGCCCTTCGTGGCACACAAGGTAATCCAGGTGCCTTGGCCAGAGCCAAACATGCAGGCCTGAAGGGCCACATCCTCCAGCTGCGCCCAGAGCGGGCTAAGTTCTGGGCATGTGTCTGCAAGCGACTCTACGACTGTCCAAAAGTGCGAGTTTGACGCGTTGATCACACTCACAATACTACGCCAAGTGACCGCAATGGCTGCTACAACCAGCGTGAAAGCATACAACTTATTAGTCGCTGCCACTTGCGCTGCGTCTGCTGCTTGCAGGTGCGGACGCCCTACTGCGCAGACCTCAACGGCTTGTTGTCAGCATGCTGCGCGCTAGACGGAAGTGCCTGCTCCGAAGCACGAGAAACTGCCTTTCGGGGCGGGGCCAAGTGTATGGCCCCGATGTTTGCATTGCACACCAGGTCCAGCAGGATTGACTGGTGATGGGTGTTTGTCAAGTCTAGCACTTGCATTGAACGACAAGTGGTCCTATCAACCGGGTGCACTACGGCCTCCAAGCGAGATGCCTCGCGCGACAAGGTGGCTTGCCCTGCAAAAACCTCAACAAAAAGCAACTCTGCTGACGGCACGGAAAAATTCACTGGCTGCAGCGCTAACAAAGGCATTGGCAGCGAAAACATAAAATTCCACACATGCAAATCTGATGATGCAATGTTCTTATGGCTGTCCGTGTGGCAAACAGCGGCTTGGCCGATGGAGCCACGCGATCCGAACGCATTGTGATCATGATTGCTAGCAGAGCCAGAAGTGGCTTGGCCCGCTCTGGTAAGGCTCTGCTGCGCTATGGTATTAGCGCTAGTGGGCCCGTCAACAAGGTCAACTGAAGATTGCCACCCCTGACTTTGCCCGTGCTCACCAGCATCGTGACCAGGCAAGGAGCCTAGTCACTCGCGCTTGTCACAGTCTGGATAGGGATGCTTGCCAAAGCAACCCTGCTTCCAACACACATGGGCACCACGGCGGCAGGCTTTGCCGACAATCGGGCACACTTTCCTGCTGTACCCAAAGCAGATTGGTTGGTTAGCGTCCGTGCGGGTCACGCAATTGGCAGGTATGTCAATCTTCCCTGACCCTTTGGACGCACCCTTTGCGCTGGGGCCCTGGTCCTGGTTTTGTCTTCGGCTTTTTGCTCTTTGGAGCGGCACGTGGCACACTTGCCGACCGCTTGGCCCCTGATGGCAGCGGCAACAGGTGGTATGTGACCTCGGCGTGGGACTGGAATTTCTCGACTGCCTGATCAATCGGCTTTGGGTCAGCAGATGTTAGTACCCGGCCTCGCGTCTCTTGGGAGACCAACTGCCACAGGGCTTGGTCAGCGGCGATCACTTGGGCCACAGACACATGTCGGAACCCTGGCACGACTTCCTTGGTCAGCAAGCCAAACAAGCGGGCAGTGAAGGCATCAAGCACTTGGAAGGTCGCAATATTTGCCGTGTGGAATGCCAACGCTCTCCTTTGCATACAGAGACGAACCCTCAGTTCTCCTGTCATGTCGGCAACCGGCTCTGCTGTCTTTTTGCCCAACTTGAGCAAACCGTCAGAAGTGAACTCGAAGGCCGGCGCTTTTTTGGTATGGTGGATCTCTGCTTCTCGGGAGGTGCAAGTTGCTAAGTCCACATAAGTCAATGCCTGCTCTTCTGCCATTGCCATCACCCTATCAACCAAATTGTGAGATGGTTCCAGCTGCGCGTCAATGGTTAGACCTGGCAAGGCTTTTCGTAGCCTTTTCAAACGATCCAGTCTCCCTGGCATTGCTAATTTGCGGGGCTCCTGGCCTTCACGGCGATCCACCCTAGCGCGCAGGTCTTGCACTGCTAGAGTGTGCGACTCATAGAAGAGTCTTCGGTACACTGGCAAAAGGTCACCGGCGGGGGCGCCTAACAGATCTTGCAGCGCTTGCTGCAAAGGTCGGTCGTCCGGGCTTTGCGGCTGGTACGCAGACACAAATGCAAACCTAGCATGTGTGTCAACATCCCGCGCGGCCAGCTTCTGGATCTGCACTGCTGGGATGCCGAGCTCGGCAGCCCTTGCTTGAAAAGACGCAACCGAGTCCACAGCCATGACTTCAATTGGTCTAACCCTCGAGCCTCAACAAGAATTGCAGTTGACATCAAACTTGAAAATGCGTCAGCCGTGCAATTCACAAACCCCGTGCAAAAGTAAAAGAGCACCAGGGTTTTCCTACATGGTTATCCCTGAAATCGACACAGGGCCTTACAGGGAGACGGCCTTGCAAAACCAACCCCAAATCAAACAGGGCACCTAGTACCAGTGTTTCCACGAACCCCAACTCTCAAGGTTTACTTGACCCTCAGCGCTCCACTGGAACACTTTTGCGCGGGATTCACCCTGCGCCACGGTCTGCGCAGGAGGGCATTGCCTGCCTTGCGCCCGCTTGCACCCGCACGTCACGTTAGCGTTGCGGCATGATGCGAAGCTTTGCACTGCTCACACATTTGGGCACCTAACACGGAAGAGTCATCAGGCTTAATGTAATTCTCGCTCCTAATTCTGCCACATGCGAATCTGCTGCCGTCCAGTATGAGGTGAAGCACTCCAGAAATGCGATGTTGTTTAAACCGCTCCGGCTCTCTGATGACCACGCACCTCCTTTCAGGAGCTGGAACTATCTGAGCTATCTCGCTTTCCAGTTCTTCTGCGTCGCCCACCTCAGAAGCAGACTCCTCTGCCTCCACAACTGGCGTGTTCATGTTGGCCTCATGCGTCGCTGAGTCGTCCTCTAGCCTTTGAATTTCCATGAGGACTAGTTCTGAGGCTGAAGCATCGGGAGCAAAAGAGCGCTCTCTGATTCTCCGAATCATCATTGCCACTCGTACAAGAATAGGCACGAAGTTGGCACGGCCGTATGTCAAAGCAGAAGTACTTGGGCGATCCATATGATGTCCCATGATCTGTCGCTCTGACAGCATGTATTTCCCATCCTTTGCCAGCCCATAGGAAACTCATAGGAAAAGAAGAAGAGGCATTGTTGAGACAATAATGAATCGCCTTGAAGCAACAATGGCGCAACATTGGATCAATAATGCGCAGCCCGGAGCAGCGAACTGCACAGCGAGTGCGCAGCGACTGCGCGAACTGCGCAGCGACTGCAGCGACAGCTGCAGACTGCGCCGCGCGAAAGCGCGAACACAGAACATCGCACCTCTCTCTTTAGAGGGGGTTTCCCAAATGGATTCTATTCTACCTGACAGGCTCCTAGCACTCGTCCGTCCAGGAAACGACCTCGTCCTGCGAAGGATTCGAAACCTAAAACGCTGCGTGGAGGCATGTGGCTGCAAAATAATGACCCCTAGATATGCGGTTTGGCGAAATGCCCCGCAGCTGCCTTTGTTTCTGCGAGGCGAGCCCCCTCAAAGGAAACCCTGGCTGGCTTTTTGGCTGACTTCTGGCTGGCTTTTTGGCTGGCTTCTGGCTGGGTTTTGGCTGGGTTTGGTTGGCTCCTGGCTGGCTTCTGGCTGGGTTTGGTTGGCTTCTGGCTGGGTTTGGTTGGCTCCTGGCTGGTTTTGGCTGGGCTTTGGCTATCAAAAAAAGAGGTTTGGCTGGCTTCTGGCTGGTTTTCTGGCTGGCTCCAGGCTGGTTTGGCTGGCTTCTGGCTGGCTTTCTGGTTGGCTCCAGGCTGGTTTGGCTGGCTTCTGGCTGGCTTTCTGGCTGGCTTCTGGCTGGTTGGCTTTCTGGCTGGCTTTCTTTTTTTCCCTGTTTTTTTAGCTCGCCTTGCAGAAACGCAGCTGCGGGGCATTTTGCAAGCATATCTAGGGGTCATTATTTTGCAGCCACACGCCTCCACGCAGCGTTTTAGGTTTCGAATCCTTCGCAGGACGAGGTCGTTTCCTGGACGGACGAGTGCTAGGAGCCTGTCAGGTAGAATAGAATCCATTTGGGAAACCCCCTCTAAAGAGAGAGACCACACGTCCTCCAGCAGCGCGCGTGCTGCTTCTCCTGCACAGCGGCCACTTCAGCTTGATCCACAACTTCCAAGCGCTGGCCAGCAGACAGGGGCTGACCCTGGGAGCCACGCCCACCAATACAGGCTGCACTCTTTGCAGCGGCGCGCGCCAAGGCCATCGAGGTGATGGGGCTGCTGGGCAAGCTCGGCGACGAGACCTTCCCAGCCAGGATCCTCGAGTACGTCGGCCTGCGCTCTAAGATGTACAGCATCCTCACGGTCCAGCCCGACGGCGCGCGCAAGGAGAAGCGCAAGATCAAGGGCGTGCCCAAGAAGGCGGTGACCAACGTCCGGCATCTCGAGTACAGGGAGGTGCTGGAGGAAGGCAGCGAGCGCAGGGCGACCTTCGCGCAGCTGCGCAGCCGCGCGCACAAGATCGCCGTGGAGACCGTCGAGAAGAGCAGCGCAGGGAGCGTTCGCTGCGAGCCTCTGCCAACTCCCCACCGACGTTGGCGACGCGTACGCCAGCGCGCCGCTGGAGGGCGATGTCCTGTCTGACGCCCGTTGGGCGCCGGGCGCGCAGGGACCGGTCGCGTGTCTCACCCCGTTTCACCGCGGCTTGACGGAAAAAGGTCCGGAAAGGACGCCCTCACCGCAGGTGATAGTCCTATCTAACACAACAAAGGCAACCCCTCAATTGTGTTGTGTTTTGCACATTGCTTATAAACATGATGGTTGAACATACTTGTGGTGCCAAATGCTGGGCTCTAAGCGTGGGAACCTCTAGTTGTCAGTCGCGACACGAAGCCATGGATGGGTTGTGATGGATGGGTTGTGACAACATCCCGCTGCGCTTGCAACAAATTTCATTCTAGTTGCTGAGCAGGTTGTGTGCATCAAAGTCGTGATTGACGGAAAAGGGGGGCTTTATTGTTTGCGACCTTGCGCACGGGCATTGCAGGCGATGTGTTTGGACATGATAAGAGCCCTTTAAAGACTTTCTGGGACGAACCCATGAAGGTCGGCAGGAGAGACTTTTTGATGGGAGCGTGTTTCAATGATTGCGAGGCCAAAACAGGGCCGATTTTGCCCACTCTGCCTTTTTCAACACGCCGCTTGAAACTGATGAGCTGGTATCAGGAACCAGACGACTTGAAAGCAAGAGCTCTTGGCATGGTGCGAATCATGATCGAGTCAGACTTTTCGGCCACGCAGATTGGTGCTGTTTTGCATTCCATGTCTAGCGACTTGAACAAGGAGGGTGACATCATCAGACGTTCCTTAGCTGATGTTTTTGCAGCCAAGAGCCCCGCCACACTTTACAAGAGGACTCGGAGCTTTTGGAGATTCTTCCAGTGGAAGGCCAAGGGCAACTACTCGGAAGGCCTGCGCATGTCTGAAAGCGCGGTGTATGACTACGTTAATGTCTTAAGAGATTCCGGCGCAGGTGCAACATCTGGGAAAGCATTTCTGGAGTCCCTGCGCTTCTTCTCAACCCTGCTTGGTTTTTTGACTTGTGACGCCAGCTCGGTCATCAGCAGTCGTGTGAAGGGTGCCGTGCATTCCATGCATCTAGGCAAAAGACCTCTGACTCAGGCTCGGCCCTTGACGGCTCAGGAAGTATCAGCTCTTGAAAGCCTAGCCATACACCCTCCCTCGCCTGCTTTGGGAGTGATTGCCGGGTTTTTTTTTTCGTGTTTTGCGTCTACAACTGTGCTCGTTTCAGTGACGCGCAGAATGCAGAGGACAAGCTGGACGAAGCGCGGGGTTTTTGTGTGCTTCACGCCGGGGCAAGGAGACACAAAAGTTCCACCAGCGCAGATAGGCGCACGGCAATTTTGCCTTTGGTATGTCTGGGCCAAGGATTCGCAGATCAGGGGTGGGCCGCCAAGTGGATGAGTCTTCTCAAAAGCGAGTTTGCTTCCAGCCTGGAACGAGCAAACCGGAGCCTGGGCAAACAGACGTATGACATCAGGAGAAGGCTCGCTATGGCTTCGCGAGTGCTTGTCAGCAGCGTCCTTGGAGCATCATAGTTTGGATGTGTTGCCATCAACGCACTCCTGCAAGTGCACTGCCTGTACGCGGCTGCGACCGCCGTGCGCTGCGCCGCGGGGCTGGCGAGAGCTCGGCCCTGCGCGATGCCGTGGAGGAAGGCCTCAGTCTCCTCGCCCCATCTCCCTCCAACTTCGAGGGCCAGCACCGCCGGGCTCGCTGAAACTCCGGGTAGGTTACCCGATGCTTGCGCTCGGCCGCTGTTCGCAAGGCGAGGCCGGGCTCGTGGTCGGCGCGAGATCGGCTGCTCCCGTCACGCCGGAGCGGGCTGACGAGCGTCACATCAACCGCCACCTGCACGCCTCCAAAGGCCGGGAGTCCATGCGCGACGACCTCAAGCCGGCGCCCGTCGGTCAATGGCAGCCCGAGGTTCAAGTCGCGGAGGAAGACGTTGGTCGCGACCCGGGCTCCCGCCTCCCGGCAGATGCGCGCCGCAGCGCGCTCAGGGAGCAAGCGCGGCGGACCAGCAGACCGGCTGTGGTACCATTGCTGTTGATGCGCCGCCTGGCACTTGCCTCGTTGCCCTGTGCTCATCCGCTCTGCACGCACAGCCTGCTTGCTTTGGTGCCCTATTTGAATTCCAGTCATGCCACTCATTTTCTGCAGCTCCGGGCTCGAGGGTCCTTTGCGCCAGGCTGAACGCCACTCGGGAAAGTCGAGCTTGAAACAAAGACTATGGCAGTTCCTCCACGCATCTTGCCGTTGACACCCCTCGTAGCCTGGTTCTCTGCCATCTACTGTGGGGAATAGGCTCCTCTCCTCAAAGCCGCAATTGCCCTGCCACCTGCTTCGCCCGGCCACCCCACGGCCGCAGCGGTTGCGTGAGCCCGATGCCAATGTCATCCTGCCTTTCGTCCGGTTGTTCGATGGTCAAGCTTCTCGGTACAAGTGGGTTGATGCCATGCTCCTCGAGCAGGCCGGCCCAACTCCCCTTCAGCCTCTGGCTCCAGCCCAGGCGTATGCTGTGGGCAGCCAGCTAACACCAGCCATCGGCTTTCGATGCCGGCTTTGCGCCCCGGACTAGAACTCCTTCAGCAGCGTCGCGTCTTTTTCCAGAGCACGCCGAAGTTCCTCCAAAGATCTTTCCGCGCAGCATCAATCGCGCCGAAAGGCCTGCGGACGCACCCGCTAATGTGAGGGCCTGGACCAAGCCGGCTGGTGGGCTGCTCCTGCAGAATGCTGCCCGCTGCATCCCTGCCCCTGAAGGGTGATGCGCACCTCCCGGTTTCGCCCCGAGTTGTGCGGAACGCGCAGCGAAGTTGGTCAGAGTTGCGCGACCCAGCCAAGCATCCCGCCCAGCCAGCCTTACAAGCCCCTTGACCCCGAGCTTCTGGAGTTTCAGCCTGGGGGACCCACTTTCCGCCAACACTCTGCTCGCTGACTTGCGCCGTGCCTGGAAAGGAGCAGCATCGCGCCCCGGTGGCCACTGGTCTGGTTTTTGTCCGAGCGGCCGTGGATTTAGCGCGGGCGCAAGGTCCCCCCTGGCATCGCCGCAGCCATTGGCCTCGGCCACACCGTGGCGAAAGCCCAACGGCTGTGTCAGGGGCATAGCCTTCGTCAGCTTGTGGCCCGCTCACTTGCCCAAGTGTTTTTCGCCCAGCTTGCGGGAGGCTTTCCAGTTCGCCCTTTCCACACGTGCTGGCATTGAAGCTCTCGCGCACGCTCTTCATGGGGTTTCGGGGACAGATCTAGCGGCGGAAAAAGGCGTGCGTAAAAAAAAAAAAAATGACCCCGGAGCTGTGGCTGCTGGGCAACCGCACGGGTCTTTCTGGAGCGGGACGGGGGCGCAGTGCGAACTCATTATGATTAACGACAAGGCGCTAGTCCAGACGAAGGGCCTTTTGACGCAGCTGTCCCTCACCACGAACCAGAGGAACTCCGGCCTGCCACGGAGCCTGATGAGCTTGTGCTTGCCTACCTCGATAACATAAACGTCATCGTTTTCTCGGCCCGTGCCCGTGTGGCTTTTGACCTACTGTCCCAGCACCTGTAGGGCTTGGAGCGTTGCCGGGCACGAGCCGCCGCAAATCCGTGAGCTTGGCTTGACTGACACCCCAGTGTGTGCCGGCACCTGAACAGCAGGGGCTCGTTGCACTTGGTGTTCTTTGTGGTTCCCGCGTTTGTTGCCGCCCAGCTGCAGGCCACGCGCGCCCAGCAAGACTTGCTTTTCCAAGGCATCCGCTCCCTGCCAGAATTCCAAACGCAAGACTGGGGAGACCGTTGGCGACGACTAGGCGATCGACGGCCAAGTTGCGGTCAGCCAGTCGGGCGGCAATTGCCAGACCAGTGCTGGTGGAAGGCCTGCGCAGCCGAGGGCCGCAGCCACTGAGGCCGCTCACTGCGGCCTCTGGGCTGGCCGTCCTTCCCGATCGGGCTGACGAACGTGGTGCCGGGCATCAAACACCGGGACATCAACGCTTCCCGCGCCACGGCGGGCAAGCAGACATCGTCCCCCAAAGCATCTGTGGACGCCCACATCTGCGCGCGCGGACTATGCGGAACAACTCGCTAAACAGCCTGTCGCGCGCAGCCTCGTCAGCGAGTTGTTGTTTTTTTCTCAACACCGCTCGGTGAAAACGGGCAACCGCGTGTACCCAATCCGGTTGGCACACTGCATAGACGTCGTCGAGGGACGCGAAGAGGTTTTTTTGGGGGGCAGAGTGGTGGCAGCCGCCAGCAGCACCGGGTGCTGCCCAAGCGCATTGAGAGCAGGCATGAGCGGGTCTCCTTGCTCGCCCCCTTCCGCCTGGGTGATGTCCCGCAGCGTCGCGCCACAGGCACGCGCTGCTCTCAGCGCAGGAGGGGCTAACGGAGCGAGCGCACCGTTGCTCGCGAGGCCCCCTCGACTCCGGAGCGCACCAGACCAGACGCACGCTACAGTAGTCGCCAAGAGGGTCAAAAGGGCAACGACACCGACAGGTGTTAGCACACAGCGGAAAAGGGAGGTGCGGGCGCCGCAGGAGGAGAGCAGATGTGAACGGACTGTGCATTCGGGGACTGTCGAGCAGGGCAAGAGCTGCCGGGTCGAGCCAGCGGACCATCCCTGAAAAATTAGGCCTTCAATTGGCAGAAGACGCTTACCGCTGCCAACCACGGGCGGGGTCTCCGATCACGAAGGGACCGTCGCCCTCATCCGCGGGAGCAAGGTGCAGGGAACCTTCAGGGAGCTCAGGCCGAAACGGCGGGTGCCAGCGAGGTGCCGGACACGCTGCGGCTGTGACCGCAAGCACGGGACGGGAGCTGCCAAGGCTCACCTCGTGAGTGCTGGTACAAAGGCGCAACGAAGTCCTCCACCGACATTGGTTGGAGCACCACGCCCGCATGGGTGAAAATGCGTGCAGGATCTGCAACACTGCCTGCCACCGAGCGTGAGCCAGCAGCAACATTAGGCTCGCGCGGCGGCTCGCGCAGGCTGGCACTGCGACTGCGCCGGCCACGCGCCACCCAAGGCGGTGGACCCAACGGCCTGCTTCACAGCGAGCGAAAGCTGTGCCCACCAGCGCCATTGCCAACCTTGAGCCGCAGGCCTGCGTGGGCCCTGAAGCTCAGGTGGTGCCACGGCAATGGCTCGCCCACACCGTTGCTGCGGGCGCTGACGTGATAGGCGCCGCGCAGGCCACGTTTGCACGTCGCGTTGTCTGAGCACCAAACGCCATCTGCAATGTTCCTGGGCGTGGGCTTGCTTGAAAAAATAGAAAGGCGCGTCTTGCCCAGATCGGCGGCGATGCCGCAGTGCGTTGCGATGGCCCCAGAACGCACGCCGCTCTCCTGGCGACGTGGTGACGACATAACTATCATCAAGGAATGTGGCAAGCTCTTCGTGCGATCGGAAAGAGAAGACGCAACCGGCGCAAGCGGATCCCGTGCTCACATCCCTTACCTTGACCCCCACCCTGACCCCCACCCTGACGCTCCCGCACGAGCGCTGGCGCCACCTCCCGCAGCGTCTTCATGAAAGTCTTGCCAGAGATACAGTCGCGCGCTGCGCCCGTCTAGAGACACGACCGTTGTGCCTGGCCGCAGCTCCAGCTCAGTGCGAAGCCTGGCAACCAGAGCGTCTGTGCCAGCGCACGCCTGCAACACGTGTTGCAACAGCTGCGTATCCCCACTCGCACTGCCTCGGACACCCCGGGCTGTCAGGAAGGCAAGGGCCGCGACAACTTCGGCAGGAACTTCCACTCGCGCCAAGCAGTCCACATATGCGCAGCTCCAGGCCGCCCTCGTCTTGCAGCAGCACTTGCAAATGCTCCTCGCACATGCCCGGCAACCCAGGCGCACTGCCGCGCTTGCTGGTGTGCAGGGCCACACTAAGCGCTTCCGGGTGACGAGCTGGAAGGCCTCTGGGATGAACTCCATGACGTTGCTGGGGGACACCTTGCCCCCCACCTCCCATTTTGGTTGCCCACCTCCCATTTTGGTTCCCCACCTCCCATTTTGGTTCCCCACCTCCCATTTTGGTTCCCCACCTCCCATTTTGGTTGCCCACCTCCCATTTTGGTTCCCCACCTCCCATTTTGGTTGCCCACCTCCCATTTTGGTTCCCCACCTCCCATTTTGGTTCCCCCACCTCCCATTTTGGTTGCCCCCCTCCCATTTTGGTTCCCCACCTCCCATTTTGGTTGCCCACCTCCCATTTTGGTTGCCCACCTCCCATTTTGGTTGCCCACCTCCCATTTTGGTTCCCCACCTCCCATTTTGGTTGCCCACCTCCCATTTTGGTTCCCCACCTCCCATTTTGGTTGCCCACCTCCCATTTTGGTTCCCCACCTCCCATTTTGGTTCCCCACCTCCAATTTTGTTCCCCACCTCCCATTTTGGTTCCCCACCTCCCATTTTGGTTGCCCACCTCCCATTTTCTCGCGGCTCGGGGGGTCGAGGCTGCAGGCGCCAGCTCTGCGGCGGTGAGAAGCTGGTGCGCGCGGGAGACTTCCCCTTTACGGACGCAGGCGCAAGCTGCCTGGATGCGGCGCTCGTCAGCTGCCAGACCACCCGCCGACACAGCGTTCGAGTTCGCAGCACTTTTATGCGCAGCCCGCAGCAAGGTGAGCCAGTCACCCTGTTGGAAGGCGAGCACCCTATCCAAGAGCGCCTGTCTCCCTTCTGGCCCTTTACGCCCAGCAGCATGTGCGGGGTCAGCAGCCGGAAGAGTTTCCAAACCCTTGCACAGCTGCGGGATTGCTGGGCCTTGGCGCACCCTGGGCAGCCTGGATGTGGCGCAGGGCTGCACGCAAAACCGAGCGCAGAATGGACGACGGGGACAGAGCACAAGGAGCGGCGTCCAATATCACACTTGCGGGATGGTTTTGGTGCGCCTCCGTCTGCCCTTGCCTTGCTCACACTTTGCTTGCGGCTTCACGTGGGTCAAAAGAACTGCACAAGCGTGGCACCACCTAAACCCTGCTTAGCTGCCAGCATTGCCTGCGCACGTGCGACGGAATTCCAAGTGTTCGTAGCCTTCAAGGCACAGGGCAACGCCGAATAGGGCCATGTGAAAGCCTGCCGACTTGGCTCAACCGGTGGTTCCACCCGCATGCGAAGGGCTCCCAAAGCTTTTGCGGAAGCAACTTCAAATATGAAGACTCAAAACGCCGTCGCAAGAGAAGGGCACAAAGAAAGGGGCGACACAAGAGCACTGCTCTTCAAAACTGGAAGAGTGCAGGGCAAAGGTTTTTGGGTTCAGCCAAACTCAGCCGCAGCCAACGCAAGGCGCACGCAGCTGCAACATGTGCCTAATCCCTTTGGGCCAGGCCAGGCAAACCGTAGCATCGAGCCGTGGCTGGCCAGCGCGAGAACGTCTTGCCTTCCAAGTTCATCAACAAAAAGGTCCCCACCTCACTGCAGGTTGTTGTGCTTTTCTTTGTTGGATTGTTGTCGTGCAACCCGTTTGACACCTGGTTGCTTCAACTATGGCTCTCAAAGGGGCTGTTTTCTGCAGCCGTGCCACAGGGTTGACGGGGCATGCAAGCTGCCCGGGGCTTTTTACATACAAACGCCGTCCATCTGCCATTGTGCTGCCTCTTATTTGCTCGTCGTTGTGGTTTGGCTTTGAGATCAGCCGTTTGCTGCTGTCCTGTCCACTGTGAGACGGAACGCTCACCTCCAAAGTGACACAAAAGCAGGCAGGGAGAAGAGAAGCTAGCTTTACTCGTCCCGACGGTCTTGTCCCCATGAGGGCGGAGAGCTTCCTTCGCCGCGCAACGTTCACCCAAGTGATGCGACATCTTGCCACCTAGGTTGGGAGTGTCAAGGACCCATTCACAGCAATCAAGCTTTCAGCATGGCTGTAGCATAGCATAGCCGTGCTGCACATGCAGTGTCGGCTGTGCTTGCTGGCTCACTGTTCGCAAAAAAAACATACTCTCCCCGCACTTTGTCTCCTTGCTAAGTCTTGGTTCTTGCCCTGAAGAACCATGACCGACTGTGAAGATATCCACTGCATGCAATGTGTTGGAAGGAGCCAATGAAGCGCAGCGAATATTTCTAGGGAGGTCGCTTACGCAGCGGTAAAGACCAAACCCATGACAAAAGTCTGGCAGGGAGTTGGCGGAGCGAGTCCACATCTTGGTGCAAGAAGCCAGCCAAGGGGCGCAGAAACACACACGGCTGCCGAGAGATGCATTTGCTCAAGGGGAGGACGTGTAAGTAGTGAGCGCAACTGCCAAGCAGCCTGCAAGTCTGGCAGGCCTGTTTTTGATCTCAGTCGCCAAACCCCAAACCAAAACCAGAATCACGTCAAGCTCGTTTTGTGTTGCTCTCTGTCCGTCAGTTTTGCGGTTTGCCGCGTGTTCGGGAAAATGTTGTTGACGATACCTCGTGGTGCAGGATGGTTTTCAGCATGATTCCTCCATGCCTGCCATGTTTGTCTTGGGTTTGGATTACGCCCTGAGCACTGTCCAATTTGACCAAATGCTCACTATTGATGTCACCTCCCAACCTGACCAACTTGATTTGTGCCATCAACTGTTCACCTGCCTCGAGCAGCTGTTTGCAAGTGCACCCTTGCCAAAAAGGAAACAAAATGTCCACCTTCGTCTAGAAGCAAGCTGTGAACAGGGACTTGCAGCCCTGGCAACCTTCAATGAAAAACATCCAAACAAGCAAGCAAGCAAACAAACGCAACAAAACACAAGCGAAAACGAACAAGCAAACAGACAAGCAAACAAACATGCAAACAAACATGCAAACAATCAAACCAACAAGCGATCAAAAAACAACAAACAACAACAAGTAAACACTTGCAACAACAAACAAAAACAAGCACATATGTATATATATATATATATGTATATATATATATGTATATATATATATGTATATAATAATTATATACGTATTATGCGTATATTATGTGGATGCATGTTGAGGGCTTCTCGAATTGCCACTTTTCCAACGACGCCTGCATGCAAAAGTGCTTGCCCAGTGTCGAGCCGCCCGTCCCTGCGGACAGTCCAGCAATCACCAAGGATACTAGATTCATGAAACAAAAGTCCACAGGCAGTTGGACAAACCCCCACGCGAGTTGACTCTGAAGCATGGTTAGGTGAAGGAGTTCCAGAAGTGCCGGGATGGACTCAAATCACTGAAAGACTCAGCCAACCATAATCGTGTAGCTAACTGAAGTTCTCCGCTTAAGCATGTAGCCAAGGGCCTGTGATCCTTTTACGTTGACTGCATCCCAAACCCTAAGGCTGGCCGGGTGCCCCAGAGCGAAAGATTCGCCAACCCTCCTATCCAAACCTGGACTGCCCACGTTCAAAAGCTGGATTCACTATGCAAAAGAATCACGTCAAACTGTGGCACAATGTCACCTCGAAACGCTCCACACCCCAGACGCTTTCCGAAACTCGGAACCTCAAAACCCTCTGCAAAGGTTCACTCTGGAGCCTGTCTGGGCACCCCATAGCTTGAGGCTGTTGGGGAGATCAGCTGGCAAGTCTTGGCCCGATTTAAGACTTGTCAAACACCTCCATGTACTGCCGCACGCTCAAATCAGAGCAAACCCTTAAAATGCCCAAGAGCTCTCCGTTCTCTGTGCTAAAATTAGCCACCAAATCTTGGCACGAAGTCTGGCTGTTTGCAGCCAACGCCGCAAATTCACTCACTTGTCGATGCAATCACACCCCGTCTGGCGAAGATGACCACCAAGAGAATGCACTTAAGCCCCTCAATTTTCGCATGGTGCAAACAGACGACAAGAAGAAACTATCCTGGAGGGATTTCTAAGTTTGAGATTCAACGGAAGACTTGAAAAGATGCAACAAGTATGCCTGCCAGAACTTGAGCGTGTCTAACAACAAATTGATGGATTGATATGTTAGAATTACGTTGCCAAAGCATCATTGCTAGCTGAAGTTGTTCATAGCCAATCGGCTTCCAGTGATGCATGGCAGCTCTCATATGATATTTCTGCCAGCATTCATTGTGCAATTTCAAGGCTCCAGCATCCCAAAGCTGCTTAGCAGCAGCCTCTGCCATCCACAACTCCAGCTTCCCACCAGAACTGGGCTTTCAATGATCTGCAAAGCCTAAATGCTCCTAACGCAGTCACCTTCATGCCCTCTCCCGTACGTCAAGCTAGCTCGACTCCAGCATCCCAAGCCCTGAAACCCTCTGTGAAACTGTCCCAAGCAAAATGGCCTAAGCGCCCAAGCAGCCATGCATGACTGGCCAGCAGACCCTCCTCACGTGGACCGCGAGTTGCTCCCAAGCAAAACTGGACTGCTGCAGCAGGAAATCCTGCTGTCTGCAACAAACGATCACTACAGCCCTCAGCCCTTCGATGGAACATTGTAATGATTCAGGCATTCGCAAAATACAGCAGTACTGTGTCCCCCTCCCCCCACCCACCTCCAAAACGCAAGCAGGCAAGACGGGCCTCTCTAAGCTGGGTATAGCTGGTAAATCTACAGCATCTTGATTCCTCCTTTCTGCAATCTCACTTGAGGCTGGCATCGCACACCCACTTGGATCAACAGTAGGCACGCTCCCATTCGCTCTCCTTTGGACAAGCCCTATCCAAAAAGATGCTCCGAGTGTTGACTCGGCAAACCTGGGCAGCCACCTTGCCATACCAAGTATGTTGGGGATGCCGATGATTCTGGAGATGCTGGGGATGATGGGAATGCTCAAATCTGCATGTGTTGGCAAGAAGCTTGGCTTTGCCGCCAAACCCTGCAACAGGTTCAAGATGATAAAGGTAATCAAGCAAAGAAAACGCACTTGGTCATGTTAGCAATATGGCAAGACTCCAGGTGCATTAAATTTCAGCCAGCAACAAGGACAAAAGATTAGCAGTTTGCATACAAGAAGTCGCAGGACCCACGGCAACCTCAGCAGAAGATACAGAGTGGGTGACACAATGCGACTCAATACAATCGTCCCATAATGGATGGGATGAGTCCTCTGCTTCTGCCATGGCCACGTGTTAGACAATTTCAAGCCTGGCCGTTGGTCTGTCGTGACGAAAATCAGCCGGCTCGATGCATTCAGCTGACATTGCAAGCGCCACAAATTCACTTCGTCATGCATCAAACAGCATGCGTGTCTGCTGGACCCAAATTTCGAGCAGCGTGTTACCAAGGGTTGCCAACCAATCTTGCGCTTCAGCATCCCAAACCCTAAGAGTGCGGGCAAACAAATCCGCTCCAAAAGATAAAAACAAACCCTTTCCATCATTGATGCAATACGCACCATGCTTCACATTGTTTTTTGCTCAGCTCCGGCCAATCAAATCTGATGCCCACGTCCCAATTGTGGACTTCAGCATCCCAAACCCTAAGAGGGCCACCTTAACTTTCAAAGCATTGCTCAAATTGGCAAAACACCTCGCTTTTGCGAGCACAACAAATTTGATTCGTCATGACATCCCAACTCGACTTCGGCATCCAAAACACTCAGAAATGCCCCAAAAGCAGCAACAATGCACACGTTAGACACCTTAAGCGGAATCGGTTTATGTTTCCGCCTCTTTGCTCCAGGTCTGTCCCCACCTGATGCAACTCACTGCGGACAACGACGATGTCCCTTTGTTGCTGGGAGACAACGTGCAGCTTGACGGCTGGCTTGCATCCGTACCCAGGGTTGTCTCCTCCCGGTCTCACGGAAGCTGGGGACGAAGGCGATGAGCCTATGCCAGAGCCTTCCGACTGGACACCAGCGAGGAGATGTTTCGCAGGTTATGGGGCAAGTGGTGGAGCAAGACCTTGATCGCCTACGTGACTGTGTCACGCGCGAAAGTATCCTCGCACCGGAATGAAGGTTGGTGTAGTCGGATCTTCTTCTTTGTAGGCTCGTCCCAAAAATTGAGGCTTGTCTGTCAGCTGGCTGCTCGGCAGCCTTACTCCCTTTTTTGTTTGTCTTCCATTTTGCATTGTTGGCCCTCAAGATACTAAATAAGCCCGTTGCATCCCCAATAGCAACGCGAACCACGGCTCCAAAAAAACTCCGAACCGCTCCACAACACCCCAGACCCTTTCCGAAACTGATCGGAATCGAAACCTCGGACCACACTCCGCAACCCTCCCAGAACCATACCTAGCGGCTCCGGTTCACTCCGGAGCCTTCACTCTCAAAGCGTTGGCTCACATTCACGCTTGTCGACGCAATCACACCCAAACAAACTAACTTGAGACGAGCGACAAGTGAAGGAAGACTTGAAAAGGTGCGAGCCAAATCACAAAGCATGCCTGCCAAACAGCTCCAAGCAGTCAGCTTCTTTGAGCATGGCAGTTCTCATATGATTTTCCCGCGTTCATTGGCAAGCCTCCGGCATCCCAAAGCGTCTAGCAGCCGCTGCCATCTGCAACTCCAGTTTCCTACCCGTTAAAACCTGTTGCTGGACAGCGGTCCGTGACCAGTCTAGGCCAAACCGCGGGTAAGGCCAAACACCGTGCAGACAAGGACAGGCGTGTCCAAGTCCCGTGCTGTGAAGTGCAGGGCGTCACTCGCTGCACAGCACAAAGCAGGGTGGAACGAGAGGAGGTTTGAGTTCAAGGCTAGGAGCATCAAATGGCCACAGCGCATGAGATTCACAACAGGTCATAAACACAAGGGAACAGAAAACCCTAAGCGTTAAGACCTGTTGCACTGCTCCTAGCTTGAACCCAAACAACCTTCCAAAAAACAAACCCGCAGGACGAAAGGCGTGCACTTCTTTTTCGGGTTGCTGAAAAGTTGCACTGCATCTAAGGCACGCGGTGCACCTGGACGCAAGGGGCATTATTTACCCCCCCCTTTAGTGTTTCCCAAGCAACCACGGAAAGGCTAGCCAGCTCAGGAAGGAGCCGGCATCACCCCCCCGGATAGAATCTTGATCACTGCTTCAATCCGTAAGGGAACATGCATCAAGAGACAAAAGAGAACGACCGACAAAGGCTGCGCTCTTCTTTTTTTATAAGGCGTTGCTTGACCGACCCCCCCCTAACGAACCCTCGATCGTCCTGCCAGCCACCAGGCCAGGCGCCCTCCTGACAAAAGAAAAACAAACGTTTCCCGGAAAGACAGCGCGTTAAAGGTCCCGCGCACTGCTCCTAGCCTAACCCAGAACCCAAAAGCCGACAGCAAGGCGCACACCTTTTTACCGGGTTGCTTGGGAAGGTGGCACTTTCCTAGGGCACTGCGGTGCACCTAGAACAAGGGGCGAGATGTTCTCCCCCCTTGCGGAAAACAAGGTTGCAAGACAAGCGTGTCCTTGCATTAAAATGCCAAACGGGGGGCGTGGCAAGCGGCCCGCATCAACGGACCTGCGGGAGACGCCAACAGGGCCAGACCGCGGGTCTGGGCCCTGGCATGAAGCTGAGAGTGCGCTCCCAGTTCATGTCCGGAGGGCTCCCAGCGGGAGGGCTGTCCGGTAGGCCTAAGCAAGCTTAGGGCTTAGAAGGGTCGGGTGGGTGGGTTTCAAACGAAACCAGGACTGCGAGTGAGTTTGAGGGCAAGGAGCGCCAAATGGCGGCGGCGTACCCCAGACCTATAACACAAGGGAAAAGAAAACCCTGAGCGTTAAAGGTCCCGCGCACTGCTCCTAGCCTAACCCAGAACCCAAAAGCCGACAGCAAGGCGCACACCTTTTTACCGGGTTGCTTGGGAAGGTGGCACTTTCCTAGGGCACTGCGGTGCACCTAGAACAAGGGGCAAGATGTTCCCCTCCTTCAGTGCTTCCCAAGGCAACCCCGGTAACAGGCGATTCCCCTTCAGTGCGGGGTTGCACCTGTGGCGGGACGAAGCACAGTGACAGGCAATGCGAGGGCATTGCTGACCCCTCAATGCAGCGACTTTCATCAGTTCATTTTCTGATGCTTGGAGTTTGTGTGTTCTGGCTGCGGAAAAGCCCCGCAGTGCGAAATGCAGAAGGCGAGCGCGTGCTGCGGTGCCTCTGCGGGGCAGTGTGTGATGCCCCTTCCAGCTTCTGCAAGGCTGGCAGGGCTGAAGCGCACGCGACTGGCTGGGCGGTGGGCGAAACGCGCAAGGCGATTCCTGCTCAAATCGTCTGCCCACTCATTGTAGCGCCCTGGCAGGTGAGTCGGTTGCAGAAGAACGTTTTTGGCCTGCGCCCAAGAGGCAACAAGCTGCACAAAAATTTGCAAAGGCCAAGATGTTGTAAACATCTTGTTGACGCCGCCTGAGGGCATGCTAAAAGAGTAGCGCCTCCCCGATTGCAAGCCTTGGCAGCCGCAGACGCCTGCGCTGAAGAGGTCGTGGGCACAGGTGGTTGGGCAGTCACATCCTCGCAAATGGCTGCCTTGTCAAGCCTGCGCATCGCGTGCTTCAAAACCCTGGCGCAGCTAGCGCTCCTCCAGGCTACGCACAGCCACATTGGTTGCTTTGCCAAAGGCTGTACGGGAGAGCGCTTGAGACACGACCCAGCCATTCCAGGCAAGCATGGCTATGGAGAGGGCGGCGAGGTTGGTTTCCCAAATGGATTCTAGTCCACCTGGTAGGCTCCTGGCACTCGTCCGTCCAGGAAACAACCTCGTCCTGCGAAGGATTCGAAACCTAAAACGCTGCGCGCAGGCGTGTGGCTGCAACATAACGACCCCTAGATATGCGGTTTGGCAAAATGCCCCGCTGCCTTGTTTCTGCAAGGCAAGCCCTCTCAAAGGAAACCCTGGCTTTTTGGCTGGCTTCTGGCTGGCTCCAGGCTGGCTTCTGGCTGGGTTTGTTTGCTGGCTTCTGGCTGGCTTCTGGGGCTGGCTTCTGGCTGGGCTGGTTTGGTTGGCTTCTGGCTGGGTTTGGTTGGCTCTTGGCTGGCTTGGTTGGCTTCTGGCTGGGTTTGGCTGTGGCTGGCTTCTGGCTGGCTCCTGGCTTCTGGCTGGCTTCTGGCTGGGTTTGGCTGGCTTCTGGCTGGCTCCTGGCTGGGCTTGGTTGGCTTCCCTTTTTTTCCCTGTTTTTTTAGCTTGCAGAAACGCAGCTGCGGGGCATTTTGCAAGCGTATCTAGGGGTCGTTATGTTGCAGCCACACGCCTGCACGCAGCGTTTTAGGTTTCAAATCCTTTGCAGGACGAGGTTGTTTCCTGGACGGACGAGTGCCAGGAGCCTACCAGGTGGACTAGAATCCATTTGGGAAGCCCCCTCTAAAGAGAGAGGTGCGATGTTCTATGTTCGCGCTTTCGCGCGGCGCAGTCTGCAGCTGTCGCTGCAGTCGCTGCGCAGTTCGCGCAGTTCGCGCAGTTCGCGCAGTTCGCTGCTGCTCCGGGCTGCGCATTATTGATCCAATGTTGCGCCATTGTTGCTTCAAGACAATTCAATTTTGCCTCAAGAATGGCATCGAAGCCACCCTGCCGCGCCACCTGCCTGGCATCGAAGCCTCCACCCTGCCGCGCCACCTGCCCGGCATCAAGGCCACGCCAGCCTGCCAAGTCATACGGATCATACGGATCATACGGTCATACGGTCATACGGTCATACGGTGGCGGTTTGGCACTCCAGGTACGCGCCGGCAGGGATGCATCGAAGCCTCCAGCCTGCCAAGCCCGCGCCACCCGAGGTCGGAGTTCCGACTTCGCTCTCCCACCAAGGTCGGAATTCCGACTTCGCTATTTTGCCCCGAAAAACCCATCACCGGGCCAGCGCCGAAGGTCTGTCAGTGATATGGTTCTCGCCAGATTGCTCTGCGCTGGCAACAGGATTGCCCCTGGTCGGCAACAGGATTGCCCTCGTCAATCCTGCGCTGGCAACAGGATTGCCCCCGCCAGTCCTGCGCTGGCAACAGGCGCGTCTCCCTGAAAACTCCGGCTGCGATGTGGTAAATATCGCATCTCTCCCGGACTTGCCGCCCGGCTTCCCGGCTTCGAGTTTGGGAAGTAGGGACGAAAGGGGAAGATCAAGCTTTTCCCCACGATTCACCCCACTATTCTTGTTTCGAGGCAAGACTGCCAGCTTGTAGCGAACAGCCCTGCCTCTGCGCGGATGTCCTTGCATCCTGAAATGTGTGAAAACTGGCCAGACAGATCGGGAAAACAACCGGAAACGAAAAAACCACGGCCAAAGCCGACCCCCAAAAACCACACCCGGACAAAAAGATCACCGTCTGGCTCTCATGAAACTGGCAAATCTGGAACGTTTGCTACCGGCGCTCTGTGAAACATCCTCCGGTTCCGGTGGAATCCTCTCCGAGGGGAGGTCAAGTCTGGAGCTTGTCGAAGGTTTCCCCTTCTGCGAAGTGAGGTACTTGTACAAGCAAACCCTGACTTCCTGGCTGTGCGGAAAAGAAGGTCTAAGGAGCAATCCGGATGCATGCAGGTGAAAACCAAAAATCGGAATCGTGTCACATTTCGTCTTTCCAAGATGCCAAGGCACTAGCTTTTGGTCAAGGATCAAGGCAAGTGATTTTAAGGCGTTTTGGAAAGAGCAGGCTTCTGCACCAAGCGACAGGCATGGCATACTGTGAATGGTATGTATGCCTGGCGTCAAGTACACTCCTTGCTGTGTGGGGAGCTGAAGCGGGATTGGGCATTTGGTGGTTAAGCGGAAAGAGGTCAGCAATTCAATCCACAGTACTGGAGCAGCACTGTCATGTTCCTCAGGCCATGATAGCTGCTCCAGCCATCGCATCAGGCAGGCATTGAAGGTGGTTCCCCACACGGAAATCGGCCTCCAAAAGTTGCCATCAGGCCTTTGGAAATAGGGATTTCCAATCCCTTGTATGCACATCAGATCTGGGATCTGTCTCTGCTGTTCCTTCGGCTGTCCAAAAGTTTGTATATCCCTGGAGTAGATCCGCAAGGCCTGCGCAATGGCCCGGTAAAGATCTGGTAGCGTCTCCCTTCTGAGGTGCACATCCTGCAGGGCCGAATGCCATTGTCCAAGAGTGGTGTTCATTTCAAGGTATGTGGCTTTCTTGGCCGCAATGTCTGCAATCGAGTTTCCAAGCTCATGGAAGGCTTTCGTGTCTGCGCCACCGTTCTCAACGTGACTTTTAATTTTGAGAATTTGAATTTTCCGCTCTTCCCGTTTCCAAGCATGCACTGCGCTATGTACATGAATTACTAGGTCAAAGTTCGGGCGGTTCCTCCATTTCTCAAGTGCTTTCCCATCGAGAAGGTGTTTGGTGACGTCAATTGCATACTGGCAATCTGAGACTACACAAACATGTCGCGCCAGACACAGCGCTTTTGCAACGGCGTACAATTCCGCTCTCGGGACTGTTTGTCGTCCCGGGACGCGGCCCAGGTGTTTTGTGTGAAAATGCTGATCTGGGTTTGCACGTATCTGAGCGTTTACGGTCCTTTCCCCAAAATCCCTTTGGTTATCCGTCACAACCGCGTACCCCGCTCTAGCAAGATTTTTGACCTTGTTTGCATACCCGCTTCCATCCGTAAAAGCAACCAACGGCCGAGGGTCATCATCCAGGGGGTCCGGTAACTTAAAGATCTCTCCAACTTCTGGCGGCGGAGGAGCACTCCTAGTTTCCCACGCTGAACTTGCCTGGATGTTGGTCAAAGTGTGCAAAATGGGAAAATCTTGTCGGACTTGATGGGTCAAGTCACACTGAACAAGCCGGTGGGCGAGGGTATCCTGTGCACCACATGCTGCACAGGTTCCATTAGTGTCGGTCCAATGCGAGGCCTTCTCATTGGTGCAGATTCCTCCGGCTAGGTATGTTCGAACCAACCGCGCATCTAGATCAGGTATGTTCGCCAGGGCTCGGTGTGTATCTTCCAAGTCCAGCTCCGGGAGGAGATCCAAACCCTTTCTTTTCCTGATCTGATCCGTGGTGTGCGCTTCCCAGCCCGAGAGAACGGCCTGTTCCAATTCGAGGGGGCAGCTCTGGAAAAAATGCAACGTCTTTCCTGCTGGTGTCCGTATCTGCATACCTTCGATCGGCACAATGCCAACTGAGTGCAAGTAAGCCCCTAAGGCTCTAGCAGGTCCATAAGTTCTCCTGACATCCCCGTGTTCCGCCATGACATGATGCCAAAAGTCTCTGAAGCGGTCTGGAAATTTGCCTACAGCTCGTCTGGCCAGCTTGCATGCACGAAGGATGAGAACCACCCTCGGGTCACATCTTCCGCTCTTATAGCTGAGAAGAGCAACTTGGCGATTCAAACCCTTGTGTGGTTTGGCAATGATGTTGGCAACGTTTTTCCTCAGTTTTGCCAGTGGCTTATGGCCAACATAATGCACTTCACTCCCATAGAATGCGGATGCATATGGGCCCGCTTGAATTGCACTCATGCGCCCTTCCTGCTCATAGGGCAAAGCCGCGAGCACTGCTGCCCGCCTTGCGCCCTCTTGGATTCTGGTGCCTAGATCGCCATGGTGCGTAGATTTTTTATATCTCACGAAGCATCCCAGATTCTTGGCACTCCGGGCTGGCTTGAAAATTGGTGCGTGGTGTAAATCTTTAGTCGGCACAGTGCTCCATGTCCAAGATTTATCCTGGTCAATTAAGAAACCCCACTGATGGAAAAATTCCAATGCAATCTGTGTGGCGTCATGAAGGTCCTGCTCCGAGGTGGCTATGATTTCGATATTGTCTATATAGACAAGTGGCTGTGCAGGGATGTCGCATGTTATGGCATGGTGCAGCTGAGCCCCCAGTAGCACTGCCGCGATGACACTCAGGGGGTCCCCTTCTGGGACCCCGCACGTTGACGTCTGTGGGAAACTGTAATCACCTGCGACTATCACCGATCTTTTCAAGCAATTCAAGAGGTTCATCCAGCTATGTGCAAAAAAGGCCGGTATTCCGAAACTTATCATGAGTTTCGACAAGGCTGATCGTGGAATGCCGTTGAAAAACTTTTGAAGATCGGTCACCGCTCCATGCAATTCTCCATCTTCAGCAAGTGTCTTTTCGATCAAGAATTGGCTGTGGTACCACAACAAGCTTCCGTCCCGTCCTGGCAAGCCTCCAACAATCGAAGGTGGCAGTCTGAATGAGAGGTGCATCAAAACTTCTCGTGCGATGCTTTTCATGGCGAGTCTATATAGCAATGCAAGGATGTTTATCGGCCTACCATCTCGGATCTGGCACGGGTCAGCCACTTTCCCAGGGAGCACAATACGTGCCCACTGAAAGGCATGTGGCCACTCTTGCACACCCCGTATGCAATGATTAAAGATCTGTGTAAAGCATGCAATCGAGGCTGGTCCTAAAACCTGCACTTCCGAGAGTCTCCAACCATCTGGACCGACGGCTGTATGCACATCTGTTTCTTTAATGGCCTGCTGCATTCCTTCCAGCGTGAGAAGACATGTCGGCTGGATTCGCCACTCGCTCGGAGGTGAGATGTCCACAAACTCTCCACCTGGCGGCGGGTCACTTTCCCAGAACTTCGCCCAGAAGTTGAAAAAGGCATGTTGGACGTCTGTGGTTTGCAGATGCCATCTGTGGCACTGAACCTCGATGGCCGGGTCCACATAACCCGCAACAACAAAGATTCCTTTCTGCTGATTGTACCAATGCAAGTCTTTCGGCAGTGCAAGATGGTGCAAATGGTGGCGTTCCTGCTTCTCTATCTGGTACATGGGTGGTCCTTTGGTTACAATTCGGATCCTGTGTGCCCGGATGGTTTCCTGCACTTTCGCTTTGTTGAGAAAAGGATTTGATTGAGGTTTCGACTGCTTATGCGCCAAGCTGTTTCCCTGGTTTTTCCATGAGCCACGAAGTTCATGAGACCATCTCTCAAGGTTTCGTTTTTTATCCTGACTGCACAAGTCGTTCACCCTGGTCTTGGTTTTCTCCAAAAGGGTTTCCATGATTTCAAGTGTTGGGTAAGCCGGTAACACACACTCCGCCCAAGTCTGGAAATCAGGGATGAAGCCCTTGGCTTTACAAGCTGCACTCCAATCATTCTCAATGACCACGTTGGGAATTGTGTCATGCTTGGCCAACATTCTATGGATGCTCTCGAGTCTGCGGACCTGGCGAGTGTATTGCTTGGCCATGACACTCGTGCCACCTGAAGGTGGAGCAAAGTCACCACTTCGTGCAAATTTTGGCTCACATTTTAGCGGGCTGAACTTATACACTGGGGCTTTACCTCTTCCCTTCTGCGAGGGTTTTAAACCGGCCTGTTCATTTCTCACGAGGCATGCGTTAATGGCCGATTCCGCGGCTGCAGACCATTGTTCAAGACTCACGTGTCCTGGGCTTTGTGTATCAAGATCTGCTGCACACATCACATCAACGAAGCACTCATCATGCTCTTCTGGCAGGATTGCTGCGATCTGTGGTGCAGTGAGCGGCTTGGGAACCTTCCACACCTTAGTGTACCTAGGAATGTCTTCAATCTGGAGGGTCACCGTGATCGGTTTGTGTTGGGGAAAATGGAATCCCGAATGCACCTGGATTTGGACAATGGAACTGCCAAGCTCAGGGGAAACCAGGAGAGAATCGTTTCTAGTTTCCTCTTTGTAGGTCGGGATGGTTCCTGTGCCAAGAATCTCTTCTGCGTGTCGGTGTGCCTCCGTCCAACCCTTGGCCTGCAGGGCCGGCCAAATGCACATGTCTTCTGGCGGTTGGTTGAAGTCACCTGCAATTATTGCCGGTCCTCCCCATTCCGAGATTCGTGCAATTGCTCTTTGGAGAAGGGCATCTGAAGCGTCCTTTTTGTAGAGGAAAAAATTTTCGTCCCTAGCGTGCAGGTACAGTGTCAACACCAATACCTGAGTGACGCCAATCTTAACGATGGTTTCAAGGTATCGGGTGCTTTGCCATTCATCAAGGGAGCGTTGGCACTCTGGCACTCTTGAAGCTCGGTGCGTGAGGATTCCAACACCCCCATAAAGGGGTCTGGATTTTGCACTCGGGTCCAGCTTGCTGGATGCACATGGCGCACTGGCAAAGAAGTTTAGCCTCTGCTTGTCAGCTTGTTTCGTGGTTTGTTTGATTGCTCGTTCGTCGGCTGATGTCTCTGCTATGCACACAATGCCCGGCAGTTCCTGAAAAAGTTCGAAAACTGGAATTCTTCCTGAGTTTGGTAATGTTGACGAGGGAAACGTGCATGAGACCTGAGTCTTGTGTTGGTCCTGGGTTCGATGCTTCACCAATCCTTCCAACCTTGGTCCACGGGCACCAGGAAATAATCTGGTAACCTTCATCGGCCTGGAAATATTGATCACAGAAAGTGAACGAAAAGCATCCCTTGCCCTTGAGGTGTCCGACCTGAAAACGATCCATGTTTATAAACTGGGATACATGGTACTGCGAAAAATCCCGCACCTGAGAGGCGAAGGGGCCTTGACAGTGCTGGTTTTGATATTGCAAATGAAAAGACACGTTGATCTCGCTTGACCAAAAAGATCTTCCCTTTCGCCTATCCGGCAGGCGGTTGGCTTTCGGAATCGCAAAGGTGTTGCAAAAAACATGTGGGGAGTGGTAAAAGTAGTTGTCCGAGAGGAAAAGAAATGTGCATTCCTTGCGCAAACAAAGGTTTTCATCCCCGCCGAACTCTGTGACACTTCCTGAAAGCAGAGACTTCTCCCCTGCTTGTAAATGGTAAGGTCCTGCTCCATAGATTGCCCGAAGCAAAAATCCAGTGCAAGTTCCATGTACTTCCGAAGAAGAAATGTAATGCCCAAAAAATCCAGGTTGACCACGCAACTTCGGTGTTGAGAGGGCAAAGTTGGAAATATGCCACTCTCCTGCAAGCGAAAAAATGCTGGAGCCAACGGAAATGCCCCATCTCCATTGCTCCACCGTAATTCGGACATGGTGAAAGTCGAGTCCTGAAATGCCGCCCAAAAATTGTATCCCCGGATTCAAGTTATTCAAGAAATCCTTCCCGTACAATCTGGGTTCAGCATGGATGCGCGTTCGCGCTTCAGTCATCTTCCATGTCATCCCCTGGTTTTGGCAGCTTTGCACGCTTGGGGTTAGACTGCTCCGTGTGGTGTCCTGCCGGGATGGTCCCACGCAGGAGTTGTTCCATGCTCTGCATGAGCAAGCTTGTCTGTTCTTGCATCTTCTGGTCCAGGGTTCTACTGAACGTGTCCTTGACGTCCCGGATGTCCTTCTGGATCTGTGTGGTCTTCTGGTCCTGTACGTCTGACTTCGCCTGTAGCTGTCGGACTGCATTCTTGAGCTCATTGACTTCAGTCTGCACCGTGCTGATCTGCTTCTGATGAGCCTGCAGATTCTTGTCCTGGGCTGTGTTTGCGTTCTGTGTTGATTTTGCCCATGGGTCATTCTGTTGCAAAATGTCCTGGCCCTTGCCTTTGCCATCCCCTTTGCCTGGGCCAAAAGCACGTACCGGATTTGGAGGTGCTTGTCTGTTGGGCAGCAGCTGGAAAAGCACATTGTTTCCATTGATACTGAATTGTGTTTCCTGCAGGTTCTCCTCGGTGTCGATTCTCCAGTTTCGACCCGATTTTCGCAGCGGTCGTCCTTTGATACCTGCTGAAATAAGAAATTTCGTGATTGCTTCCTGGGTGGCCGAACTGGGGGCCCCCAGCAAGATCCATTTGTAATTTGCAATGATCTTCTCCGGCAAGGGTCGATTTGGGTAAAAAAGCCCGTATGCTTTCTTGAACTGTGCATCCTCCAGACGGATCCCTTGGCCTGTCCTTCCTCTGACCAACCCATGGTGCTCCGGGATTTTCGAAATGACATCTGACGCGGGTGTGTCCTTGGGGATCCACATGATCCGAAAATCTCGCTGCAACTGCATATCCTGGTCTTTGTCCATTTTTGTCTCAACGTAAAAAGGGGGAAAGGTGAAGCCACTTTTGTCCAAGGGTCGCACCGCCGATGTGGCTTTGACCTTGAGCCAGATCCGAAAAGAGGCTGCATCGCCTGGTTGGATAGGGTGGTTGTTCTTCCGCCAGGACCGGCCCCAAACCTCGTAGATGCCATCCGCTTCAATGGACAATGTGTCAATAACCAGTTTCGCCGGGCCTGCGACCAAATCCATCCAGTCCGCCTTCTTTTCTTGCCATTCATCACGAAAAGCTGTCACCGCCAAGGTGTTGCAGACCTCCAGTGTGATCTGCATATCTTTGACCTGACCTTGCGTGATTTTCTTCGTGCCGAATTGGATCAGCCACCCCTTCAGCAGTAGGCTGTTTCCTCTCTGGTCCGTGGCTGCGAAATCGACCTCATTACATGGCAAGGGAATGTCCTTGGGTTGCAGCAGAACCAGCAATGCAAGCTCATGTGGCACCAGGGCTTGCTTGCTCGTCGTGAGTGCGTCATAATCACATGGCGGAATTGTAAAAACCCCAACTCCTGAGAGGCAGAAAGATCCGCCTATCGGCGCCTGGTCTCCGTTGCTGAGCAAAAAACTCCCAACTGCAATCGTCAAAGAATCCAATGGTGGGGATTGGTAGGTGGTCTTCTTCTTGGGTTTGTGCTTCACTCCTTCGAGCTGGGTTTCCTTGGAGTGTTTTCCTCCGCCTCTTGATCTCGTGGTAAAGTGAATGATCGCGTGGTTTTGAATGCCTGCTTGTGCCACCGTAGTTTGCATGTCTAAGAGCCGCGCTCCATAGTGAACCTTGTAGGACTTGACGTCTCCCAGCAGTATCATCTCCGCGATCTGCTGGATTTTGTGATGTGGCTCAACCGTGACACATTCAGTGGGTCCATCAATCCCCTTGATAAAAATCTGCATCTTCTCTTGTGTTGCAAGAATTTGCTGGAAATCTATCACTCCTCTCTGAATCGGAAGGTCCTTGAGCAGCTCCGTGTCAATAGGAAATTCTGCAGTCAAAATTCCATGTTCCCACACTCTGCAAATTGTCTGTGGTCCCGGCTGTGTGGTTATGTTATTCCATCTGCTGTTGGGCAGCGTCCTGTCATTCTCCTCCTTGTCTACCTGAGGAATTGTCGGGCTGATTTCGTCATTTCCTGGAGCCCGGGCGCAAACAATCCGGAGCGATCCTCCGCTTTTGATCTGCATGTCGAAAGGTACAATCGTGCCCTTGTACCAGGTTTGCATGTCAAACTCTCCGGAAAAAGTCTCTTCATGCAACAGTTGCTGTATGGAAGTGTTTCTAGCGGTCCTGATGAGCTTGGAGATCTCGTTGAAGTGGATCCTGATAAGGCATTCGTTGTGTGCAATTGCGTATGTTGGATCATGGGTGGTGAAACCAATCATACATCTGTCTTCTGCAACAATGGCCTCACTGCTTGCTGTAATTCTGCATTTCCTGAAAATGTCAACGCATTGTCTGAAGGTATCAAAGTCCCCAGAACCCGTCGCGTCCTTGCTTTCAATGATCACCCAAAAACCGGCGAGTGCATGTATCTGCGTGATGGCATTTCCTGCCTGCGCACATCCTTGTTTGAGGTCCACCGGCATGTTGATGCCGTTTGTAACTCCAGTTGCTGTGATGATCTCAACCTGTGAAAAGAGCCTTGGTCTTCCTGCATCATCTTCTCTGAGGTTACCCAAAAGCTTCGCATCACCCCTCATCACGCTCTTGAATTTGTGCTGTTGAGAATAACTTCGCATCAATGTGGTGGCAGGGAGAGTGTCATGTCTTCCTATGATCCTTGCCCTCAAAGCCTGTTCTGGGTTCCTGGCTGTCTTCGGCGACCTTTTGATGCTCGCGTACAATTCAAGTTCCTCATCGGTCAAGGAAACCTGATCCTGCAGGCAGTGGGGGATGCAATGGAACCACATGTTTTCTTGACCTAGCGTGCATGTGCTCCCTCCAAAGGCTCGGAGGATCTCGAACCTCTTGCTTGGCGTCCAATTTGCTTGTACATCTGATTCAATTGCAACTGCTATGAAGCGTGTGCGATCAACTGGGACCGTGGCTCTGACCTGGATATTCTCGGCAAAGATCAAGTGGAAACCTGCCTGCTTTTCCCCACGACCGAGTACACCAGCAAACAAGCCTCGGACCCCGTGGTGCCCCTGGTGCCGTGCACCGGCATCTTCCTCGGGCCATCAAAATCAGGCAAAACCGTGGCGCTGATCAGCCTGATTCTGGAGCAGTATCGCGGCGTCTTCGAGAGAATCTACATCTTCAGCCCGAGCGTTAACATCGACGACGGCTGGATCCCCGCAGAAGTACATCGAGGAGGACCTGGGGATGAACACGGAGCGCGAGCAGACCTACTGGGACGAGTGGGACGAGCCGGCGCTGCGCCGCATCATCCAGAGCAGCGCAGGCGTCCAAGAAGTTGGAGATGAAGAAACTGTACCAGGCGCTTGTAGTCATCGACGACTTTGCTGACACGCCGCAGCTCCACAAGTCCCAGGGCGCCCTTGACACGCTCTTCATCCAAGGCCGGCACATGCAGATCAGCACCTGGGTGAGCTCCCAGAAGCTGAGGCTCATCAGCGCCGCCGTGCGGGTGAACATGCAATTCCTCTGCTGCTGGAGGCTGCGCAGCCAGCACGAGCTGGACGCCGTCATCGAGGAGTTGAGCGCACTGGTGCCGAAGGAGCAGCTGTACCGGCTGTACGAGCAGGCGACCCGGGAACCTTACAGCTTCCTCTTCGTGTACTACCTGCAGCCGAGGAACGAAATGTTCTACAAAGCGCTTCGAAGAGCGCTTCGCACTTGAAAAAGACGCCGATGGGAGCGGCGCTCAGCTTCCTGGGCCAGAAGCTGTTCGCCAGCTCCACGCTGGTCAACGCGAAGTGTGAGAACATCTCCTGCTGCACTTCCGTCGCAGCCGTCCAGTCGCCCGTCGTTCGCCGGACGGGTGGCTTCCTAAAGAAAAGGATGACGACGATCTGGACAGCCGCAAGAGGCTTGGACAGCGACTTCGAGGTCGACCTAGGAGAGTCGCTGCACCTGCAGAGCGACGCCCGACTCGCCGTCTACAAGATCCAATTGGCCGACAGCTTTCTGTCGACTGACCGCGGCCGGTACCTCTACTGGGTCGACGCCGCGCTCGGCACGCTGAATTGGGCTGCTGACCGAGGGCGCCTACACGGGCGCCCGGCTGGCTGCCTGGATCAGCTCCAACTTTGCCACCGCCACCTGTAGCGAGACCACGAACAGCTTGAGCGTCGCCTACGACGGCAACCGGCTGATCCTGAACGACCTGGACCTGCGCCAGCAATTTCCCAACGCAGCGGACTACCCTGCTGCGCCGCCCGCCTCTCCGACCACTTGTCGTTGAAGGGCGAGAGGGACTTCCTGTAGGTTTCCTATAAGATTCCTATAGGTTCCTATAGGTTCCTTTCAGGGCCCAAAAAGAACTCCAAGCTCGACCCCCCCCGGCCGCGCCACCTCCCCGGCATCGGAGCCACGCCAGCCCGCCGAGTCATACGAATGCCCAACGTGGAGGCTTCGATACCTAGCGCGCCACATTCCTGCCCGCCAGCCCGCCGAGTCACACGGAGCATACGGATCATACGGTCATACGGTGGCGGTTTGGCACTCCGGGTGCGCCTCCCTGGCGCACTGGGCCAGCGCCGAAGGTCCGCAGCGGCCTGCTTCTCGCCAGGCCGCTGACAGAGTGTTTTTACTCGCTTTGCCGTCAATCCTGCGTTGACAACAGGATTGCTCCACTCAATCCTGCGCTGGCAACAGGATTGTCACGTCCCCCTGAAAACTCCAGATGCGACGCCGTAAATATGGCATTTCTCCCGGAAAACTCGGTCAGCGCCCTGCTATATAGCAGGAAATTTGGAAAGTAACGCAAAGGAACGGGGAAGATCAAGCTGGTTTCCTACGACAGAGTATAGCAGTAAGCAGCCCTCTGACCCCGTGGTGCCCCTGGTGCCATGCACCGGCATCTTCCTCGGGCAAAACCGTGGCTCTGATCAGCCTGATTCTGGAGCAGTATCGCGGCGTCTTTGAGAGAATTTACATCTTCAGCCCAAGTGTCAACATAGACGACGGCTGGATCCCCGTCAAGAAGTACATTGAGGAGGACCTGGGACGAGTGGGACGAGGCGGCGCTGCGGCGCATCATCCAGCAGCAGCGCAAGATCACGGAGGCAAGAAGTTGGAAATGAAGAAACTGTACCAGGTGCTTGTAGTCATCGACGACTTTGCTGACACGCCGCAGTTGCACAAGCCTCACGGCGCCCTGGACACGCTCTTCATCCGAGGCCGGCACATGCAGATCAGCACCTGGGTGAGCTCCCAGAAGCTGAGGCTCATCAGCGCAGCCGTGCGGGTCAACATGCAATTCCTCTGCTGCTGGAGGCTGCGCAACCAGCACGAGCTGGACGCCGTCATTGAGGAGCTCAGCGCCCTGCTGTTGAAGGAGCAGCTGTACCGGCTGTACGAGCAGGCGACGCGGGAACCTTACAGTTTCCTCTTCGTCTACTACCTGAAGCCGAGGAATGAAAAGTTCTACAAGCGCTTTGAAGAGCGTTTTGCACTTGAAAAAGACGCCGATGGGAGCGGCGCTCAGCTTCCTGGGCCAGAAGCTGTTCGCCAGCTCCACGCTGGTCAACGCGAAGTGTGAGAACATCTTTTGCTGCACCTCCGTCGCAGCCGTCCAGCCGCCCGGCGTCCGGGACGGGTGGTTTCCTAAAGAAAAGGATGACCACGATCTACGTGGACAGCCGCAAGAGGGTGCAGAGCGACGCCCGGCTGGCCGTCTACGAAATCCGCCTGGCCGACAGTTTCCTGTCCACGCACCGGGGCCGCTACCTCTACTGGGTTGACGCCGTGCTCGGCACGCTGAACTGGGCACAGCTTCCGGAGGGTGCGTGCACGGGCTCGTGTCTGGCGGCCTGGATCAGCTCCAACTTTGCCACCGCCACCTACAGCGAGACCACGAACAGCCTGAGCGTTGCCTACGACGGCAACGGCTCATTCTGAACGACCTGGAGCTGCGGCAGCAATTCCCAGATGCAGCGGACTACCCTGCTGCGCCGGCCGCCTCTCCCACCAAGCCCTTCAGCTTCGTTTCCGGCGGGCAGCAGGTCTTTGAGTTCGTCCGGGTGATGGCGCACAACGAGGTCTACCTGCGCTGCGCCCAGCTGGCCAACGCCAGCCGAGTGCTGGGCAACCTGGGCGACGACATCCTCTCCAAGATCACGCTGAAGAGCCGCGTGGGCACCATTGTGGAGACGGGCTCCGACGGGCGCTTCATGGCCCTCAGGGGCCCCGTCACCCTGAGGCACATGCGCTTCCGGCTGACCGACCTGGACGGCAACGTCGTCCGGCTTCGCGGGTCGTCTTTGTCGTTTGTGTTATATCTTGACCACGTATAATTAAAAAGGATGGAGCCGACCGAACAAGAGGCGCCACAGGCGCACGCTGCGCAGGAGGCACCACACGCTGCGCAGGACGCGGAGCCGAAACGACAAGCCAAAGCTTCCGGTTGAGGCACCGCCGGCCGAGGCACCGGCGGAGGCACGGCGGAGGCACCACCGGTTGAGGCACCGGTTGAGGCACCTCAGCTCACAACAGAGCAGCAGCGCGCCCTGGAGAGGCAGTCCGCTTATGACCGGTTGACCACAGACGCAAGCGTGCTAGTGTAAAAGCAAGATGATGTCCATTGAACCCCGCAACGAGCCGCAGATGCTCCGGTGGTTCCGCAAGACCTATCCGAGCTATAACTTGCAGCCGCTGCTGCTGAAGCGCTACCGAGAACTGGAGGAGGCGCGGGCCTTCAACAACTGGCTAGGCGAGCGCAGGCAGGCGCAGGAGGGGCAGCGGCACCTGGACGACGTGAGGTACATGTCCCAAGCGTACTTGCTCAACCTCCTTCTGGCAATCTATGATTTGTTCAATCTGAGAGGGGTGCGACGACGACTTATGTCCATCATGTCTGCGAGTGCCATGAGCCAGCTGCTCACCGGCCCTCAGCTGTTGCGGCCCCAGAGCTTGCGGGCTATGGCCTTATCTTTGCCTTCCACTGACGGCTGACGGAGGTGCACCGCCAGGTACCCCAGCTGCGCTACGCGCGCCGAGCGCCGGGGCGTGGAACGGGCGGCGGACGAAGTTGCGCAACAGTAAAAGAAATGAAGACACTTCGGGCGCACGGCTTCAACCAGCGCCCGCGCTTTGAGCAGGTGCCAAACCATGAGCGGAATGAGCCGCTGCCCCTGGATCAGCCGGACCGCAAGGCCACCTCGTTTGTCACAAGCCACTTCTACCTGGACGATTTCGCACAGTCCAGCAAGGACCCCAACCCCCAGCCCCTGCAGCACACACCTCTGCAGGCAATTCCCGAGGACGGCTTCCACACTCCCGCCGAGGCCACGGACGAGGACGTGCGCCTTGCGCGGAGGTACCAAGGCTACGGCGGAACCCGCTTCGTTGAGGATGACCTGGCAGACCCCGAGGCCGGCGCACTGGCAAGCAACGGCCAGGGCCCGCCCTCCATCACGGAGCGTCTGCGCAGCACGGCCGACGGCGCTCAGGCGGCAGCGGACCTCATAGGCGCAGGAGCTGCAGGGCTCGCAGCCGCGCAGGCCTTCCGCTCTGCCCCAGGTTGCGGAGCCGTTGCCGCCGAGGGCGTGGGCGGAGCCTTCGGGTACGTGGGGGGCCTGGCCGAGGGGGCCACTGCCCTGGCGCCCACCGCGGGCAAGGTTGCTGGAACGTTGGCTGGCGCGGCAGGGGCTGGCCGCCGGCCTCGCAGGCGGCGCAGCCTACGGCCTCGCGCGCGGCACGGGCTGGGTGCTGGAGAACACGCTCTTCCGGCCTCAGCAGGGCAGCGAGGACGCGGCCGTGCAGGACGTCCGGTCCGCCAACAACATGAACGACGCCACTCAGCCCCAGCACTTCACGCTGCGCTCAGGCAGCAGCACGTCCGGCAGCCCCGCAAGCAGCCGCGCCTCCTCGCAGTCTGGCTTCCGTGTTCAGGCGCAGTCCAACAACACGCCTGAACCCCGTGACTCTGCCCCAGTCCCAGCCAAGCTTGCGGGCGAGCTCCAGTTCCGGGCAGTCACGCCGGAGCCTGCCTCCGCCCAGGCACGAGACATTGAGGCTGCTTAAAAAATGCGCGGTTTTGGACGGTTTTGCGCTACAAAATGCTACTACTCTAGTCTGTACATCTATGTACGGACCGGAGTAATAGCTCGTTTTGCACGGTTTTGCGCAACAAAAATGCTATTAGTCTAGGCCGTGCATGAATGTACACCCTAGACTAATAGCTTTTTGCACGGTTTTGCGGTGAAAAATGCTATTCTTCCAGGGTCTATATTGATATAGGGCCTAGAAGAATAGTTTTCCTTCGCCGTACGACTCAAAATGCGTGTATATAAAGAAGCATGGAGGTAGTCACCGCCGGAGCCCAGGATGAGCTGATGCAGAGCCTGGACTACAAGCTCAAAACACAAGCTACGTAACGGCGCGGCACGACGCGCAGTACTTCCCCAGCTCGCTGAGCTCGTTCTCCCCCACCACCTCTCGGGTCTGCCGCATCCCGCTGACCAGCGGCACGTCCTTCATCGACCCCGAGTCAATCAAGATCGCCTTCCGCGTCAGGAACACGGACGGCACCAACCCGCTGGCCCCAGCCACGCCCAACCCCGCCTGCTTCGTCCAGCTTTGCCAACGGCCAGCGCTGCGACGACATCAACTACGACGGCCGCACCGTGGCCGTGCATGACCTGCTGAAGGGCCGAGAGTACAACCGCAACAAGGCCATGGAGGGTTTTGACGAAGTGGACGACCCCCGCATCGCCCGCATGGTGCACCAGGGCGGCTACGCGGACGTGCTGCTGCGCCCCACCATCGCCGCAGCTGAACCTGGTGATAGAAATCGAGTTTGCGGACGTGACGACTGCGCTGTGGTCCGAGAACGCCGGCGCGCACCCGTCGGGTGCCACGCTGAGCACCGACTTTGAGATCCAGAACGTCCGAGTTCTGGCCTCCCAGGTCGTCCTGGACTCTGCGCTGGTAGAGTCCTTCAACCGAGTGCGCAAGGTCGCTCGTGTTCAGCTACCCCACGGTGCACACGCAGCAGTCCAGCGTCCCAAACGGAGTGGCGGAACACAAAGTCACCGTGTTCACGAAACTCATGGGCGCGTTCGTGACTTTTTGGGACAACGACGCGGGCTCCAAGATCCACTTGCTGGCCAATTCGGGGCAGGACGTGGCCCCCATCGGCGCAGCAAGGCAGGAGGACAGCCTCCTGGATTTGCAGATGCAGCTGGGCAGCCTGCAGTACCCTCACAACCCCATGAAAGGAGCCTCGGAGCTCCTTGCGGGTACTTACGACGACACGGTGCGCAACATCGACATCGGCCGTGTGGGCTACCTGCGCCACAGCTTCATTGCCGGCTTTCCGACCGAGCACGTGCCCAAGATGCCACTGAGTGGTGTCAGCACCCGCTCGGGCGACCTTGCCGTTCGCGCGCGCGATCTTGTCACACGCAGCAGGAACGCTGTAGAGCAGCTCGCGTGGCTGCTGGCTGACTCTCTCGCACTGCCCCTCCATCAGCCGGGGCCCCCGCTGCCCAGCCCGGAGGTGCCTGCCGTCCTGCCACGCGCCGCAGCGGCTGCCGGGCCTGCGCAGGCCTCGCCTCGGCCTCCAGCACATGTTGGTCCACAGCCGCGTACTTGCAGTAGGTCACGTTTATTCAGGGCAGGCGCTCCATGAAGGGCCGGGTCTTCAGCAGCCCGGTGGCCGGGTTCTCAAGAACCCACATGAGCGGGTCAAAGTGCGCAATGATCTCAAGGGCGCTGAGCACCAGCGCGTCGCCCTCCAAGAGCCGTCGCGGGCGTGTCGTCAGCGCGCGGCTGTGTTCCGTGCAGACCGGGCTGGCCCAAACCATGTCGAAGTGCCCCGGCGGAAACGTCGTGTAGTCCCAGCTCCGGATGTCGCAAAGGATGGGCTCAAATTTCGACACGATGTCCAGGGAGACGACCTCCCAGCCCGCCGCCTCGAAGGCCCTGCCCACCGACTTGGCGCCGCAGAAAAGCTCCAGGAGTCTTGGCATTTTTAAAGAGCAAGATCACCGCCAGTGCGACGACCAAGAAAACTCGCGCGTTCATCTTACCGGATTTTTTTCTCCGCGAGATAAAAAGCCGAACTTTGCAACCATGAAGCTTGCACTCGGGCTGGACGTTGAGACCAATGCCAAGGAAGGAAATTCATGTCCATAGAGGACTCCCAGCTGGTGTGCAAGAGGTGCTGTGGGAGCCCGGCAACTTCCCTTTCCGGGGGCCGCCCGCACCGAGCTTGAGAGCCAGCTGCAGCGCGCCGTCAAGGTGAGCACCAAGGGCAAGCACGTCAAGTGCAAGATTGACTTGGAGCGCTGCCTCTTCTTGGACCCGGCCGGCAACCGCGCGCCGCGTCAGGGGAGTTCTCGCGTCGCAAGGGCCGCGCGCTTGTGGAGGCCCGGCACGTGTGGCTGATGGGCAGGCAGTGGGGCGTGCTCTTTGAGGTGCGCCACCTCGTGCTGGAGCCCCTGGAAGCGCCGTGCTGCCCGTTCGGCTAGGCCGCCTCCAGCAGCTCGGAGCTCGTCGCCCTTGAGGCGCCCACGTACACGCAGCGTGAGGTGGCATGACTCCAGGTCCAGGCGGACGCGGTTGTGGAGGGTCAGGGCCTGGCAGCTGGCGTCCTGGTTCTTCAGCCACATGCCGCTCACTCCGTCCAGCTCCACTTCCGCCACGGCCACAAAGACCCCCTTGGGTATCTTTCCGCCGGCCCCAATGAGGCGCAGCCCCGGCCACACCCTCATGCTCTGCGGGCTGTTTTGTGTTGGTTCGTAACACCCCAAATCTATGTGGATGACCTGGGTCTCCAGCTCTAGCCAGGGCCCGGTTCGCCGCTGCGTTGACGGCCATGCGCTTGCTGCGGCTGATGACCAGCGTGGTGTCCGGCCACCCGGGCTTGGAGGGGTAGAGCTCCTTCAGCCTCCTTGGCCTGCTCCAGCGTGGGGCACCCCTCCTCGCCGACCCGCAACCATTTCACAAAGTTGAAGATGCCGGGGTCGGAGCGCATGTTCTCCGTGAGCTCGCGCCGGTGCCCGCAGGCCAGGTCGCGGATCAGCTGTGCTCCAACGGCGCGCTGATGGGCCGTCCGGCCCAGGAGTCCAGCACGGCCGGCAGCTGTCGGAAGTCGCCCAGCACCAGGAACTTCACGTCGGCGTTCAGCCCCACGCAGGCCAGGTCCGCCCAGAGCAGGCAGTCCGTCTTCACCTGCGCGAGGTAGCGCGGCGGCGCGTCCAGGATGCGCCGGGCCTTGGCCACCATGCAGCGCTCAAAGCCAAGGACCGCGTCGTGGATGCGCCGTTGCTCAGCAGCCTCCGGGCGTAGACAAGTCCCACACCGTGCCCCCCTCGTAGGCGAAGGCCTGAAACCTTCGGGTACCAGCCGGCCCCACGTACGGCAACAAATTCAGGCAGGACTGCCTCGCGTCGCAGCAGCCCTCCACAAAGCCCAGGTCCGGCAGCACGCCGTCCACGGGCTCGTCGGCCGGGCACAGGATCGGCAGGGGGAAGGGGGCGTTGGCCAGCCCGTTGCGCCTGCGAGGGGGGGCAGCTTGGGGCTCCGGGCGTACTGCTCCATGACGCTGGGCGCCGTGCGGCTCTCCAGGCTCGTGGGCTGCGCGCTCTCTCTCAGCGTCTTCTCGCTGTGGCAGTCGCCGCACAGCGCCTGCAGAGTTTGCGCGCTGCCCGCGAAGGCCTGCCGCAGGCCCAGCTCGCAGGCGCCGGCCGTCAGCCCGAGCCGCACAGCGCGCGCTTGCCGCCCTGCCCGGCCTTTGGCCCTTGCCAAGGTGTGGACTGCTTCGGCAATGGAGCTCGCCGCGCATAGCCGGATGTCAAAGTCAGCCTCAGCGGCCAGCTGCCGATGTGTCCTCGTGTCTTGCCAAGCGCTGGCCAAGTTTGCCTTGATGGTTTCATAGGTCTCATCTTTGTTGCGCATGCCCTGGAACAAGCGGTCGTGGAAAAGCAGGTCCTCGAACTGCTCCTCTGTGACAGCTTGGCGGAGCTGCAGCAGAATCTCTTGCGTGGGGTCTGGCATGGCACAGCCTGCCCCACGCATCTTCATGGCTGCAGAGGCGCGTACCTGTGTTGGCGATGGAGTGGGAAAAAATTCTTCTTCAGCTGCATCTGCTTTCTTGTTCACAGGAGTCCCCTTGGGAGCTCCATCTTCGCTATTGGAGAGGTCAACATGATCACCGGCTGCGTACGTTTGCTCTTGGAGCTGGCTGTCAAGCAAGTCATCGCAAGCAAAGGAAGGGGGCTGCGTTCTCATGGGAGCGCCCGCGGCACTGTGAGCAGGCTTGGGTGCCGCCGCCACGGTGGCTGGCTTGGGTCCGAACCAGCAGTCTCCGCGGCGCCTGCCCGCGCCATGGGGGCAGGGCGCGGTTCAGTGGCCCTATCCTTTAGGCTTGACACCCCTGGCTGCGGCAACTGCGCATAATCTGAGCGCATGCGCCTGCGAGCACGAGCTCAGGCCGAACTAACAGCAACACACGAAATCAAGTCAGGGAATACGGCTGAGAAAGCATCCTGGCCACACTATATGACAGCCCATGCGCACACACAGACACCCGCAAACACACACACACACACACATATACCAAGCAAGCATGCACGCGCCCACCCACACACAGACACATGCGTCCACAGACACACACACACACATCCAGCCTCAGTAGCCCAGACCTCCTTGCGAACAGTCAGGACGCACGAGCTCCTGAAAGAATGCCAGTCCCAAGACAGTGCGATGGAACGAAGGTTGCCACAAGCAAGCAAAACGTCAGCCACGAAGCAAAATGTAATAACGGAGTTAGCTAGACACTAGGCTCTGCACTGATGCGCGCCTCTGCCGCCTAGCTACAGCTAGCTGATTTTGAAAGCAGACGCCGCACTGGCAGTGGGCGACATGTGCTTGTAATTTGCACGGGCAACATCTCGCACTTTGGTCTTCCGGCATGGGTACAAGTGAAACTTATACATGCTCAAACACAAAGACACGGTGGCGGATACTTCTCTGCCAGCGTGGCTGAGGCTTTGCCATCCAGCATGGAATCTACTTTGTCTGAAACTCGAAGCATGCTGTGGGGCATCTTGGAAAAAGTCGACCAGCTTCTGTCGTTCTCAGCATCGTACTGGTACACCCTTGCCGCGAGGTCATAGTGGCCATCTCCTCGGATGATGGAACAATTAAACAGCATTTGCTGCTTTGTCATCATGTCCACCTGCTTTTCCACGAAGGCTGCAAAGGCCTTGAGCGCAATGCGGCGGGTTCTTGTGGACCACCACATGGGGCGCTGCTCTTTGCACATCAGCAGCACATGGGCAAAAGGTTCGGGACACCCCTGTCTGCAGGCAAGTCTCACATCGCCGCTGACATGTCCAGCAGCCTTGGGTAAGGAATATCCAGCACGAACTCGGGCTCCTTAGTTCTTCCTATGGGCACAAGCTTGTGGTCGGGATTGCTCTTGAGATGCTGCTCGGCTGCCATGGAAAGCACAACTAGGGCGCCAACCCCGACACTTCCGGGCGCCAGCGCCTGCTCGTCGCTCGGGCGGTAGACACCGGCGCTGGCACACGCAGCGCTGCGCAAGCCCTCCCAGACTTCAAGCACATCTGCTGTCACGACCAAGCTTGGGCTTGTGAGAGACGTACGAGCCAAGTAGGTAGTGTCTCTGACAAAACCCCACCACTTGCCACCCCAAACCCAAGTCCTGCAAATCGTCTGCCCCCGGGCGGCTTCTTGTTACTGGTTGCAACAATGGGCGCCACATGCGCAAATTGGCGGCCCCGCCACAAGAAGCTGTCCAGAATCAGCACAGCTTGCCCTTGCAGTGTGGCTGTCAGGCCTGCTGCCGGCAATCTGCACAGAGCGCGCATCCGAGCCAGGGCGGCAGTTTTTCGGTAGAGCTTGTCCGTGGTCCCCTTGGGAGCCACACCTGTTGTCAAGTGGTCGTCACTCTGCTTTGACGGGGGTGCAGGTTTTTTCCTTGTAGACCTGCGGCACTTTCTGAAAGCCCGTCTGCAATCCACACGGATCTCTGCTCGCTGACAGGTAGTGTGTTTGCGGAACTTCCTGCCCTTGAACCTTGCCACCTTCCTGGAAGCCATGGCAAGAACCCGTGCCCGCGTCCGGGTCAAGAAACATGAGTCGTGTAGCCTTGGCCAAAACCAGTGGGCACATGCGCAATCTGCTAGACTGCCGTGAAACAATACAGAATGGAACAAAAAAAGGAGAACTTGCTGCGCAGGCACAGCACCTGTGTCTAAACAGTTAAGCGCGCGGCACACTGCTTGGTGGGCATGACAATAGCCTGCGCGCGGCGCAATCCACGCCTACCAAGATCCACGGGAAAGGGGCCTGGCCTGTGGGCGAGTGCCATCGTTGCATGGCCCCGCAACCTGGGCAGGGAAACAAGCCCGAAGCAAGAAGCCACCTTAGAGACGTGAGCCGCTTGCTCTGGCGTTTTCAAACATTGTCGAAGAAGCCTGGCAGCCAGGGCAGCCCCAAGCAAACTACAACACTTGAACAAACAAGTTGCTGGCTTCAAGCTCGTGACAACTGAAGCAATGATTGCTCTCCTGCACAGACACACAGACACACGGCGCAGCGCGCAAGCGATATTTTGCTCTTGATGTCCTATCTGCTCTGCAAAGGAAGGGCTGGGCGCGTCCTAGCTTCGCGCTCAGTCAAGCCCGCCGGCGTTTTCTGGATCCGTGAGACACCGCCCGCCGCCGCTTGGCGCAAACATTCTTTCGAAGCCGCCACCGGGCAGAATACTTGCCCACTCCCTTCCACTGGGGCACCTCCGCCAGTCTCCAGTTGGATACTTTTGCGCCTCCAAAATTCTCCACGACACACACGGTCTTGCAAGCCATGGCCCGCAGGTCCGCACTAGTCAGAGCAGCCATTTCCTCTTGCTGCCCAGGAGTTAAGCCAGGAGCAGACCGCACGTATGCATGAAACAAAGCGAAGGCCTCGCGCTCCTTCATTTTGGCAGCAGCAAAGAATTTACGCGTGTTGGCGCCAAGCTTCTTGTGCTTCAGATCAGGGTCCCCCCCATGCGTCCACAGGTTCCACTCCAGAAACCATCCGTGAAGATGAGGAAGCATGAGGCTCTTGCCCCTCCAGAAAGCGGTGGCGCCCAACAAACGTAGCAGGGAGTCTTCATCAAAAATGGCCGGCGCGTCAATGTTGTCAAACAAATACGTGGCCGAAGCCTCCAAAACGCTGGCCTTGCCTTGCAAGTCAGTGTTGAACACTTGCTTGGCTCTGCAACGGCGCCAAAGCACCCGGTCCGGCAGGAAGCGCTTGGCCGGCCAAGGGTTGTTCATCTGCTTGTAGGAGCTGACAAGGTAAAGTACATCCTTGGCTTGCATCCTGCGGAAAACCCGCTTTGCCATCCAGCAGGCCAAATGACTGGAGCGCATAAAGCCGATGACAAGAAGCAAAGTATTGCATAGCCGGGACGAGCTGCCAAGTACATGTAGGATGATGTGCCCAGCCCGCGTAATCACATCGTCCTTCTTGGACACAGCATGGAGGAAGCTGCCCTTAACAGTCATCTTGAAGCGCAGGCAAACTTCAGCCAGGACAATAATCAAGAATGAAAAGCCGAGTGGTGAGCTAGCTCCGCAGGGGGCAGAGCTTGCATCACTGGCAGAACATCAGCAAAAGTGCCCTGATACAGCGCCTTTGCAGATTGAACGGCTGCCTTCAGCGGGGGGCGCAGCCTCGCCGCTTAAGGACTGCAAGTCCTTAAAGCGCTCTGCCAAGGACGTGGCTTCGCGCGGCATGCGACAACAAAGCAAACAGGAGGCCCCTGGGGCGCTCCGTGCTTGAGCTGGAACTCGCCACACTCCACACTCAAACCGTTGAGCACAAAGGCCCAAAGCCCCCTGAAACACGTGAGCAGCTCCCCCACCGACACAACATAATTTTGCTGACCTTAAAACTTCTTGCTCGGTTTTGCAACCTTAGCCAAAACTCCCCCTGTAAATGCCTCAGGAGAAACGCTCTTTAAGATGTGCACTGAACGGCCAATCAGCCCAGGAGCGACCACCCAACTTAATTGCTGTGTTAGATGTGAAACTTATGAAATGCCTGGCCTTTTTGGGGGCACTGTGGTGGCGCTGAATTAAATTATTAGAGCTGCATTTTGTGATGATTGTAGCTGGTTGACATTATTTATGACTTATTCATGATGATACGTGTTTGAAGTATGTCAACTATTTGATTTCTGGATATATATGAACTACCATTTGTTTAACAACCACGGTTTTATGGACGGGCAAAGGGGACGCTGAACAGATGGTATTGATGACCCAGCCAAGGCAGGTCACCAGGTTGCAGCTGGTAAACAGCACCTGTATCATGGTATCATGATATCTGGTAAACTTTGTGGGTCCGTCCTTGCAACACACCCTAAATAGCCATGTTGTGTCGGTGGGGGCTCACGTAACTTTAGGGGCTTTTGGCCTCTGTGTTCGACGTTCTAAGTGTGGAGCGTGGGCGAGGTGCAGCTGGGAGCGCCGCAAGGCCTTCTGTTTGCTTTGCTGTAGAGCGCAAACCAGACGTAGGGTTGTCCTACGTCAGGATTCGATGCAGATGGCGCTGGGCGCGGGCGGGCTTGCTGCGGCCTGGCTCCTGCCTTGGGCGCGCGAGGCTTTTCGGGGCAGAAAACGGATTTCGGAGCATGGCGAACGTCTGAAGCCGGTTTTCGGCGGAAAACGAGCGAACTTGGAGGCTCGGGCACCACTTTCGACGTCTGACACGAAAAAACGCGCTTTTCGGAGTTGACCGTTTTCAGCGCTTTTTGCACCAAAAACGGAGTGGTGACGAAGACCGGTGACATCGGAAAAACGTTCAGCTGGTTGAAGAATTTGGCTGTTTTGCAGGGTTTGGGGACCAAAAAACCAAAATAATTAAGGGACTATAAGCAGTCTTTCCTTACTACTCCAATCAGCCTGGAGTACGCCCAAGGCATGAACCAGTCTGCAGCAAGCCCGCCCGTAGCGCCCAGCTCCACCAGCATTAAATCCTGACGTAGGACAACCCTACGTCTGGCTTGCTCTACAGCAAACCAAACCGGAGGTTTCTGGGGCGCTCCGGGCTGCAGCTCCCCACGCTCCACACTCAGAACCCCCTAAAATTGCGTGAGAAGCCCCCCGCCAACACAATCTGATTTTTCTGACTTCAAAACTCATTTTGCCACCGGCGGACCGGCGCAGCTGCAGCGGCTGAAAGCTGCTGGCAAGGTATCAAGAGCCCTTTTTGGTTGGTTGCAAGTTGAAACCAAATGGAAAACAACCTTCCCAAAGGCTGCCCTATTTTGAGAGACAAACCCAAATGTAGTAGCCAAATCAGGGAAAGCAGAAGGTCAAATGTTCAACTGGGCAACTGAGACTCCAATCCCAGTGAACAGCAGACACCCAGCGTAGGTCCACCTTGGCGTCCGCTAGCGCCTGGCAAAATGCAAAACTCACGCGCGTGTTCTGAGAACCCAGGGCGAATTCCAGCCCGCTGAGCTTGTTACCGCTTGTCACCGCTTTGTCACCACTCGCTTTTTATGATGAAGTGACCGGCGAAGCTATGCGTCGTCTGCATAGTTTTATAGGACACTTGTCTCAGTGGTTATGACCTGCGAGGCATTCATGAGCCAACCTTGCCCATTCATGAACCAACCTTGCCCATTCATGAGCCATTGATGAATCACCCGGTTCCATTATTGACTCAAATCGGCCGGCTGGAATTCGCCGCTTTTCCGGGCCGAAAGCGAGCAAAGTGGAAAACCAGCGAATTTGGAGGCTCAGGCATCCCACTCGCCGTCCGACACGGAAAAACGGACTCTTCGAACTCGACCGTTTTGAGCGCTTTTTGCACCAAAAAACGGAGCCGGATGGAGCGGTGACATTAGTGGTGACAAGCTCGGCGGGCTGACGGACCACCTTGGCGGGCTGTCGGACTCCGAGCCTGGTCCTCAGCGGGCTGTCGGGCCGCGGAAAACCCTGCGGAGAAGGAGCTGGGGAACTGGGTCCGGTTTTGCGCGAGGCCGAGGTGCCCCAAGCGCTTTGACCGACGCCATCGGTCAATTCATCAGAGGTCTCATAAGTGAAGGACCTCACTTCACGTACTTGCGCCACGAAGGCCCCGAATGACCCATAGCGACTCAAGTGAGGGCGTGTTGTGAAAGTACAACACCCCTGCGTTACAAGCACGTAACGACTACTCCTAAGAAAACATGTTTGAAGGACCTGTCACGGGCAACATCCCGGAGGTCCTGGACAACGGAGAGGTAACTGATGGTACGCACGTCACAGCAGGGCAGCTGGCCCTCGCTTTGACGCCCTACGCCCAAGTAACTGACCTGGCGGTGAACACGGCAGCCTCCGGCAACAACGCGGCTGTGGCCTCAAAGCTGGACAGCAGCGCGCTGGCGCCGGCAATTGCGCCCCTAGCAACGGCGGCGGCCCTGGCCACCACGGACGGACAGGTGGCCGCGCACGGAAGCAGCATCGCAGCGCTGCAGAGCTCGCTGACCACGGGTCTCTCCAACAAGGAAGACCAGTCGGCGGCGGCCATGAACGGCTCCATCGCCTCGGCCAACAACGCCACGCTGGCCACGGTGGCCGCCAACTACGGCCTCAAGACGGTGGTGGACCAGCACTCCCTAGACAAAGCGGCGAGGATCACGCTGCTGGAGGTCGACACCAAGGTGGCCAACGCTCTCCTGGGGGACGTCACCGCCGCGGCGCTGGCCTCCGAGCTCGCAAGTCGAGACGCCTCCATCTCGGGGCTGCAGGCCTCCAAGGCAGACGCCAGTGCGCTGACTGCTTACGCCCTGCAGTCTACCGTCGACACTTCCTCAGAGGTGGACTCTAAGATAGCGGCAGCCCTCTTGGGCGCAGTCACCACGGCAGCCCTGGACGCCGCCCTCCTCGGCAAGGCGGACGCAAGCGCGCTGGCCTCCCTGCTCTCCACGGTGGACGGGTTGGACACGCCGCTGGAGGTAGACACCAAGATAGCAAATGCCCTGCTGGGTCTCGCCACCGAGGCCTTCGTCGCAGCGCAGCTTGCTAGCCGGGACGCCAGCATCACGGCGCTCCAGGGGGCCAAGGCCGACGCGACGCTGCTGGCCTCATAGGCCAGCAGTGCGCCTGTGATGGCGCTGGTCGTCTCCGCGTCCTGCGCTGCCCCTGTGCGGTAGTCTCCCAACAGCGCGTCTACCTGCGCCGAGGTGTAGTAGGCCAGCAAGGCTGCTGTAGCAGCGTCAGTGCCCGCCGTGGAGTAGCAGTCTGCCGTGATGCTCAGCGTGTCGTCGCCGTTGGCCAGCGCAGCAGAGAGAGGAGCCCCCAGATGCAGGTTGCGAACGACGTTGCTTCCGCGAACGAGCTCCCAAGTCGTGAAGCCCGCCCAGGCCGGCGCGTTAACAACTCCGCCGCTGCCGGAAAGCTGCAGGGCGGCGAGCTCCGCGAGGATTGCGTCGAGGGCGCTCTGGAGCGTGGTCTCGCTGGCCGAGAGCGCGGCGTTCGTGGCGTATGTGCAGGTAGACGCGCTGTTGGGAGATTACCGCACGGCAAGCGCGCAGGACACGCAGACGCAGGCCGCCATCGCAGGCGCGCTGCTGGCCTACCGGACGGGCCCGGACCAGGACGTGTTCGCAACCAACCAAATCACCTCGGCGCTGGTGGCGTACCGTTCAGCCGCCGACCAGGACACGGCGACGGCCTCGAGCATCGCCGCCGCGCTGCTCAGCTACTACACCATCGCACAAGTAGACGGCCTCCTTGCCGCCAAGCTCGGAGTCACGGAGGCAGCCTCGGCGCTGCAAATAGCAGTGCGCTTTCCGGACGACGGAGGGGCCGACGAGGCGGTGGCCGCCATAGGAGAGCAGATCCTGGCCCCCACGGACGTCTCACTGTCAAACTGGACGGTTCGCCCCAGCACCGGCTGCATGCAGCGTGGTGCACACCGCGGGCGCAGTGAGCGTGGATGGCTACACCCTGACCCTGGCGGTGAACCCGTGGAACATCGTGCGCACCTACAACTTGACCCCGGGCTCTTCGCCTGCCGGTACCGGCTCGGCACGGCCTCCAACTTCGTGGTGTACATGTCCGAGGCAGACAACGTCTACGACCCCCTGTACGGCAGCTTCGTGGGCGACCAGGGTGCCTGGAGCACGGCCAAGATGTACTTCACAGTGCCTCCGAACGGAGTTGCGAAGCTGCACTTCGGGGCGCACTTCCAGGCGCCGGGCCTGCCCAACCAGACGGCAGGAACGGTGGACGTCGGCCTCCAGATCCTGGACACAACCCTGGAGGCCGGCAACACGGTGGAGGAGGAGGACACGGCACTCGACGGAGGGGTCGACGACCACGCTGGCCACCCTGGGCGAGGTGCTGCTGCTCACCACGCTAGGCAATTTTCTGGTGCGCTCCAACAGCCAGAGCTCCGTGGCCTCGGCCAGCTTCACGGTGGGAGGCTTCCAGCTGGAGGGCTACGCCATGACCCTGAGCGCCTTCGCCTGGAACATCGTGCGCACCTACACGCTGACGCCGGGGAGACGCTACTCCTTCGGCTGCCGGTACAGGCTGGGCACGGCCTCCAACTTGGTGATGTACGTCAGCGCGGCCGACAACGATTACGTGGGCGTCACCGGTACTTTCCTCGGCACGGCCTCGCAGGGCGTCTGGAGCACGGCGCGCCTGGACTTCTCGGTGCCGCCGGGCGGAATCGCGAAGCTGCACTTCGGAGCCTTCGGAGGCTCGATCCCCGGGCTGGTGCAGCAGTCGGCGGGCACGCTGGACCTGTACAGCATGCAGATCAGGGCCTCGGCCTTCGAGGGAGAGTCGGTCTCTGTGACGGACTTGCTGGCCGACTTGCTGGCCCTCACAGGCTCGGCCACTCTGGACGGGCTCACTGCGCAGGGCAACGTGGGCTGCGACCAGCTGCTGCGCAACGACGTGAACTGCACCGACGTGTTCACAACGGGCGTGGACGCCTCGGGCGCAGTCTCCTGCGCAGCGCTCACAGCCACCGGCGCCGTCGCCGGAGCCACGCTGTCGTCCACCGGCGCCGTGTCGGGCAGCTCGCTGAGCATCACCGGCGCGGCCAGCGTGGGCCTGCTGAGCTCGGCCACCGGAATCACCGGCAGCACGTTGACCATCAACAACACGGCCAACGCCGGGAACTTCACCACGGTGGGCGACGTGTCCGCGGGCACGCTGACGGCCTCTGGCGCAGCGACCGCGGCGAGCTTCGCAGCCACCGGGGCGGTCACGGGCGCCACGCTGACGATCGCCGGGGCGGCCTCCGCGGGCCCGCTGGACTGCGAGAGCCTGGACTGCACCTTCACGGCCACGAGCGGCGGAGTGTCGACGGGCAGCGTGGTCTGCGGAGACGTGACGAGCTCGGGCACGGTCTCCGCGCCGCAGCTCTTCGCGTCCAACACGCTCACCGTGACCAACACCTCAGACTTCTCGGACGATCTCTTCCTGACGAAGAACTGGGCGGGCTGGAGCAAGCTGCAGATTTCCAACAACAGCGCGGCCTCCGACAGCGGCCCGGAGCTGCGGCTGCTGGGCAACCAGAGCGCGCGGGTCTTCCTGGAGCGGAACGGCGGGACGCACCAGTGCGAGCTGATCATGATCAACGACGATGCGGACGAAGAGCCTCTCGACGCAGCTGTCCTTGACCACGAACCAGAGGAACCCCGGTTGCCTCGTGATCGCGGGCAACACGGGCAACGTGGTCTGCAACACAAGCTTCACGAATTTGTCGGACAGCAGGGTGAAGACGGAGATGGCCGAGGCCGACGTGGCAGAGCTCCAACAGCTGTTCGACTCCGTGGGGGCCAAGCAGTACAAGCGCCCGGACATGAACGGGGACCTGAGGCTGGGCTTCGCCTCAAACGACTTCGCAGGAACAAAGTGGAAGAACCTGACGGGCACCGCGAGGTGGAGCGACGGCACGGAGATGGTCACCCTCGACTACTCTCACCTCACCAGCGTGCTCTGGGGGGCGCGCAAGGGCTTCCAGGCCCGGCTGGACAAGGTGGAAGCCTGGCAGGCCCAGCGGGGGCCGAAGAATCCATAAGAAACATGGCCGACGCCCGCAGACGAACCATCAAGGCCGTCTACAAGGATCCCCGCACCGGTTTCGGCAGCATAGCGCAGACGCTGCAGCAGGCTCAGGTGTGCGACCCCAGCATCTCCAGAGAGGAGGTGAAGGCGTTTCTGTATTGTTTCCGGGTGAACCAGGACCGGCCGCAGAGAGGCTACAACAGCTTCGTGCCTCTGTGAACCAGCTGCAGGTGGACCTGGCCGACATGAAGGCCTTTGGGGGCAAGCCCTACCCCTTCATGCTGGTGGCCATCGATGCGCTGACCGTCTTGCGACCACCACCGCGGCGGGCATGAAGAAGGTCTTCCAAGCCCTGGGCGTGCCGGCCAACGTGTACTCCGACGACGGCTCCGAGTTCAAGAGGGAGTTCAAGGAGCTGATGGATTTCTGGGACATCGAGAAGCAGGTGACCAGGGGCCACGCCTACTTCGCGGAGCGCACCATCCGCACCATCAAGGAGGCCATGTTGCGTCGCATAGCTGCCGGAGCGGGCCGGCGGGGGCAGCGGCACCTCATGCTGCCCGACATCTTGAACCAAATCAACGGAAGGAAGCACTCTGACCCCGAGATGGCTGAGATTGCTCTGCGCAACATCGAGCGCAGGGCCAAGCACAAGGTGACCCGCCTAGAAATCAAGGTCGGGGATATGGTTCTTAAGCCGATCGAAAGCAGGGGCTCCTACAGGGTCAACGAGATAGCCTGGAGCGAAAAGGTATACAGGGTAGCCTCCGCCGAGAGCGGGGAGATGGGGGCGAGGTTTGGCTTGGAGGTGGCCGGAAAAGGTGGTGCACAGGGATCTCCGAAAAGTCCCCGAAAACTCAGCTCCCGAACCGTGGGGGCTGGAGGTGCAGTCCCGCCAGCGGAGGCAACAGAGAGGCCCCAGGCTCCCACCTCCCTCGTGATGTTCTCTGTGCCTCTACGTCTCTACTTGTCCTACAGCTGCGCCCGCCACTCACTGACGAGCTTCTTCACGTCGGGTCGGGGCGGGGGCTCGGGCGGGCCCCCGTGATCTAGGACCGCGTCCCACGCGTCCCACTTCCCGCCCCACGCAGCATCAGCCTCAAACCAGCGCAGGGCAAGCTCTGCCCGCTGGGCGCGCGTGGCCTGGTCGTCAAGAGCCGCAGAGACGTAGCTCACCTCTCTCATGATTTCCTCCTGGTCCACGCTCGCAACGAGGCATTTCTCGAGGCGTCGGACTTCCGCTTCCTCACCGAGCAGATGCTTATCGAGGAGCTCGATGCGGCGGCGCTGGTGCGAGCGCTCGGCCTCAAGCAGCGCGTCTTCGCGAGGCCGCTTGGTGGGAGGCCGCTGGGCCATCAGAGCAGCCGCAAGGCAGGGAGCGTCCTCGTCCGCCCACGCGGCGGGCTTTTCCAGAAGCCATGCCTGCACGCATCGGAAGGCCTTGGAGGAAGTCATGATAGCTTAAAGCAGCTGCGCGGGTTTTTTGAGACCATTCGAGCATTTGGGACCATTCGAGCATTTGGCGGGCTTTTTTTCTTTGCGCGAGTCCAAGCTCATCAGAGCGTTCGCCTGCGAAGATTTCTGTTCTCTTCCTCGAGGATCGCGATGCGGCGTCCTCACGGCGCCAAGTCTTACGGTTGACCTCCCCCTCAAGCAGATAAGCGTGCTCCTGCACCATCTGCAGTTGCGCTAGATCTCGCTTGCCGAGATCGTAGCTGCGCTCCAGCTGCCTGCGGTCATAGGGTTCAATTTCAGCTAAGTAGTGATGCAAGCTAACCCTTGTCACAAGAACCTCGCTCATCGAATCCTGCCTCGTGGTGATGCGGTAAGTGCTAAGTACGTACTCGCTTCTCAAAGATACCAACATGATTCAGGCTTCAGGCATTCAGATTCTGAGAGGGCCCTCATGGGGAGGGATCCCCACTCCGCCACCCCGCCCACCCCGAAAGCACTCCTGGAATAGTTTCAAACTCAATCCCACATCTGCATCTGCCAAAAAAACTCCTGGAATAGTTTCAAACTCAATCCCACATCTGCATCTGCCAAAAAACAGGTCGATAACCCAACGCTAGAATTGCTGCCTGCCTCGACCTTTTGTGCGCCGCTTGCAACAGCTTCACCGACCGTCTCGCACCCACAAACGGTAGACACAGCCCCTGCTGTACAGAGGGCTGTGTAACAGGTGACAAGCTGTACGCAGCATGTTTAGCGACTCGGCCCGTACATAAAGACCGGACCAAGCCTGCACAAAGGCACCCACCGCACGATTGCGCCGTGAACGGCGTTACTAGTCTGTACTGGTGTAAGCAAAGGCAAATCAGCCCCTCCAAACCAAACTGACTCCAAACTGCTCCAAACCAAAATGGACGCCCGCCACACAAAGGTAGCCTGAGCCCAAACCAAAAAAGGAACAAATGTCAAAGGAATCGAAATGATTCTACTGCTGAGCTCACTTCAGAAGGTGACGGCCAAGCTGCAACACCTCCTTGGCCTCGTCATTGCGGCTCTTCTTGCCCTTCGTGATGGAGCCCTGGCCCTGGCCCGCTGCGAACGCAGCTTGCATAGCGTGAAGCCCCAAGCAGCCGGCATCAGCATTGCCACAATCCCCGCCATCTGGCGTTTCCATTCGCTGGGCAGCTTCCAACGCCTCCTGCATTACTCTGGCGCGAGCACTTCTGTGGGTGCGTTCCTCTTCTGACGCCAGCTTGGTGATGGGGACGCTTGTGGCCTTGAGAACGGATGATTTGGCGCGTGCCACGCACTCCTCAATCTTGCTCTCCTGCTCCAACAGCTCCTTCAGCACCTGAACCTGGGCATCGGCTGTCTCCGGCAAGTCCAAGCCAAGCTGGGCAAACATCTCGGCTGTCTGGTTGCTTTTGGTGGAGTCGGCCTTCTTCTCAGACTTTTCCGCCTTTCCATCTTTGGCCGATTTCTTCTTGGAAGTGGCCCTGGCTTTGGCCTTTGCCGCTGCACTGATCCAGGTCTTGACGGTCTTCTCCACCGATGCTTGCTGGGAAGCCCATTCCTTCTCCAACTTGTCATCAGCGGCATCAAGCATTGCAACCTGATCTGGAAGATCACGTGCGGTTTGTCGCCAATCTGCTCCTTGACACAGCTGTTTGCGTGGTCCCGGCCTGTGTCGAGCGGCCACGCCACCAGCTGAAAGTCATGGGTTAGACTGCTGGCAGCATCAGTGAGCACCAAGGCAACATCAAACACGCGGGTCACGCTCTTGAAAAAGGCCTGGTCGGCTCTTGTAACTGCACGTGCCCCCCACGCTGGAACCATCACTGATGACGTAGCCAGCGCAGCAGCCTCCATGAAAAAGTCTACCTGTGGCAGGGGTGGCAAGATGGGTGCGTGACGTGATGTTGAATGGGCTAACAAGCAGAACCGTGTTTGGACCAAACACCGCCTAACACCAGAATGCGTTTTAACAAGCCCAACACAGGCTCAGACGTGTGGCAAGAAAACACGACTTTTCCAATAGAAGCTGAGCTACTCCAAAAACTCTGCAAAAAGGGATGCATCCCTTGGACTTGGTAGAAGACACTCGGCTGACAAACGGCAGCTGCCACTTGAGCACGCGCTTCTGGCTTCGCTGGAGAGCGCATGTTGACCACAATGGAGACATCTTGGTCTTGCGTCATCTGTGCGTAGAGCTCCCACACAACCGTGTTCAACTTGCACTCCATCAACCGCAAAAACCCGGCGCCGAAACAACAGTCCTCCCCCAGTTTGAGAGCAACTGCCTCCGGAGACCCGGCAAATGCCTTTTGAAAACTGGGGCTGGCATAGTTGTTGATCCCAGGCAAGCCAAATGTGTGTTGATCCCAGGCAAGCCAAATGTGTGCTTGGCAGTCGGCGCCGCTGACTCCGAGGCTGACTCCTGTTTGGGCTTGGGCGCCACACCTGAGGGCCCAGAAGCGCCCGTACTTGCACCAGAAGTCACAGCCACAGTCGGAGCTGTCTCGCCAGGCATTTGCCCTGCCAGGGAACAAACGCGCGTGACTGAACATGAACTCCGATTCCGACCCAATAGCCGAATCAGGCAAAAGGCAACCCGAGACCCATGGAGCCACAAATCCACTTACAATGACTAAGCCTGAAAGGAAATGAAACGGAATGACAACTGCAAGAAAACTCTTACACGTCGCATGCCCGTGTGCCTGCTCGCGCATCCAAAGGTCGGGTTGCATCAGCACGCTGCTCCGACTTCAGCCTTGCGATGGCGCCCAGCTTGTCAGCGATTGACAAACAACCATCCCCGTCTTCACACTTGCAGTACTTGTCCACGCGCTTGCACACGTCAGCCACCGTAGCGGCGCCCTGCAAGAGCTCGACCCACCGCTTGCTCCACTCGCCCCAGCTGAGCAAGATATCGAAGGGGACAAGCTTGTTCATGTGGAGTGGATCTTTGGTGACTGACTCAGCAAGCGACCGCAGCATGACAAGAGTGTCCGAATGGACATCTTTGATGTCAACACCAGGCATTGCGCACAGGGTGCTCATCAGGTTGAACAAGTACAGTGATCGCAGACCCAAAAACTTCTCGAGCGTCTCCATGTCTTGGAAAACCTGAAAGTGTCTCACGTCACCGAAAAAAAGTCCACGGGGCCTAGCCTAGTGAGGAAATGCGTAGTAAAAAACTATTTGCGCTGGCTTGGTTTGCTTTGCCCGGCTTCGCTGGCTGCCCGTGTCACCGTGAAAGCCAAGGCGCCGCATCTGTCTGTTCTGGCCAACGCTGCTGAGCCCCGAAGATGTCAACCACATCAGCGGCAAACGCAAACCACGATGGAGGCACAGCTCCGCCGATTTGGCCTTGTGTGAAGGCAACCAGGTCGATGAGATCCATCTTCTTGCTGGGCAGCGCTACAAACCTGAGCAGTGTGACGTGAGCGTGAGTGTGAATCACATGTCCACGTGTCAGCAAGCAAACTGCTGCGCTTGTCCAAACCTATCCACACACAAAAAGGGGTGGGATACTGGGAGGCCCCGCGCAGCGACAGTGGAGCGCATGACATCGTGCATGATGACGGGAATCTGGATGTAAGTCTTGATGTAGCGCTGAAGAGGCTCAACGAGCTCAGCCTGCTGCGTTCCCATGACCGAAAGGACTCGCCTCAGGCATTGCTCCTCGTCTTCGTTGCCCACAACACTGGTAACTGGCTGATCGACATATGTCTCGCAAAGCAGCCGCGCGAGTTCAAGCGCGCTCAACTTTGCCTGGGGCTGAGCGCTTTTCGATGATGAATCCTGCGCGTCGGTCCGCGTGAACTCCAGCGATGCGAGAAAGACGCTCTGGATCTCTGGTCGCACAGCGGACCAGACCCGCATATCTTTGCCATTAATGCGGCCCTCAAAGGCGAAGTTGACGAACAGGCTGGCCTCAGAAACATTTGAGCAAGCTCAGTGAACGATGTCAACACTTGAACGTTGAACTCAAAGGTCAAGTCCGAAAAAATGAAATCTATCAAAAAAGGTGGCTTGATACCAAGCCACGCAGAAGCTGAATGTGTTGTCAATGTTGTCACTCGTAAGGTCGCTCCCAAAACGCTCCTGATCACGGCGGTTGCTGGTTGCTGTTCAGTGCGACCGCAGACGCGGCTCAAGCTGAACACTGCTGAAACACACATCACCATTCATGCTTAACACAAAACACGACTCCTTTGCCACATCTTCGATGTAGCGCATGCTCTGCATGAAGTCATCCAAGACCGTCAGGCCACGAGACACGGGATCGTCCGCCGTGGAGGCATTCAACGCAGCAGTGACGGTTGTGTTGAATGTCGACTAGGCAGCAAACGTAGACTGTTTGTTGCCCTTCGTGATTTTCGTCTGTCCGCGTGGGTCTCGGCTGCGCAACTGATGACTGATATCACAACTTAAATCTGCTATGGAAATTCATCAATCACCACTGGATCCCCAGACCAGATCACGGACCCGGACCACGGATTTGTTCAGCCTAGCCTTCGTCCAAGCCATTCCCAACAATTCAGGGCATCTTGCGCCGTGCAAGCCAAATGGGCCTCACTAACACACACACACACACACCCACAGACACACACACACACACGCCGCGAAACTGCAACAGTGTGGTGTAACCTGACAACCCGAACAACGGAGACTGAGCCGCGACCTACAGCACAAGCTTACAGGCACGCAGATTGGCCTGATGCCACCGCCGAGCTGGATGACACTGAGACCTCCACCTCCTCACTCATTTCTGCATCTGCGTTCCACTCTTGTTGCCACCATCGCCTGAACATCTCACATCCAGATGCACCTGCGACTGTGGCGCGTCCTCGGATCGCATTTTCTTGCCCATGGTCAGAAGCTCATCCCTAACGGCCACAGACGAGCGGCGGCGCTTCTTGGAGTCATGGGCTTGGGTTGCCGCATCTGGCGTCTTAGCCTGCTTGCCGGCATTCATTTCGAAGGTTGAGCAAGTTCATACGAGCGCTATCCTGCTCCCAATGCTGGAAACTCCAGGCACAGCTCCGCTGTTCAGTCGTGTTGGCCGTTGGCTTTGGGACCTTAGCCAGCGAAAGAAACACATCCAGTAATGCATCCCGCATCAGACGCGAACACCCGTTGCACGTCTGCGTGATTGCAACGCCAGCTCAAAACACAATGAGCCTGAGCGCCGCGCGCAGTGCTTTAAGCAATACAGGTAATCACGCCAATCTGCTTCTTCGTGTAGTACTTGTCCATCTAAACCAAAAGGAGTGTCAGCTGGTGCATGCACGCAATGACAGCCTGCGAGTCCACATTGGGGTTCAAGAAATCCACAGACTCGTTCCTGCACTCGTCGACTGCAACACATCACAAATTTGTCGGACAGACGGAGACGTCCGAGGTTGATGAGCTGCAGCAGCGTGGCCCTCGCTGGCCCTCACGCTCACCGCGCAGGGCGTGGGCTACCCGATTCATCGGCTCCTTCATGGCAACCAAACTGTATGCCATCCATGAAACTCATGTGACAACCTCCATGTCACCTCAAGCCAAAAAGGTGATGTGAGTCTTAGTAAAACTTGACACTGAAACACAGGGCTTTGAAGGTCCCGGAGGAGCCTTAAGTGGCCAAGACACATGGTGTCAAGGCCGCAACCCCGGAGGGATGCGATTCATGAGCGGACTCAAGAATCGAAAAAAAAAACTGAGGCCTGGCCGGCGGAGCGCCGCCGTGGTGCGCCATCTCGGGGCTGCAGGCCTCAAGGCGGACGCCAGTGTCCGACTGCTTACGCCCTGCTGTCTGCCGTCAACACTTCCTCAGAGGTGGACTCTAAGATAGCGGCAGCCCTCTTGCAGTAGGCGGACGCCAGCGCCCCCCTCCGGGTGGACACGCCGCTGGAGGTAGCAAATGCCCTGCTGGGTCTTGCCACCGAGACCTTTGTCGCAGCGCAGCTTGCAGCCGCGACGCCAGCCTGCCAACTGCGCTGTGGCCTACTACAGTGCCGACTACCGCGCGGCAAGCGCGCAGGACACACAGCAGGCGCGCTGGCCTACCGGACGGGCCCGGCGCTGCTCAGCTGCTACACCATCGCAAGTGGACGGTACCACGGAGCAGCCTCGGCCCTGCAAATAGCCGTGCGCTTTCCGGACGACGGGGGGCCGACACGAGGAGTGGCAGAGCAGATGGGCCCCACGGACGTCTCACTGTCAAACTGGACGGTTTGCAGCGTGGTCCTGACCACGCACGCGGACGCAGCAAGCGTGGACGGCTACACTGACCAGCTGCAAACCCCGGAACATCGTACAAGAGACTGCGCCCAAGGCGTCCACGGGAACAAGTTCACATCGTTGCAGCTGGTCCCGGATGGCGCAAAGTGGCTCAAAAGGAGCTACATCGTTTGTTTCGTGTTTGGTAGCGGAGCTCCTCAGATCCTGCAGGGACTGTAAGCCTCCTTCACAGGGCCAACAGGTAAGCCCCTAGATGGCGCCATGGTTTCACGTGTGGTTTTCTTGCATGGTGAGGGCTGGAGTGACCGGATGGGAGCCAGAAGCCTTGGGGGAACAATTTTACAATGGAAGTAGCATTTTAAATCCTTCATGGCGGACACTGGTGTATTTGCAGCGTGGACGAACTTTCGCCTGGCAGGTATTCTTGCAGTAGGAATGTGTGCAATGGTGTGTATTTCAGTTTTTATTTTGCGCTTGAGCCGGAGGAAGTATCATGGATGGACGCCAACGAGAATCTGCAAGAGACAGATGGCGAGGAGACGGATATCTTTCAGGAGGCAGTGGCGATGTATTGTTTGGATGTATTTTGCTTGAATGTTCAATTTGTACGGCATAGATGGTGAACGTAGCAAACATGGTCAACAACAATAGCTCAACAGTCAGCAACTGCGTTGGACAAAACGGCCACCATCATCCAGACCTTTGAGAGAGCGTCGAGTTCAGCTGACGTGTTGGAAAAGGGTTGACTGCAACGAGGGTACTGAGGAACCCGCGTTTGATGGTTCAGCTAATTCCTGGTTAACTTGGAGGCATGCTCTTTTATGAACTGGCTTAGCCATGCAGATGCAAGAGTCAGTGGTCTTCTTGAGGAAGTAGAGAGAAAACCTGCAGATGATGTTATCAGCGTGGCAGAAGCGACGGAAGAGGTCAAGACACTGAGCGGTCATTGGCATTGTCACAGGCAATTGCAGGATTCCCGGCATTCTCGCGGGATAAGACTTTTGCAGAATCGATTGCATTGCTTGAGCAACTGGTAAATGAATATCAGGTGGCTTGCAACAAGGAATTTGACAGGGAGATATTGCTGGGTGTTTTTATGCGATGTGCGCCGCAGGGGTGAGACAGCATTTGACGCTCACTTTAACAGAAGGTGCAACCTATGAATCAACTCGAGAGCAGATCCTGGCATATGAGCGTTCTTCGAGAACCTGGGATGTCAGTTCGTTCTGAGACAAGTCCAGCCGCTGCAGGACAATGGTCAAGCTGGAAGCGGACAAGGCCCTGCGCCAATGGATGTGGACATCAACGCGTGGATAAAGGTGGCAAGAAAGGAGGAAAGGGTGTGACGGCGGCAAAGGCTGGTGGAATGCCGGCTGGAGCAGCTTGCTTGGCAAAGGCAAAGGCAAGAGCAAGGATCAGGGAAAGAGCAAAGGCAAAGGAAAGAAGGGCAAGAGCAAAGGAAAAGGAAAACAAAAGGGAAAGAGCAAAAGAGATCGCGAATCCCTTCACCGCGATGCCTGCAGGTTATGCGGGCAATTTGGGCACTGGGGAAATGAGTGTCCTAGCAGTGTGAGACAAGTGGAGGAACTCTCTCTGTAGAGGGCGTTTTCCAAATGGCTTATATTGTACCTGAGAGGCTTCTGACACTCGTCCGTCCAGCATTTGACCTCGTCCTGCGAAGGATTCGAAGTCTAAAACGCTGCGTGCAGGCGTGTGGCTGCAAAATAGAGACCCCTAGATATGCTTGCAATTTGGCTCCAGGTTGCATTTCAAGCGAGCCAACCTTTGCAGGGCTAAGAAAAAACAAAAAAAAAGAAAACAAGGGGTCCCAAAAAAAGGGGTCCCCGAAAAAAAGGGAAAAGGGGTTTCCTTTGGCAAAGCTTGACATCGCTTGAAATGCAACCTGGAGCCAAATTGCAGCGCATATCTAGGGGTCTCTATTTTGCAGCCACACGCCTGCACGCAGCGTTTTAGACTTCGAATCCTTCGCAGGACGAGGTCAAATGCTGGACGGACGAGTGCTAGAAGCCTCTCAGGTACAATCTAAGCCATTTGGAAAACCCCCTCTACAGAGAGAGGTTCGCCTGAGAACTGCTGAAAAGTCTTCTAAAGAGAGGGATACAGGGAATGCAGGGATTCCCTGCAGAAACCCTGCATTGAAATTCCCCCAGGATTTCTTGCTATACGCTTAATTTCTTCAACACAAGTGCCAACACAATTGCCACTCGTGTTCACATTTCTGCCGCGCCAAGCCGCTATACGCGCTTAATTTCAACATGTCGGATTACATGTCGGATGAACATGTTCTTGGCACTCCGGCCGCGCCTGCCCGGCATTGAAGCCGCGCCAAGCCGCTGAACCCCCACTCTTCCCCGGCTCGTTGCTATATGTGCTATATGTGCTATATGGGTCTTACACGCCAAGCCGCTGAACCTCCACTCTCCCCCGCTCCTTGCTATATGTGCTATATGTGCTATATGGGTCTTACACGCCAAGCCGCTGAACCCCCCCTCTCCCCCAGCTCCTTGCTATATGTACTATATGTGCTATATACTCTGTACGCGCGAAATCTGTACTATATATGCTATATAGGCCATATAGCACATATAGCACATATAGCATGGACCCGGGGGAGAGTGGATGTTCAGTGGCTTGCCTTGTAAGAGCCATATAGCACATATAGCACGTATAGCAAGGAATCCGGGGAGAGGGGATGTTCAGTGGCTTGCCTTGTAAGAGCCATATAGCACATATAGCACGTATAGCAAGGAAGCCGGGGAGAGTGGATGTTCGGCGGGTTGCCGCGCCCTAGCCTGCCTGCCGCGCCTGCCTGCGTAGACGCCAGCGCCGCATGTTTGCATGGTTTTTGCATGTTTGCATGACATGACATGGTTTTTTGCACGGTTTTGCATGGTTTTTTGCACGTTTTTGCATGGTTTTTGCATGGTTTTTGCACGATTTTGCATGGTTTTTGCATGATTTTGACATGATTTTGACATGGTTTTGACATGGTTTTTGCATGATTTTGACATGACATGATTTTGCACGTTTTTTTTTTAGCACGGTTTTTTGCATGTCATGTGGCTCAACCCCGTGCCCCCTCCCCCTGTTTTTTTTTCCTGTCAGGCCGTCCGTTAGGTTCATCCTGGAGCTGAACTTCTGCGAGGCAGGGCAGTGCCGAGCGGGCACTTAACTAGCAGTGCCGAGCGGGCACTTAACTAGCAGTGCCGAGCGGGCACTAGTAACTAGATGTGCCGAGCGGGCACGTGCCGAGCAGGCACAGGCAGTGCCGAGCGGGCACGTGCCGAGCTGGCACAGGCAGTGCCGAGCGGGCACTTGTAGGAACCCCGGTGCCGAGCTGGCACCGTGGAGGGGGTGCAGTGCCGAGCGGGCACTAGTAACTAAATGTGCCGAGCAGGCACCGTGCCGAGCAGGCACCGTGCCGAGCAGGCACTAGATGTGCCGAGCGGGCACGTGCCGAGCTGGCACCGTAGGGGTTGAGCGGCTCGCCCAACGGCTTAGTACTGGCTCGCCCAACGGCTTAGTACTGGCTCGCCCAACGGCTTAGTACTGGCTCGCCCAACCCCTTAGTACTGGCTCGCCCAACTGGCTCGCCCAACTGCGTACTGGCTCGCCCAACCCCTTAGTACTGGCTCGCCCAACCTCTTAGTACGGGCTCGCCCAACCTCGTTTGATGGCTCGCCCAACGGCTCCACTAGCGCGCCGGCCGCGCCTGCCCGGCATAGCCCGCGCCCAGGTCGGGATTCTTCCCAGGAAAAATTTTTCGAAACTGTCGTCTAAGCCGACAGTTTCGGCGAACCTGCCCGGCATAGCCCAGCCTGCCCGGCATACCAGGAAAAAAAATCCAGTCCTCCTGTGGGGGGAGGACCTGCAGCTTTTTTTGCCAATGGCTGCGAGGCCCCAGCTGCCCGGCATAGCCCGGCCGCGCCTGCCCGGCATCGGAGCCCTGCCGAGCCCAAGGTGAATTCTTCCCAGGAAAAAAATGTCGAGGTTGTCGTCTAAGCCGACAACTGCGAAAAAAAATTCCAGTTGTCCTGTGGGGACAACTGTCTAAAGTTTCGGCGAACCTGCCCGAAAAACCCATCACCGGGCCAGCGCCGGAGGTCCGTCAGCGAGGCTGTCCTCGCAGCATCGCTGACAGAGTGTTTTTTTCACCATTCACACGCCCATCCGTCAATCCTGGCGTGAGCACAGGATTGCCCCTTCAATCCTGCTGTGGTAACAGGATTGCTTCACCCATTCCTGTTGCCAGCACAGGATTGCCCCGGTGCATCACGAGCAGCTCGGGCTTGGAACTGTTCTTCCCCGAGCGCAGGCTCGTGATGGAGTCGGCCCCGCTGTAGAGCTCCCGGGCCTCGGGCACGTCGTTGACGCTGACGACGAAGGGCAGGCCGCTCGCGAAGAGTGCGTCTCGCAGCTCCGTGTGAAAGACCAGGTCGTGGCCCCCTCGCGTACCATAGTAGTTCATGCTGCGGCCGGGGAAAATGTAAGGAGGATCTGCGTAGATGCACTGGTGCGCCGGGCAGGGCCGTGCCCGCAGGTAGGCCAGCGCGTCCTGGCGCCGCACGGTCACGTTGCACGGTGGCTGCTGGAGACGCCGCACGCTGCTCAGTGCCAGTAACCGCTGCTGTGCGAAGGAGCCCCACTTTCCCGAGAAGCTGTTGCGCAGCAGGACGTACGCGCAGGCGGCCCGGCGCCCGACACGGCCTCTCAGCGCGCCCGGCAGGAGGCGCCCGGAGTAGAAGCGCCTGTCCACCCTGCGCCCCACCAGGCGCAGCAAGGAGCGCAGGAAGACCGGGTCTCGCCTCAAGTAGCAGCGGTGCAGGTTTGCGACGGGCTCGAAGGCGTCGACGCCGCGCACCTCCAGGCCCGGTCGCCGGGCGGCGAGGTAGTACTCCAGCTTTCCAGAACCGAAGAAGGGAGAGTGAAGCACGGCGACGTCCCCCAGCAGCCGGTCCAGGTGAGGAGCTAACCACGCTTTGCTTCCAAAGTACTTCAGCTGCATACCAGCCCTTTGGTTTATCCCTGAAAACTCTGGGAGCGCAGTGCTGTACAGCACTGCACTCCCGGACTCGCCGCCCGGATTGCCCGGAAAACTCCGTGAGCGTCCTGCTGTGTAGCAGGACGCTCACGGAAAACACCGGCAGTGCGTCGGTACACACCGATGCACTGACAGACTCGCCGCCCGGCTTCCCGGCATTGAATTTGGCAAGTAAAACAAAGCATGGGAAAGATCAAGCTTTTCCCCACGCCAGAATACAGCAGCAAGCAGCCCTCGGACCCCGTGGTGCCCCTGGTCCCGTGCACGGGCATTTTCCTCGGGCCATCAAAATCGGGCAAAACCGTGACTTTGATCAGCCTGATTCTGGAGCAGTATCGCGGCGTGTTTGTGAGAATCTATATTTTCAGTCCGTCCATCGACATCGACGACGGCTGGATTCCCGTCAAGAAGGACATCGAGCAGGACCTGGGAGTGAATACTGAACGGGAGCAAGCCTACTGGGACGAGTGGGACGAGGCGGCGCTGCGCCGCATCATCCAGCAGCAGCGCAAGATCACCGAGGCGTCCAAGAAGTTGGAGATGAAGAAACTGTATCAGGTCCTGATACTCTGTGACGACCTAGCGGACGTGCCTCAGCTCCACAGACCCAACGGCGCCCTGGACACTCTCTTCATCAGGGGCCGGCACCTCCAAATCAGCACCTGGGTCAGCTCACAGAAGCTGAGACTAATCAGTGCGGCCGTGCGGGTCAACCAGCAATTCCTCTGCTGCTGGAGGCTGCGCAACCTGCACGAGCTGGACGCCGTGGTGGAGGAGCTCAGCGCCCTGCTGCCAAAGGAGCAGCTCTACCAGTTGTACGAGCAGGCGACGCGGGATCCTTACAGCTTCCTTTTCGTCTACTACCTGAAGCCGAGGAATGAAATGTTCTTCAAGCGCTTTGAAGAGCGTTTCGCATTGGAAAGAGAAGCCGATGGGAGCGGCGCTCAGCTTCCTGGGCCAGAAGCTGTTCGCTAGCTCCACACTGATCAGCGCACGGTGCGAGAATATCTCCTGCTGCACCTCCGTCGCAGCCGTCCACCCGCCCATCATCCGTCGGACGGGCGGGTTCCTAAAGAAAAGGATGACGACGATCTACGTGGACAGCCGCAAGAGAGTGGCCGGCTCGGACAGCGACTTTGAGGTGGACCTGGGAGAGTCCCTGCACTTGCAGAGCGACGCCCGGCTCGCCGTCTACAAGATCCGCCTGGCCGACAGCTTTCTCTCGACGGACCGGGGCCGCTACCTCTACTGGGTCGACGCCGCGCTGGGCACGCTGAACTGGGCGTTGTTGCCCGAGGGCGCGTACACTGGCGCACGGCTGGCCGCCTGGATCAGCTCCAACTTTGCCACCGCCACCTACGGCGAGACCACAAACATCCTGAGCGTTGCCTACGACGGCAACCGGCTGATCCTGAACGACCTGGAGCTGCGCCAGCAATTCCCAGATGCCGCGGACTACCCCTCCGCGCCGGCCGCCTCTCCGACCAAGCCCTTCAGCATCGACCACATGCTCGGCCCGAGCTTCGTCTCAGGCGGGCAGCAGGTCTTCGAATTTGTCAAAATGATGGCGCACAACGAGGTCTACCTGCGCTGCGCCCAGCTGGCCAACGCCAGCAGAGTGCTGGGCAACCTGGGCGACGACATCCTCTCCAAGATCACGCTGAAGAGCGGCGTGGGTACCATTGTGGAGACGGGCTCGGACGACGGGCACTTCATGGCCCTCAGGGGCCCGGTTACCCTGAGGCACATGCGCTTCCGCCTGACAGACCTGGACGGCAACGTCGTCCGGCTTCGCGGGTCGTCTTTGTCCTTCGTGTTGTATCTTGACCACGTATAATTAAATGGAGCCGACCGAACACGACAGGGCGCCGGAGGCGCAAGAGGCGCAAGAGGTGCACGCTGCGCCGGAGGCACCGCACGCTGCGCCACACGCTGCGCCACACGCTGCGCCACACGCTGCGCCACACGCTGCGCCGGAACCGAAACGGCGGGCAGGCCCCCTGGGAGCAAGAACAAACCGAAGCAGGACGTGCCTACTGAGCCGGCTGCCCCAAAGCGCAAGCCAAAGCCGGTTGAGACGCCAGCGGAGACGCCGGCTGAGGCACCGGCTGAGGCACCGGCTGAGGCACCACCAGCGGCACCACCAGAGGCGCCTCAGCTCACAAGAGAGCAGCAGCGCGCATGCTGGAGAGGCAGTCCGCTTATGACCGGCTGACCACAGGCGCAAGCGTACTGGTATAAAAGCATGATGTCGATCGAACCCCGCAACGAGCCGCAGATGCTCCGGTGGTTTCGCAAAACGTACCCCAGCTACAACTTGCAGCCGCTGCTGCTGAAGCGCTACCGAGAACTGGAGGAGGCGCGGGCCTTCAACAACTGGTTGGGCGAGCGCAGGCAGGCGCAGGAGGGGCAGCGGCACCTGGACGACGTGAGCCGGCTGACGGAGGCCGTGCACCGCCAGGTTCCCCAGCTGCGCTACGCGCGGGCCGAGCGCCGGGGAGTGGAACGGGCGGCGGACGAAGTTGCGCAACGGTAAAGAGATGAAGACGCTTCGGGCGCACGGCTTCCACCAGCGCCCGCGCTTTGAGCAGGTGGTGGGCTACCTGGAGCGGAACGAGCCGCTGCTGGACCAGCCGGACCGCAAGGCCACCTCGTTCATCACAAGCCACTTCTACCTGAACGATTTTGTGCAGTCCAGCGAGGACCCCAACCCCCGGCCCCTGCAGCACACGCCCCTGCAAGCAATTCCCGAGGAAGGCTTCCGCACTCCCGCAGAGGCCACGGACGAGGACGTGCGCCTTGCGCGGAGGTACCAAGGGTACGACGGAACCCGCTTTGTTGAGGATGACCTGGCGGGAGACCCCGAGGCCGGCGCCTTGGCCAGCAACGGCAGGGGCCGCCCTCCATCACGGACCGCCTGCGCAGCACTGCAGACGGCGCGCAGGCGGCAGCGGACCTCATAGGCGCAGGGGCCGCGGGGCTCGCAGCCGCGCAGGCTTTCCGCTCTCAGCTGCCCCAGGACGCGGCTGAGTACGTGCGCCTGAACGTGCTGCCCCGTCCGGGTCCGGCGCAGCCGCCTCCGCAGATCATAGGCCGGCCCAGTGACGTGGAGCGCCTCCTGGACGAGGCGGGGCAGCGCGCGCAGGAGGTGGAGCGCGGCGCAGCGCAGGCTATAGAGGAGACGGCTGCGGTGGCCGCAGAGGAGGGTGAGGTAGCCGCAGGCGTTGCCGCTGCCGCCGAGGGCGTGGGCGGGGCCTTTGGCTACTTGGGGGGCCTGGCAGAAGGAGCCGCTGCTTTGGCGCCCACCGCGGGCGAGGTTGCTGTAACGTTGGCTGGCGCGGCGGGAGTTGGCGCGGCGGCAACGGCGGGGCTGGCCGTTGGCATTGCGGGCGGCGCAGCCTACGGGCTGGCACGCGGCACGGGATGGGTCCTCGAGAACACGCTCTTCCGGCCCCAGCAGGGCAGCGAGGACGCGGCCGTGCAGGACATCCGGTCCGCCAACAACATGAATGACGCCACTCAGCCTCAGCACTTCTCGCTGCGCTCAGGCAGCAGCACTTCGGGCAGCCCCGCAAGCAGCCGCGCCTCCTCGCAGTCCGGCTTCCGCGTCCAGGCGCAGTCCAACAACACGCCGCGCCCCTTCTCCTGGGGCCTGAACCCCGTGGCCCTGCCCCAGTCCCAGCCGAGCTCACGGGCGAGCTCCAGTTCCGGGCGCCGGAGCTTGCCTCCGCCCAGCTTTGACCAGCTGGCGCGAGACATTGAGGCTGCTTAAAAAAAAATAAAAACCCTCCTCCTCGGGGAGAGTTTATTTTTGCACGGTTTTGCGCTACAAAATGCTATTCTTCTAGGCTCTATATCAATATAGACACTGGAAGAATAGCTTTTTTGCGCGGTTTTGCGCCACAAAACGCTATTCTTACAGGCCGTACATCTATGTACGCCCTAGAAGAATAGTTTTCCTTCGCCGTACGAGTCAAAATGCGTGTATATAAACAAGCATGGAGGTAGTCACCGCCGGAGCCCAGGATGAGCTGATGCAGAGCCTGGACTACAAGCTGAAAACGAGCAACACCAGCTACGTGACGGCGCGGCATGACGTGCAGTACTTCCCCAGCTCGCTGAGCTCCTTCTCCCCCACAACCTCTAGGGTCTGCCGCATCCCGCTCACCAGCGGCACGTCCTTCATCGACCCCGAGTCCATCAAGATCGCCTTCCGCGTCAGGAACACGGACGGCACCAACCCGCTGGCCCCGGCCACGCCCAACCCCGCCTGCTTCGTCCAGCGCGTCCAGGTCTTCGCCAACGGCCAGCGCTGCGACGACATCAACTACTACGGGCGCACCGTGGCCGTGCACGACCTGCTGAAGGGCATAGAGTACAACCGCAACAAGGCCATGGAGGGTTTCGACGAAGTGAACGACCCGCGCATCGCCCGCGCGGTGCACCAGGGCGGCTACGCGGACGTGCTGCTGCGCCCCACCATGGTGGGCATCCCGCGCTGCGGGAAGATGCTGCCGCCGCAGCTGAACCTGGTGATAGAAATTGAGTTTGCGGACGCCACGACTGCGCTGTGTTCCGAGAACGCCGGGGCGCACCCGGCCGGGGCCACGCTGAGCACCGACTTCGAGATCCAGAACGTCCGAGTTCTGGCCTCCCAGGTCGTCCTGGACTCTGCGCTGGTGGAGTCCTTCAACCGCGTGCTCCTCTCAGGAAGGTCCCTGGTGTTCAGCTACCCCACGGTGCACACGCAGCAGTCCAGCGTCCCGAACGGCGTGGCGGAGCACAACGTCACCGTGGCGCGCGCCTTCACGAAACTCATGGGCGCGTTCGTGACCTTCTGGGACAACGACGCGGGCTCCAAGATCCACCTTGCTGGCCAACCCGGGGCAGGACGTGGCCCCCATCGGCGCGGCCAGGCAGGAGGACAGCCTCCTGGAGTCTCAGATGCAGCTGGGCAGCCTGCAGTACCCTCACAACCCCATGAAGGGAGCCTCGGAGCACTTCCACTTCCTCTCCGTCCTTGCGGGCACCTACGACGACACGGTGCGCAACATCGACATCGGCCGCGTGGGCTACCTGCGCCACAGCTTCATTGCCGGCTTTCCCACCGAGCGCGTGCCCAAGATGCCGCTGAGTGGCGTCAGCACCCGCTCGGGCGACCTTGCCCGGTTCACCTTCAAGGGCCTGGACGGCACGATGACGGATCTGTTCATTCATTTGGTGGCCTACCAGCTGGTGACGCTCTCCGGCACGGGCGTCTCTGTGCTTGACTAAGGCCCGGTGTCCCTCTTCCTCATTTTTGATGAAGCGTGACACCGCTTAAGTTGAGCAAAAACGAGAAAAAAGGCGGGGGTGCCATGTTTCTTCATTTTTGATGAATCGTGGCACCGCTTAAGTTGAGTAAAAAAACGAGAAAAAAGGCGGGGGTGCCCCTCTTCGCCATTTTTGGCGAAACGTGGCACCGCTTTTGAGTGCGCCCAAAAACGAGAAAAAAAGGCGGGGTGTCACGCTTCGCCATTTTTGGCGAAACGTGACACCGCCCAAAAAACATGCAAAAACATGGAAAAAAGGGCTTCCAGGCTCCGGCCGTCGGATTAGACGAAGCCTGAAGAATCAGTCCGGAATGCTCAGCCGCTCCGCGAGCTCCTCCGTGGCCGCGCGCGCAATCTCCTCGCACAGCGCAGCAGGGACGCTGTAGAGCAGCTCGCGTGATTGCTGGCTGACCCTCTCGTACTGCCCCTCCATCAGCCGCGGCCCCCGCTGCGCGGCCCGGAGGTGCCTGCCGTCCTGCCACGCCTCGCAGCGGCTGCCGGGCTTGCACAGCCCTCGGCTCGGTCTCCAGCGCATGTTGGTCCACAGCCGCGTCTGCTTCCTGTACGGAGTTCCGTACTTGCAGTAGGTCACGTCCACCCAGGGCAGACGCTCCATGAACGGCCGGGTCTTCAGCAGCCCGGTGGCCGGGTTCTCTATGACCCACATCAAGGGGTCAAAGTGCGCAATGATCTCAAGGGCGCTGAGCACCAGCGCGTCGCCCTCCAGGAGCCGCCGCGGGCGCGTCGTCAGCGCGCGGCTGTATTCCGTGCAGACCGGGCTGGCCCAGACCATGTCGAAGTGCCCCGGAAACGTCGTGTAGTCCCAGCTCCGGATGTCGCAGAGGATGGTGGGCTCAAATTTCGACACGATGTCCAGGGAGACGACCTCCCAGCCCGCCGCCTCGAAGGCCCTGCCCACCGACTTGGTGCCGCAGAAAAGCTCCAGGAGCCTCGGCATTTTTAAAGAGCAAGATCACCGCCGCTGCGACGACCAGGAAAACTCGCGTGTTCATCGGACCGGACTTTTTTCCTACGGATAAAAAAAGGAGCCGAGCAATGAAGCTTGCACTCGGGCTGGACGTTCAGACCAATGCCAAGGGGGGGAAGTTCATGTCCATAGAGGACTCCCATCAGGGCGCGCTGGTGTGCAAGGCGGACGTGGAGGTGCTGTGGGAGCCCGGCAACTCCCAGGACGACGGGGCCAAGAGGGTGGGCGTGTGCTTTGCGAGCAACACCGACCTGGGGGCGTGGACGGATGGGGTGGAGCAGGCCGTCGTCGACGACATGATCATCTTCCAGAAGCCCTTTCCGGGGGTCACCCGCGCCGAGCTTGAGAGCCAGCTGCAGCGCGCCGTCAAGGAGAGCGCCAAGGGCAAGCACGTGAAGTGCAAGATGGACTTGGAGCGCTGCCACTTCTGGGACTCCGCCGGCAACCGCGTGCCGCGCCCCGCGGAGTTCGCGCGCCGCAGGGGCCGCGCGCTTGTGGAGGCCCGGCACGTGTGGCTGATGGCCAGGCAGTGGGGCGAGCTCTTCGAGGTGCGCCACCTCATGCTGGAGCCCCTGGAGGCGCCGTGCTGCCCGTTCTAGGCCTCCAGCAGCTCGGAGCTCGTGGCCCGCGAGGCGCCCACGTACAGGTGGCGCAGCGTGAGGTGGCAGGACTCCAGGTCCAGGCGGACGCGGTTGTGGAGGGTGAGCCCCTGGCAGCTGGCGTAGGTCACTGCGTGGCTCGGCCGGGTGGCCCGCAGCAGCTCCTGGTTCTTCAGCCGCATGCCGTTGTCCAGCCTCACTCCGTCCGGCTCCACTTCCGCCACGGCCACAAAGACGCCCTTGGGTATCTTTCCGCCGGCCCCGATGAGGCGCAGCCCCGGCCACACCCTCATGCTCTGCGGGCTGTTTTGGGGTGTTGCAGTTTGGCAATTTGCGGGTGTTACCGTTTCGTGGCACCCCAAATCTATGTGTATGACGTGTGTCTCCAGCTCCAGGAGCTTGGAGCCCTCCGGCGCCAGGGCCCGGTTCGCCGCTGCGTTCACGGCCATGCGCTTGCTGTGGCTGATGACCAGCGTGGTGTCCGGCCACCCGGGCTTGGAGGGGTAGAGCTCCTTCAGCCTCGCCTTGGCCTGCTCCAGCGTGGGGCACGCCTCCTCGCCGACCCGCAGCCACTTCACGAAGTCGAAGATGCCGGGGTCGGAGCGCATGTTCTCCGTGAGCTCGTGCCTGTGCCCGCCGGCCAGGTCGCGGATGAGCTGGCTGTGCTCCAACGGCGCGCTGATGGGCCGCCCGGCCCAGGAGTCCAGCACGGCCGGCAGCTGCCGGAAGTCTCCCAGCAGCAGGAACTTCACGTCGGCGTTCAGGCCCACGCAGGCCAGGTCCGCCCAGAGCGCCATGTCCAGCTGCGTGATCTCCTCCACCACCAGCCAGTCCAGCTTTTGCGCGCTGCCCCCGCGCACGTGCCTGCGCACCCAGTGGTCGGCCGTCTGCGCCCCCAGGCCCATGTTCTGCGCGGAGCAGTGCGTCTTGGACACCAGGTGCACCGCCTCGCCCTGCTCTCGCAGCCTCGCCACAATGGTGCGGGCCAGGTGCGTCTTCCCGGTGTCCGGCAGGCCCGTGAGCAGCAGGGAGTTGCCCGCCAGGCAGTGGTTCACGGGGTCGTCCACTCCGTTCCACCTCCGCTGTTTGGGCCGCTCCGCCTCCATGCGCGGCGCCCTGCCGCCCAGCAAAGGCTTCGTCTCTTCCACGCGGTAGACGGGCGTGCCGTCCGGGTGGCGCAGCGCCTCCAGCGCCCGCAGCCTCTCCGTGAAGCGCTTCGGCAGCCGCTGCGTCAGCAGGCAGTCCGTCTTCACCTGCGCCAGGTAGCGCGGCGGCGCGTCCAGGATGCGCCGGGCCTTGGCCACCATGCAGTGCTCAAAGCCCAGCACCGCGTCGAGGATGGGGCGGTAGGTGCCGTTGCTCAGCAGCCTCCTGGCGTAGACGAAGTCCCACACCATGCCCCCCTCGTAGGCGAAGGCCTGAGAGAAGTCCGCGCCCGCGCCGTCCAGCTCGCTGCTGCTGCTGCGCACGCTGTAGACCAACTCCGTGCTGCGCGCCCACAGGCCTATCATCGCGTTCACGCTGAGCTTGGCCATGTGCTCCTCGCCGTCGGGCCACGCGGCGTCCATGCGCTCCAGCGCGCGCCGCAGCGTCGCCGCGTCCACGTGGCTCCGCGCGGAGATGCCCAACACGATGTGGTCCCAGCGGCAGACGCCCAGGTCCAGCATCGCGGCCAGCGAAACCTTCGGGTACCAGCCGGGCCCCACTTACGGCAACAGGTTCAGGCAGGACTGCCTCGCGTCGCAGCAGCCCTCCACAAAGCCCAGGTCCGGCAGCACGCCGTCCACGGGCTCAACGCCGTCCGCCGGGCACAGGATGGGCAGGGGGAAGGGGGCGTTGGCCAGCCCGTTGCGCCTGCAGCGCACCACGTCCACGCCGACGTACAGAGCGTCCTTTGCGCACGTCTGCGCCTCAAAAACCAGAGGGGGCAGCTTGGGGCTCCGGACGTACTCCATGACTCCGGGGGCCACGCGGCTCTCCAAACTCGTGGGCTGCGCGCTCTCCCTCAGCGTCTTCTCGCTGTGGCAGTCGCCGCACAGCGCCTGCAAAGTTTGCACGCTGCCCGCAAAGGCCTGCCTCACCGGCACCACGTGGTCCAGCTCGCAGGTGCCGGCCGTCAGCCCGCATCCACACAGCGCGCACTTGCCGCCCTGCGCGGCCAGGGTCTGCTGCCTCTCCGCCGCGCCGGGCACCTCCCGCTTCGCCTTGAGCAACTTCAAAAAAATCTCGTGCGCCAAGCCGGCCAGGCGCTGGCCCCGGTACTCCTGGTTGAGCGCCTCGCACCACCTCCGCAGCACCTCGTGCTCCTCCGGCAGCTCTCGGATCCTGGTGCCCCGCCTCAGCCTCAGCCCGCAGTACTGCGCCGGGCTGCTGATGGCCACCTTGGGGCTCTCGCCGGCGGCCATGAGCTGGCGCCGCGCCTCCCGCAGGTCCTCGCACCAGAACAGCCCCGGCTGCACGTCCGCGGCGTCGAAGCGCCTCCACTCTTGGATGGGCGGCAGGGTCTGCCTCGCCTCGCCCCGGTAGAGCACGCGCGCCGCCTGCCTCTCCAGCACCCTCTTCACGGCCCTGTACATGTAGCAGTGCCCGTCGAAGGCCAAGAAGCACACGGTGCGGTGCTCCTTCAGCGCCGGGTCGTAGCTGTCCACCAGGTCGCCCTGCGAGCTCAGCACGCGCATCGGGGCGTTGCGCCACACGCAGAACTCTCGCACCTCCTCGGCGGAGATGCCGAGGCGCCTCCAGTCGTGGCGCAGCATGGCGTCGAAGTCCGCGCACACCTCCTCCACGCTCAGCTGCAGCAGCTCGGCCAGCTGCCGGGGCACGCAGAGCGGCTTGTCCTCGAAGGCGCTCGGCAGCACGTCCTCCTCGCAGGGCAGCTGGAAGCTCACGCTCCTCAGGCCCCTCATGCGCTGGCGCAGGAGCGTCTCCACCTCGGTCCTGGAGTTCCTGTAGTGCGTGCTCTGGGTGCTGACCACCCAGTGCCCCTCGGGGTCGAGGAAGTAGGTCTCGTCCGAGAGCTGCAGGATGGGGCCGGCAGGGTCGCCGAGCGAGGCCTCCACTTGTTGCCTGACCCGCTGCGCCACCTGCTCCTCCGTGAGGTGCGCCGGGTGCCTCGTGGCCCCGCCCAGCTCATTCACCGGCAGCCAGTCCCTGCGCTCGTAGTTCCGCCCGCTGCGCCGCCTGCCCCGGATGATCACCGGCACGTGGACCAGGTACTCGTAGTACTTGTCGCGGAAGAAGCCCTTGCCCAGCTTGGTCAGCCGGTGCTCTCCGCCCTGCAGGGAGCGCACGAGCTTCTTCTGCCCGTTGCGCAGCAGGATGTAGTCGTTGGGCCCCTCGCGGATGAGGGGCTGGTTGTAGTCGAAGTCCTTGCTGGGGGGCCGCAGGCCCAGGTGGGAGTAGTAGTGCTGGCCCGCACGGGTCAGCTGCCCGTCCGCGCGCGAGAGCAGCGCGTAGGCCCCCGGGCCGCGCCGCAGGTTCAGCACGACGGCACCATCCGCCCCCGTGCGAGCCCGGGCGCCGCCGTCCGCGGCCTCCGTGATCTGCTGTCGTTGTCTCGCCCAACTTGCCATTCTTTTTTTACGGGCCCAGTTTTTTTTTTGCTCGGCGCGGCCAAGTCGGGGGTGCGTTCAAACGGGTTATCAGGCCGTCAGAGCGTTTTCACAGCGGGCGGGGTGGTGCCTGTAGGGTTTAAACACAGCTGGCTTTCAACAAAGTCACTATTTGCTCGAGAAGCAAGCTCAGTCTGCGATGGCGACTCGATCCGAGTGCGAGCGCGAGGCGCGCGAGGCGGCAGCGAACCTGGTGCTGTCTACCGCCCTTCCGCACTCCGTGAGAATGGGGACTCGCGTGCTCGAGACCCTGGACGACATGCGGGAGATACTGTCCTACCACAGCGTCGGCTGCAAGCAGGCTCTGCCCATCTTTGAAGAACTCGTCAAGGCCGGCCAGGAGCCCGCGGGTGAAGACTACCCGGCGACGAACTTGGAGCATCGCCTGGTGGAGTGGTTGGATCGCCGCGAAGCCGCCCCGGACACTCCGCCCGTGAAGCCTCAGTCTCCGCGCCAGCCCATTTTCCTGAACTTGAAGAGGAAGGCGAGCGAGGCGAGCGAGGAGAGCGAGCCAGAGAAGCCGGAGCCGCAAACCTTCTTGCTGCCAAGGGCCGCCGAGCCGCGAGAGGAGGATTTCATGAGGAACAAGGCCGCTCCCGTCTTCCACAGCAGCAACCACGTTCTGGTTCCCTGCGAGTTCCGCCACACAGGCCCGGGTGTGTCCGAAGCAGAACTGCTGGAGTGCCTTTACAGCGTGGGGGACGACAAGTACCAGGGCAAAGGTTGCGCTTGGATGGCGTGGCGCCTCGTGGGCCAAGCTCAGCCTCCTGACGTCGGCCACCACGTCGTGCTTCGACCCGAAAGAGGGGCAAACTTGTGGGTCTTCTTCCACAAGCCCACCATGAAGCTGCTGCCCCATCCTCCGGCGTCCACCCAGCTCTACAAGCTTGGCAAGGGGAAGCTTCACGATGTCGTGAAGCTGATGGCCAACTGCTTGGAGCAGAAGGGGACCATGCGGGCCATGAGTCGGGGCGAGTACGACGGCCTTGTTGCAGCAAACGAACCTCCGGCGCCAGAGTTCTCCCCACGACGGGTTTTGAAGAACTACGGCGATATGACGACGTCCGAGTTCCAGAGCCATCTCATCAAGCTCGACACGACCTTCCGAGGCGACAAGGCCTTGAACACCGGCAAGCGCCCGCCGAACAGTGAGGACGAGTTCGTGCACTTGCAGAGCAGGGCCCTCTTGCAGCTCCGCAAGCAACTCCAGGACGACCAGTTGCAAACGGAGAGCCTGCTGGTGTCGCGCCATCGCCAACTTCTGATGACCGACTTCGTCATCAACGAGAGCACCGTGAACTGCTGGTGGTACAACCCCGAGGTCCACCAGAAGCAGCCACTGGACTTTTTCGAGGCCTACGGGCGAGCTCGCGACGAGCGAAGGACTCTGATCTTCTACGGAGACAGCGGCAAGGGGAAAACTCCCCTGGCAAGTTGCCTGGCAGCCATGGTGGCCCGCGACGTGGGTCTGGACGAGTTCGTCATGGTGTCCAGCCCGGACATGCTGCGATCCGCGGTCGAGCGCAGCCTCCTGCGCGACGAGAGGCCTTTGCTCCTGGACGAGCTTCAGATCAGCAGCAGCAACATCGGCGCCCAAGGCGGGGGAGTGGACACGCTGAAGCATCTCCTCGGTCTGTCGCCCGACTTGCCAGCCACCATCAAATGTCGCTACAACGACGTGAAGGTGCCTGCGGAGACGTTCAGGATCATCACGGTGCAGGACCTGGCGAAACTCCACCACAGCTTGGACGACATGGCAAAGATTTGCCCTCCGGACCTCATGCTCGACGGGTTTGAGTGGCGCGCTCGCCCGCTTGACAAGGTCTTCGACGCGGACACGCGCGCGGTGCTGAAGCGCTGCATCCTCGTGGAAGTGACGGCGCAGTGTGTCAAGGACTCTGTGCGCGAGAGGCGAAAGTTCGGGTCCGACAAGGCGGTCTCCATGGCGGAGAGTTTGAGGGCCTTGTACAACGGCCAGTAATTCGCGACACGGGGGCCTGCCTTTTAAGGGCACAGACCAGGCAGAAGCCCGACCGAACGCATACAGATCAGCCTTGCCCAAAGACGCACAGTTGGGCGCGCTGACCGCTCTGGCGCACACCCTTGCCGGGCTCGTGAGGCCGTCTTGCCCAAAGACGCACAGTTGGGCGCGCTGACCCGCTCCACTCCCCCCCGGGTCCATGCTATATGTACTATATGTGCTATATCTCACAAGGCAACCCACTGAACATCCACTCCCCCCGGGTCCATGCTATATGTACTATATGTGCTATATCTCACAAGGCAACCCACTGAACATCCACTCCCCCACGGGTCCATGCTATATGTACTATATGTGCTATATCTCACAAGGCAACCCACTGAACATCCACTCCCCCACGGGTCCATGCTATATGTACTATATGTGCTATATGGCCCCTATATAGCACATATAGTAAAGATTTCGCGCGTACAGAGTATATAGCACATATAGTACATATAGCAAGGAGCTGGGGGAGAGTGGATGTTCAGTGGGTTGTCTTGTGAGATATAGCACATATAGCACAAATAGCAAGGAACCCGGGGAGAGTGGATGTTCAGTGGCTTGCCTTGTGAGATATAGCACATATAGCACATATAGCAAGGAACCCGGGGAGAGTGGATGTTCAGCGGGTTGGCGTCCATATAGCACATATAGCACATATAGCATGGAGCTGGGGGAGAGTGGAGCCAAACCCAGAAACATTTGTGCGGTTTTGCGCAACAAAAATGCTATTCCTCCAGGGTGTACATGTATGTACGGCCTGTAAGACTAGCTCGTTTTGCACGGTTTTGCGCTGAAAAAATGCTATTCTTACAGTGCCTATATCAATATAGACACTAGAAGAATAGCTTTTGCACGGGTTTTGCACGGTTTGCCATGCCAGCCCCGCTTTGATTGGTTCGCCCAACCCGTTGGTTTCCCCGAGGACCCCAAAAAGGAGCTGAGCAGGCTCCGGGAATTTCCCCCCAGCCTGCGCACGCTCGATCAGGCAAACTTGAGTGTGATCAAAGTTTTTTTTTGCGCCAAAACGGGTCCGATCACCGCGGAAATGCAGAGGCCTGAGCGTGCCTCAAAATATCATTTTCAAACTAGTCGAGGGTCCTGGGCCTCGGAGGCGCCAGGAAGTCGTCCAGCTGCCTCACAGCCGCCGGCCTGCGTCTCGTCAGCCGGCCCGCCGCGTAGCCGCTGCCCTGCGGCGCCGGCAGCGCCAGCTTCAGCAGGGTCTCCCGGCCCTCCGTGCTGCGGACGGTCATGGAGTCCACGGCCCCCAGCTGCTGCACGTCGCCGTACTGTGGGTTGAAGCTCCTCGCCGCGTTCGTCGGCGCTCGGAAGGCGCCCGCGTCCTCCACCGCCTTCACGCGCCGCTCGGTGAGGTCCTTGTTGTGCTGGAACTTGTCGGCGTTGTCTTGGAGGACCCTGAACTCCGTGGCCGGCTGCTTCTCCACGTCCTCGGGCGCGCCGTGCACCGTCTCGTGGGGCCGCGCGTTGTAGGCCGAAGCGGTCTGCTGAAAGTGGTCGCTCCACTGCCCGCCCTTGCGCGCCACCCTCGTGGCCAGGTCCTTCTTCAGCGTCTGGATGCCCCGGTCCACCACGGCGATGGCGTTGCGGTCCTCGGGCCGCTTCGTGCGGTGCACGGCATTTTCGGGCAGCTCCCGGTCCAGCGTGGCGAACTCGTTGCCCAGGTCCGTCGTGACCACGAAGTTCCCGTCGTCCCCCGTCAGCTCCTTTGCGGCGCGCTTGGTGGCGCGGCCCACCGTCTCGGCGTTCTTGTTCTGCAGAGGTTCCACGGCGGCCTCCCGGGTGAAGACGTCCATCACCACCAGGCCGTACTTCGTCTTCCCCGCGTGTTCTGGCTGAAGTCGATGAGGTCGGCCTGCAGCCGGTCGTTCGGCCCCTCGGCGGCCGACTTGCCCAGCGCGCGCGGCCGGGGCGCCTGCACCTGCCGGCCCACGTCGGCCTTCAGCGCCTCGAAGGCCATGGCCTGCGACACGTCGAGGTCGCGCTGCCTCGCAAGTCGGTACAGCTTCCGCGGGTCACGCACGTTGAAGTCGTCGGCCAGGTCCCTCAGCGCCTCCATTTAAGATCAAGGTTCCCTGGACGCAGGGAGGCCTGAACACCGTTTTTTTTCCCTACTTGTTGCCCCAAAAAGGAGCTGATCAAGGTTCCGCGGATGCGAGGAGGCCTGAACACACCTACTTCTTGCCCCAAAACCAGTTTTTTTTTCTACTCGTTCTTCGGCCCCCGCTGGCCCCTGCCAGGCTTCCACCTCGTCCAGCCGGGCCTGGAAGCCCTTGCACACCCCCCACAGCACGCTGGTGAGGTGCGAGTAGTCGAGAGTAACCATCTCCGTGCCGTCGCTCCACCGGGCCGTGCCCGTCAAATTCTTCCACTTCGCTCCTGCGAAGTCGGTGGAGGCGAAGCCCAGCCTCAGGTCGCCGTTCATGTCCGGGCGCTTGTACTGCTTGGCCTCCACGGAGTCGAAGAGCTGCTGGAGCTCCGCCACGTCGGCCTCGGCCATCTCCGTCTTCACCCGGCTGTCCGACAAATTCGTGAAGCTCGTGTTGCAGACCACGTTGCCCGTGTTGCCCGCGATCACGAGGCAGCCGGGGTTCCTCTGGTTCGTGGTCAGGGACAGCTGCGTGGAGAGGCTCTTCGTCTGCACCAGCGCCTCGTCGTTGATCATGATGAGCTCGCACTGGTGCGCCCCGCCGTCCCGCTCCAGGAAGACCCGCGCGCTCTGGTTGCCCAGCAGCAGCTCCGGGCCGCTGTCGGGGGCCGCGCTGTTGTTGGACACTTGCAGCTTGCTCCAGCCCGCCCAGTTCTTCGTCAGGAAGAGATCGTCCGAGAAGTCGGAGGTGTTGGTCACGGTGAGCGTGTTGGACGCGAAGAGCTGCGGCGCGGAGACCGTGCCCGAGCTCGTCACGTCGCCGCACACCACGCTGCCCGTCGACACTCCGCCGCTCGTGGCCGTGAAGGTGCAGTCCAGGCTCTCGCAGTCCAGCGGGCCCGTGGAGGCCGCCCCGGTGATGGTCAGCGTGGCGCCCGTGAGCGCCCCGGTGGCTGCGAAGCTTGCCGCGGTTGCTGCGCCCGAGGCCGTCAGTGTCCCCGTGGACACGTCGCCCACCGTGGTGAAGTTCCCGGCGTTGGCCGTGTTGTTGATGGTGAGTGTGCTGCCCGTGATTCCTGTGGCGGAGCTCAGCAGGCCCACGCTGGCCGCGCCGCTGATGCTCAGCGAGCTGCCTGACACGGCCCCTGTGGACGACAGCGCGGCCCCGGCGACGGTGCCTGTGGCTGTGAGCGCTGCGCAGGAGACTGCGCCCGAGGCGTCCACGCCCGTCGTGAAAACGTCCGTGCAGTTCACGTCGTTGCACAGCAGCTGGTCGCAGCCCACGTTGCCCTGCGCGGTGAGCCCGTCCAGCGTGGCCGAGCCCGTGAGTGCCAGCGAGTCCGCCAGCAGGTCCGTTACCGAGACAGACTCTCCCTCGAAGGCGCTGGCCCTGATCTGCATGCTGTACAGGTCCAGCGTGCCCGCCGACTGCTGCACCAGCCCGGGGATCGAGCCTCCGAAGGCTCCGAAGTGCAGCTTCGCGATTCCGCCCGGCGGCACCGAGAAGTCCAGGCGCGCCGTGCTCCAGACACCCTGCGAGGGCATGCCGAGGAAGGTGCCGGTGACGCCCACGTAGTCGTTGTCGGCCGCGCTGACGTACATCACCAAGTTGGAGGCCGTGCCCAGCCGGTACCGGCAGCCGAAGGAGTAGCGTCTCCCCGGCGTCAAGGTGTAGGTGCGCACGATGTTCCAGGCGAAGGCGCTCAGGGTCATGGCGTAGCCCTCCAGCTGGAAGCCTCCCACCGTGAAGCTGGCCGAGGCCACGGAGCTCTGGCTGTTGGAGCGCACCAGGAAGTTGCCTAGCGTGGTGAGCGTGGGCTCCAGCAGCACCTCGCCCAGGGGGGCCAGCGTGACGTCGTCGGCCCCTCCGTCGAGGAACTCGTGCTTCAGCAGCAGCGCCGAGGCCGCCGTGTCCTCCTCCGCCTCCACCGCGTTGCCGGTCTCCAGGGTTGCGTCCAGGATCTGGAGGCCGTAGACGTCCTCCGTTCCAGCCGTCTGGTTGGGCAGGCCCGGCGCCTGGAAGTGCGCCCCGAAGTGCAGCTTCGCCACCCCGTTCGGAGGCACTGTGAAGTACATCTTGGCAGTGCTCCAGGCACCCTGGTCGCCCACGAAGCTGCCGTACAAGGGGTCGTAGACGTTGTCGGCCTCGGACATGTACACCACGAAGTTGGAGGCCGTGCCGAGCCGGTAGCGGCAGGCGAAGAGCAGCTCTCTGCCGGGCGTCAAGTTGTAGGTGCGCACGATGTTCCACGGGTTCGCCGCCAGGGTCAGGGTGTAGCCGTCCACGCTCACGCCCGCGGTGTGCGTGGCCAGGACCACGCTGCAGCCGCTGCTGGGGCGAACCGTCCAGTTTGAGAGCGAGACGTCCGGGGGGCCCAGGATCTGCTCTCCTATGGCGGCCACCACCTCGTCGGCCCCTCCGTCGTCCGGAAAGCGCACTGCTATCTGCAGCGCAGAGGCTGCCTCCGCGACTCCGAGCTTGCCGGCGAGGAGGCCGTCCACCTGTGCGATGGTGTAGTAGCTGAGCAGCGCGGCGGCGATGCTCGAGGCCGTTGCCGTGTCCTGGTCGGCGGCTGAACGGTACGCCACCAGCGCCGAGGTGATTTGGTTGGTTGTGAACACGTCCTGGTCCGGGCCCGTCCGGTAGGCCAGCAGCGCTCCAGCGATGGCGGCCTGCGTCTGCGTGTCCTGCGCGCTTGCCGTGCGGTAATCTCCCAACAGCGCGTCTACCTGCACCGAGGTGTAGTAGGCCAGCAGTGCGCCTGTGATGGCGCTGGTCGTCTCCGCGTCCTGCGCTGCCCCTGTGCGGTAGTCTCCCAACAGCGCGTCCACTTGCGCCGAGGTGTAGTAGGCCAGCAGCGCAGCCGCGAGGGCCGCGTCCGCCGCTGCGACGGAGTAGCAGTCGGCCGTGATGCTCAGCGTGTCGTCGCCGTTGGCCAGCGCAGCAGAGAGAGGAGCCACGAAATGCAGGTTGCGAACGACGTTGCTTCCGCGAAGGAGCTCCCAAGTTGTGAAGCCCGCCCAGGCCGGCGCGTTAACAACTCCGCCTCCGGGAAGCTGCAGGGCGGCGAGCTCCGCGAGGATTGCGTCGAGGGCGCTCTGGAGCGCGGTCTCGCTGGCGGAGAGCGCGGCGTTCGTGGCGTACGAGGCCAGCAGCGCCGCGTCGGCCTTGGAGGCCTGGAGCGCCGTGATGCTGGCGTCCCGGCTAGCAAGCTGCGCTGCGACGAAGGCCTCGGTGGCGAGGCCCAGCAGCGCATTTGCTATCTTAGTGTCTACCTCCAGTGGAAGTCCGTCCACCGTGGAGAGCAGGGAGGCCAGCGCGCTTGCGTCCGCCTTGCCGAGGAGGGCGGCGTCCAGGGCTGCCGTGGTGACGGCGCCCAGGAGAGCGTTCGAGATCTTTGAGTCCACCTCGGAGGAAGTGTCCACGGCCGAGAGCAGGGCGTACGCGGTCAGTGCGCTGGCGTCCGCCTTGGAGGCCTGCAGCCCCGAGATGGTGGCGCCTCTGCTCGCGAGCTCGGAGGCCAGCGCCGCGGCGGTGACGACGCCCAGGAGAGCGTTGGCCACCTTCGTATCCACCTCCAGCGGCGTGATCCTCGCCGCTATGTCTAGGGAGTGCTGGTCCACCACCGTCTTGAGTCCGTAGTTGGCGGCCACCGTGGCCAGCGTGGCGTTGTTGGCCGAGGCGATGGAACCGTTCATGGCCGCCGTGGTGCTGTAGTTGGACAGCTTCAGGTCCACGCCGTCCGGGGTACTCTTGGTGGCAACCACGCCCTCCAGCACGTCGAAGGCCGACTGGTCTGCCTTGTTGGAGAGACCCGTGGTCAGCGAGCTCTGCAGCGCTGCGATGCTGCTTCCGTGCGCGGCCACCTGTCCGTCAGTGGTGGCCAGGGCCGCAGCCGTTGCTAGGCGCAATCGCCGGCGCCAGCGCGCTGCTGTCCAGCTTTGAGGCCAGCTCTGCGGTGACTCTGTCGTCCAGGGACTGGATGGCCGCCGCGTTGTTGCCGGCTGCTGCCGTGTTCACCGCCAGGTCCGTTACTTGAGCATAGGGCGTGAGAGCGAGGGCCAGCTGTCCTGCTGTGACGTGCGTGCCGTCAGTCACCTCTCCGTTGTCCAGGACCTCTGGGATGTTGCCCGTGACAGGTCCTTCATACATGTTTTCTTAGGAGTAGGTCTATAACGCAGGGGTGTTGTACTTTCGCAGCGCTCCCTCACAGGCGTCGCCGCTTGGTGGTATGTTTGACATACCACCCCCTCGTCGGCACAAGTTTCCGCACGTGTCACAGTCCGTGGACCTTGAGAGCGAGGCCGGCTCCGCGGCTTCGGTCTTGGAGCGAGGCCGGCTCCACGGCTGCGGTCTTGGAGCGAGGCCGGCTCCGCGGCTTCGGTCTTGGAGTGGCGTTCCGGCCGCTCGGAGAAGTTTCCTCGTGATTCGGAGGTTGGTGTGTTTTTGACACACATCACAGGCGTCACCGCTTGGTGTGTCAAACACACCAACCCCTCTTCGGCACAAGTGTCACAGGGCCCGCACCAGGCCCGCACGTTGGCGTTTGTAACGGGGCATGTGTATGTTTTCTTCGTACACTTCGAAGACTTTTCAGCAGTTTCTCATACAGTGAGAATCTGCAAATTCTCAGGCGAACGCCAGCGCAACACCCGACCTGCGAATTTGAAGGAGCTCACCGTTTGAGCTCCTTCAGCAATTTGACCGATTTCGCCGGTCAAAGCGAGACTTGCGCACGATGGAGCCAGTGGCCGGCAAAACCGGACACTGCTTCGTAGTTGGTGAGAAGCTGCGTGCCCTCCATGTCGGCGGGCTGGCGCGGTTCTGCCGGGCAGGTTCGCCGAAGGCAGTTGTCCCCCCACAGGACAACTGGAAAAATTTTTTCAGTCGTCGGCTTAGACGACAACGTCGACATTTTTTTTGCTGGGAAGAATCTCGACCTTGGCGCGGGCTCAGGAGGCTCCGATGCCGGGCAGGCTCGGCTGTGAACACGAAGTGCCTCGGAACTTAGCCCGCACCAGGGAATTTGAATTGAAGGATATTATCCTTCAATTCCTGGTATACTTCCAGTACGACACGAACGTCTTGCGCACTCGCGGACTTGCCGCTGAACCCGTTGGGCGAGCCAGTGGGGCGAGCCAGTACTAAGGGGCAGGCGCGCACCTCGCTCTCGCGTCCTCGCTGTCCTGGAAAGCGGTAGGATTTAATGTGTCGCTCTGACACATTAAAATTCTCGTAATTCTTCATCGCTGCCCATCTGTGCCCAGCGCAGGATTCAGGGGCAATCCTGTGCCCAACACAGGATTGAGTGAGCAATCCTGTGCCCAACACAGGATTGAGTGAGCAATCCTGTGGTCACGACAGGATTGTCGGCAGGCCCGCACCAGGGAGGTGCGGCCGGGAATTGGCAGTGGAGGATTTTGTCCTCCACTGTATCGAACTCTTCAATGACGACACGAACGTCTTGCGCACGCGGACTTGCCGCTGAACCCGTTGGGCGAGCCAGTTGGGCGAGCCAGTACTAAGGGGTTGGGCGAGCCAGTACTAAGGGGCCAACCTGCACCAGGGAATTTGAATTGAAAGATATTAACTTTCAATTTGGTATACTTCCAGTACGACACGAACGTCTTGCGCACTCGGACTTGCCGCTGAACCCGTTGGGCGAGCCAGTTGGGCGAGCCAGTACTAAGGGGTTGGGCGAGCCAGTACTAAGGGGTTGGGCGAGCCCGTACTTGGGCGAACCCGTACTTGGGCCGCGCGCAAAACCGTGCAAAAACCATGCAACATGCGGCGCGTACGCTGGCGTCTACGCAGGGCGCGGCAGGGAGGCTACGCAGGGCGCGGCAACCCGCTGAACATCCACTCTCCCCCGGGTCCATGCTATATGTACTATATGTGCTATATGGCCCCCAACCCGCTGAACATCCACTCTCCCCCAGCTCCATGCTATATGTACTATATGTGCTATATGGCCCCCAACCCGCTGAACATCCACTCTCCCCCAGCTCCATGCTATATGTACTATATGTGATATATGGCCCTATATAGCACATATAGTACAGATTTCGCGCGTACAGAGTATATAGTACATATAGTACATATAGCAAGGAGCTGGGGGAGAGTGGGGGTTCAGCGGCTTGGCGTGTAAGACCCATATAGCACATATAGCACATATAGCAACGAGCCGGGGAAGAGTGGAGGTTCAGCGGCTTGGCGCGGCTTCAATGCCGGGCAGGCGCGGCCTTGCAGCCATTGGCAAAAAAAAGCGTGCTGCAGTCCTCCCCCCGGAGGACTGGAATTTTTTTTTTCCTGGGAAGAATCCCTTGGCGCGGGCTCGGCAGGGTGGCGCACCCGGAGTGCCAAGAACATGTTCATCCGACATGTAATCCGACATGTTGAAATTAAGCGCGTATAGCGGCTTGGCGCGGCAGAAATGTGAACACGAGTGGCAAGTGTGTTGGCACTTGTGTTGAAGAAATTAAGCGTATAGCAAGAAATCCTGGGGGTTCAGCAGTGTGTCAAAAAGTAACACACTTCAAATTCCCTGGCCAAGGCCAGCACGACACCCCCGTGGCCGACCTGCGCACCACTTTGCTGGCAATTGAGTTGGCACTTGTGTTGAAGAAATTAAGCGTATAGCAAGAAATCCTGGGGGAATTTCAATGCAGGGTTTCTGCAGGGAATCCCTGCATTCCCTGTATCCCTCTCCTTAGAAGACTTTTCAGCAGTTCTCAGGCGAACCTCTCTCTTTAGAGGGAGATTCCCAAATGGCGTATATTCTACCTGAGAGGCCTCTGACACTCGTCCGTCCAGCATTTGACCTCGTCCTGCGAAGGATTCGAAGTCTAAAACGCTGCGTGCAGGCGTGTGGCTGCAAAATAATGACCCCTAGATATGCGCCGCAATTTGGCTCCAGGTTGCATTTCAAGCGATGTCAAGCTTTGCCAAAGGAAACCCCTTTTCCCTTTTTTCGGGGACCCCTTTTTTTGGGACCCCTTGTTTTCTTTTTTTTTTTGTTTTTCTTAGCCCTGCAAAGGTTGGCTCGCTTGAAATGCAACCTGGAGCCAAAATGCAAGCATATCTAGGGGTCTCTATTTTGCAGCCACACGCCTGCACGCAGCGTTTTAGACTTCGAATCCTTCGCAGGACGAGGTCAAATGCTGGACGGACGAGTGTCAGAAGCCTCTCAGGTAGAATATACGCCATTTGGAAAACCCCCTCTACAGAGAGAGGTCACTATTTTGCAGCCTCACGCCTCCACGCAGCGTTTTAGACTTCGAATCCTTCGCAGGACGAGGTCAAATGCTGGACGGACGAGTCCTAGGAGCCTCTCAGGTATGAAATTCCCCCAGGATTCCTTGCTATACGCTTAATTTCTTCAACACAAGTGCCAACACAATTGCCACTCGTGTTCACATTTCTGTCGCGCCAAGCCGCGAAACCTCCACTCTCAGGTTCCTTGCTGTACGCTTAATTTCTTCAACATGTCGGCTTACATGTCGGATGAACATGTTCTTGGCACTCCGGGTGCGCCACCCTGCCGCGCCAACCCGCTGAACCCCCACTCTCCCCCAGGTTTGTTGCTATATGTGCTATATGTGCTATATCTTACACGCCAAGCCGCTGAACCCCCACTCTCCGCCGGGTCCTTGCTATATGTGCTATATGTGCTATATCTTACACGCCAAGCCGCGGAACCTCCACTCTCCCCCGGGCCCTTGCTGTATGTGCTAGATGTGCTATATCTTACACGCCAAGCCTGAACATCCACTCTCCCCCAGTTCCTTGCTATATGTACTATATGTGCTATATACTCTGCACGCGCGAAATCTGTACTATATGTGCTATATAGGGCCATATAGCACATATAGCACATATAGCAAGGAACCCGGGGAGATATAGCACATATAGCACATATAGCAAGGAACCCGGGGAGAGTGGATGTTCAGTGGCTTGCCTTGTGAGATATAGCACATATAGCACATATAGCAAGGAACCCGGGAAGAGTGGATGTTCAGTGGCTTGCCTTGTAAGATGTAGCACATATAGCACATACAGCAAGGAACCCGGGAAAAGTGGATGTTCAGTGGGTTGCCGCGCCTGCTGCGTAGAAGCCTCCCTGCCGTACGCGCCGCGCGCACTGCTTCGCACGATTTTGCATGGTTTTTGACATGGTTTTTGCATGGGTTTTGCATGTTTGCATGACATCTTGTTTTTGCATGACATGATTTTCACATGGTTTTTTTGCACGGTTTTGCATGGTGTGGTTGCATGACATGATTTTAACATGGTTTTTTGCACGGTTTTGCATGTCATGTGCATGTGGTTCAAGCCCCTCCCCCTTACCCCTCCACCCTTTTTTTTCCTGAGGTGCACGCAGGCAGGGCGGTGCCGTAGGCAAACGTGCCGAGCAGGCACAGTGCCGAGCGGGCACTTACAGTGCCGAGCGGGCACTCACAGTGCCGAGCAGGCACGTGCCAGCAGGCACGTGCCGAGCAGGCACAGGCACCCCGGTGCCGAGCAGCAGGCTAAACGTGCCGAGCAGGCACCGTGCCGAGCAGGCACGTGCCGAGCTGGCACCGTAGGAGCGCCAAGCAGGCGCAGCTTTGAAGCAGGCGGCCACTGTGAAAGTGGTTGAGTGGCTTGCCCAACGGCCCCTTAGTACGCCAACGGCCCCTTAGTACCAACCTCGTTTGATGGCTCGCCCCAACCTCGTTTGATGGCTCGCCCAATGGCCCCTTAGTACTGGCTCGCCCAACCTCGTTCGATGGCTCGCCCAACGGCTCCACAGCGCGCCACCGGCTGCGCCTGCCCGGCGTAGAAGCCCTGCCGAGCCCGCGCCAAGGGATTCCCAGGAAAAAAATTCAAGGGTTGCCTCCTTCAATCCTGTTGTCACCCCAGGATTGTTGTCACCCCAGGATTGAGGGGAACTCCAGGGCAACTCGGAAAAAAAGAGACATGCCTGTTTCCAGTTCCGAACTCCACGAGTGGAGGTTCAGTGGGTTGCCTTGTGAGATATAGCACATATAGTACATATAGCATGGACCCGGGGGGGAGTGGATGTTCAGTGGGTTGCCTTGTGAGATTTAGCACATATAGCACTCTCTCTTTAGAGGGAGATTCCCAAATGGCGTATATTCTACCTGAGAGGCTTCTGACACTCGTCCGTCCAGCATTTGACCTCGTCCTGCGAAGGATTCGAAGTCTAAAACGCTGCGTGCAGGCGTGTGGCTGCAAAATAATGCCCCTAGATATGCTTGCAATTTGGCTCCAGGTTGCATTTCAAGCGAGCCAACCTTTGCAGGGCTAAGAAAAGCCAAAAAAAAAAGAAAAAAGGGGTCCCAAAAAAAGGGGTCCCCGAAAAAAAGGGAAAAGGGGTTTCCTTTGGCAAAGCTTGACATCGCTTGAAATGCAACCTGGAGCCAAATTGCAGCGCATATCTAGGGGTCTCATTTTGCAGCCACACGCCTGCACGCAGCGTTTTAGACTTCGAATCCTTCGCAGGACGAGGTCAAATGCTGGACGGACGAGTGTCAGAAGCCTCTCAGGTACAATATAAGCCATTTGGAAAACGCCCTCTACAGAGAGAGGTTCGCCTGAGAACTGCTGAAAAGTCTTCTAAAGAGAGGGATACAGGGAATGCGGGATTCCCTGCAGAAACCCTGCATTGAAATTCCCCCAGGATTTCTTGCTATACGCTTAATTTCTTCAACACAAGTGCCAACACAATTGCCAGCAAAGTGGTGCGCAGGTCGGCCACGGGGGTGTCGTGCTGGCCTTGGCCAGGGAATTTGAAGTGTGTTACATTTTGACACACTGCTGAACCCCCAGGATTTCTTGCTATACGCTTAATTTCTTCAACACAAGTGCCAACACAATTGCCACTCGTGTTCACATTTCTGCCGCGCCAAGCCGCTATACGCGCTTAATTTCAACATGTCGGATTACATGTCGGATGAACATGTTCTTGGCACTCCGGCCGCGCCTGCCCGGCATAGACGCCACGCCAGCGTACGCGCCGCATGTTGCATGGTTTTTGCATGACATGTGGAACCAGGCAGGGATGCCTTGGAAGAGGCTCTGCGAAGCCGTCCCGGACATAAGAACCGCCTGTTCTTCTGACCTCTTTGGTCGGCGTGGCGGGAAGGCGAACGCCAAGATCGCCCAACCCCTTAGTACTGGCTCGCCCAACCTCGTTTGATGGCTCGCCCAACCTCGTTTGATGGCTCGCCCAAGTACGGGTTCGCCCAAGTACTGGCTCGCCCAACGGCCCCTTAGTACTGGCTCGCCCAACCGGCTCGCCCAAGTACGGGTTCGCCCAATGAGTACTGGCTCGCCCAACTGGCTCGCCCAACTGGCTCGCCCAACCCATCACGATCTTGATGGCCGTCTTGGCGTCCACCACGGCGATGGGGCGGCATCCACGACCTGGGAACTTGAACTGGGTTCTGGCTGTACCAAGTTCCGGAAAGGCTTCGCAAAGCAAAATGTCGAAGTTGTCGGCTTAGACGACCGTGAAAAAATTTTTTCCAGTTGTCCTGTGGGGGACAACTGCCTTCGGCGAACCTGCCCGGCATTGAAGCCCCCGGCGCGCCTGCCCGGCATCGAAGCCTGAGCCCAGGATTTTATTTATTTTTCGAAACTGTCGTCTAACCCGACAGTTTCGGCGAACCTGCCCGAAATCCCCATCACCGGGCCAGCTCCGAAGGTCCGGGAGATATGCTGTCCTCGCAGCATCGCTCCCGGAGTGTTTTTTTCGCCATTCACACGCCCAGCCGTCAATCCTGTGTTGGGCACAGGATTGCCCCCCCTGAATCCAGCGCTGGGCACAGGATTGCTCCCATTCCTGCGCGGTGCACTACCAGCACCTGCCCGAAAAACCCATCACCGGGCCAGCGCCGGAGGTCTGTCAGTTATGCTGTCCTCGCAGTACCGCTGACAGTGTGTTTTTTCACCACTTACACGCCCTGCCGTCAATCCTGGCGTGGGCACAGGAATGCCATTGTCAATCCTGGGCTGGGTGCAGGATTGCTCCACCCAATCCTGCGCTGGGCACAGGATTGCCCTGGTGCACTACAAGCAGCTCGGGCTTGGAACTGTTCGTCCCCGAGCACAGGCTTGTGATGGAGTCGGCCCCGCTGTAGAGCTCCCGGGCCTCGGGCACGTCGTTGACGCTGACGACGAAGGGCAGGCCGCTCGCGAAGAGTGCGTCTCGCAGCTCCGTGTGGAAGACCAGGTCGTGGCCCCCTCGCGTACCATAGTAGTTCATGCTGCGGCCGGGGAAAATGTAAGGAGGATCTGCGTAGATGCACTGGTGCGCACGGCGTGGCAGTGCCCGCAGGTAGGCCAGCGCGTCCTGGCGCCGCACGGTCACGTTGCAGGGTGGCTGCAGGCGCCGCACGCTGCGCAGTGCCAGCGGCCGCTGCTGTGCGAAGGAGCCCCACTTTCCCGAGAAGCTGTTGCGCAGCAGGACGTACGCGCAGGCGGCCCGGCGCCCGGCACGGCCTCTCAGCGCGCCCGGCAGAGGGTGCCCGGAGTAGAAGCGCCTGTCCACCCTGCGCCCCACCAGGCGCAGCAAGGAGCGCAGGAAGACCGGGTCTCGCCTCAAGTAGCAGCGGTGCAGGATTGCGACGGGCTCGAAGGCGTCGACGCCGCGCACCTCCAGGCCCGGGCGCCGGGCGGCGAGGTAGTACTCCAGCTTTCCAGAACCGAAGAAGGGAGAGTGAAGCACGGCGACGTCCCCCAGCAGCCGGTCCAGGTGAGGAGCTAACCACGCTTTGCTTCCAAAGTACTTCAGCTGCATAGCCCTTTAGTTTATCCCTGAAAACTCTGGGAGCGCAGTGCTGTACAGCACTACGCCCCCAGACTCGCCGCCCGGATTGCGCGGAAAACACCGGCAGTGCGTCGGTACACACCGATGCACTCCCGGACTCGCCGCCCGGATTGCCCGGAAAACTCCGCCAGCGTCCTGCTGTGTAGCAGGACGCTCACGGAAAACACCGTCAGTGCGTCGGTACACACCGATGCACTGACAGACTCGCCGCCCGGCTTCCCGGCTTTGAATTTGGCAAGTAAAACAAAGCATGGGAAAGATCAAGCTTTTCCCCACGCCAGAATACAGCAGCAAGCAGCCCTCGGACCCCGTGGTGCCCCTGGTCCCGTGCATGGGCATTTTCCTCGGACCTTCCAAATCGGGCAAAACCGTGACTCTGATCAGCCTGATTCTGGAGCAGTATCGCGGCGTGTTTGAGAGAATCTACATCTTTAGCCCGTCCATTGACATCGATGACGGCTGGATTCCCGTCAAGAAGTACATCGAGGAGGACTTGGGGGTGAACACCGAACGAGAGCAAGCCTACTGGGAGGACTGGGACGAGGCGGCGCTGCGGCGCATCATCCAGCAGCAGCGCAAGATCACCGAGGCGTCAAAGAAGTTGGAGATGAAGAAACTGTATCAGGTGCTGGTCATCCTGGACGATGTAGCGGACATGCCGCAATTGCATAAACCAAACGGCGCCCTGGACACTCTCTTCATCCGCGGTCGGCACATGCAAATATCAACGTGGGTATCGTCCCAGACGCTACGGCTCATCAGCGCAGCCGTGCGGGTCAACCAGCAATTCCTCTGCTGCTGGAGGCTGCGCAACCAGCACGAGCTGGACGCCGTGGTGGAGGAGCTCAGCGCCCTGCTGCCGAAGGAGCAGCTCTCCCAGTTGTACGAGCAGGCGACGCGGGAACCTTACAGCTTCCTTTTCGTCTACTACCTGAAGCCGAGGAATGAAATGTTCTTCAAGCGCTTTGAAGAGCGTTTCGCATTGGAAAGAGAAGCCGATGCGAGCGGCGCTCAGCTTCCTGGGCCAGAAGCTGTTCGCTAGCTCCACACTGATCAGCGCACGGTGCGAGAATATCTCCTGCTGCACCTCCGTCGCAGCCGTCCACCCGCCCATCATCCGTCGGACGGGCGGGTTCCTAAAGAAAAGGATGACGACGATCTACGTGGACAGCCGCAAGAGGGTGGCCGGCTCGGACAGCGACTTCGAGGTGGACCTGGGGGAGTCCCTGCACTTGCAGAGCGACGCCCGGCTCGCCGTCTACAAGATCCGCCTGGCCGACAGTTTCCTCTCGACGGACCGGGGCCGCTACCTCTACTGGGTTGACGCCGCGCTGGGCACGCTGAACTGGGCGTTGTTGCCCGAGGGCGCGTACACTGGCGCACGGCTGGCCGCCTGGATCAGCTCCAACTTTGCCACCGCCACCTACGGCGAGACCACAAACAGCCTGAGCGTTGCCTACGACGGCAACCGGCTGATCCTGAACGACCTGGAGCTGCGCCAGCAATTCCCAGATGCCGCGGACTACCCCTCCACGCCGGCCGCCTCTCCGACCAAGCCCTTCAGCATCGACCACATGCTCGGCCCGAGCTTCGTCTCAGGCGGGCAGCAGGTCTTCGAATTTCTCAAAATGATGGCGCACAACGAGGTCTACCTGCGCTGCGCCCATCTGGCCAACGCCAGCAGAGTGCTGGGCAACCTGGGCGACGACATCCTCTCCAAGATCACGCTGAAGAGCGGAGTGGGCACCATTGTGGAGACGGGCTCAGACGACGGGCACTACATGGCCCTCAGGGGCCCGGTTACCCTGAGGCACATGCGCTTCCGCCTGACCGACCTGGACGGCAACGTCGTCCGGCTTCGCGGGTCGTCTTTGTCCTTCGTGTTGTATCTTGACCACATATAATTAAATGGAACCAACCGAACAAGAGGCGCCGGCGCAAGAGGCGGAGGTGCACGCTGCACCGGAGGCACCGCACGCTGCGCCGGACGCTGCGCCGGAACCGAAACGGCGGGGCAGGCCCCCTGGGAGCAAGAACAAACCTAAGCAGGACGTGCCTACTGAGCCGGCTGCTCCACAGCGCAAGCCAAAGCCGCTCCCACTTGAGACGCCGGCACCGGCAGAGGCACACGCGGAGGCACCAGCACCGGCTGAGGCACCGGCTGCACCGGAGCCGCCTCAGCTCACAAGAGAGCAGCAGCGCGCGCTGCGCATGCTGGAGAGGCAGTCCGCCTATGACCGGCTGACCCCAGGCGCAAGCGTACTGGTATAAAAGCATGATGTCGATTGAACCCCGCAACGAGCCGCGGATGCTCCGGTGGTTCCGCAGGACGTACCCCAGTTACAACGTGCAGCCGCTGCTGCTGAAGCGCTACCGCGAACTGGAGGAGGCGCGGGCCTTCAACAACTGGTTGGGCGAGCGCAGGCAGGCGCAGGAGGGGCAGCGGCACCTGGACGACGTGAGCCGGCTGACGGAGGCCGTGCACCACCAGGTACCCCAGCTGCGCTACGCGCGTGCCGAGCGCCGGGGCGTGGAACGGGCGGCGGACGAAGTTGCGCAACAGTAAATGAAGGCACTTCGGGCGCACGGCTTCAACCAGCGCCCGCGCTTTGAGCAGGTGGTGGGCTACCTGGAGCGGAACGAGCCGCTACCCCTGGACCAGCCGGACCGCAAGGCCACCTCGTTCGTCACAAGCCACTTCTACCTGGACGATTTTGTGCAGTCCAGCGAGGACCCCAACCCGCAGCCTCTGCAGCACACGCCCCCGCAGGCAATTCCCGAGGAAGGCTTCCGCACTCCCGCAGAGGCCACGGACGAGGACGTGCGCCTTGCGCGGAGGTACCAAGGAGGAAACCGCTTCGGCGAGGACGACCTTGCAGGAGACCCGGAGGCCGACGCGCAGGCCAGCAACGGTCAGGGGCCGCCCTCCATCACGGGCCGTTTGCGCAGCGCTGCAGACGGCGCACAGGCGGCAGCGGACCTCGTAGGCGCAGGGGCCGCGGGGCTCGCAGCCGCGCAGGCCTTCCGCTCGCAGCTGCCCCAGGACGCAGCGGAGTACGTGCGCCTGAACGTGCTGCCCCGTCCGGGCCCGGCGCAGCCGCCTCCGCAGATCATAGGCCGGCCCAGCGACGTGGAGCGCCTCCTGGACGAGGCGGGGCAGCGCGCGCAGGAGGTGGAGCGCGGCGCGGAGGCAATAGAGGAGACGGCGGCCGTGGCAGCGGAGGAGGGCGAGGTGGCCGTTGCCGCCGAGGGCGTGGGCGGAGCCTTTGGGTACCTGGGGGGCCTGGCGGAAGGAGCGGCAGCACTGGCGCCCACCGCGGGCGAGGTTGCTGGAACGTTGGCTGGCGTGGCGGGAGTTGGCGCGGCGGCAACGGCGGGGCTGGCCGTGGGCATTGCGGGCGGCGCAGCCTACGGCCTGGCCCGCGGCACGGGCTGGGTCCTCGAGAACACGCTCTTCCGGCCCCAGCAGGGCAAGCGAGGACGCCGCCGTGCAGGACGTGCGGTCCGCCAACAACATGAACGACGCCACTCAGCCTCAGCACTTCTCGCTGCGCTCAGGCAGCAGCACGTCCGGCAGCCCCGCAAGCAGCCGCGCCTCCTCGCAGTCCGGCTTCCGAGTTCAGGCGCAGTCCAACAACACGCCGCGCCCCTTCTCCTGGGGCCTGAACCCCGTGGCCCTGCCCCAGTCCCAGCCGAGCTCACGGGCGAGCTCCAGTTCCGGGCAGTCACGCCGGAGCCTGCCTCCGCCCAGCGTTGACCAGCTGGCGCGAGACATTGAGGCTGCTTAAAAAAAATAAAAACCCTCCTCCTCGGGGAGAGTTTTTTCTGCGCGGTTTTGCGCGGTTTTGCGCTGCAAAATGCTATTCTTCTAGGCTCTATATCAATATAGACCCTGCAAGAATAGCTTTTTTGCACGGTTTTGCGCTGAGAAAAGCTATTACTCCAGGGCCTACGCAAATGTAGGCCCTGGAAGAATAGCATGTTTTGCTTGGTTTTGCGCAACAAAAGTGCTATTAGCCCAGTGCCTACGTAAATGTAGGGAGTGGGCTAATAGCTTTTGCACGGTTTTTGCGCTGCAAAATGCTATTAGTCCAGGGCCTACATTGATGTAGGCCCTAGACTAATAGTTTTTCCTTCGCCGCACGAGTCAAAATGCGTGTATATAAACAAGCATGGAGGTAGTCACCGCCGGAGCCCAGGATGAGCTGATGCAGAGCCTGGACTACAAGCTGAAAACAAGCAACACAAGCTACGTGACGGCGTGGCATGACGTGCAGTACTTCCCCAGCTCGCTGAGCTCCTTCTCCCCCACAACCTCTAGGGTCTGCCGCATCCCGCTCACCAGCGGCACGTCCTTCATCGAACCCGAGTCCATCAAGATCGCCTTCCGCGTCAGGAACACGGACGGCACCAACCCGCTGGCCCCGGCCACGCCCAACCCCGCCTGCTTCGTCCAGCGCGTCCAGGTCTTCGCCAACGGCCAGCGCTGCGACGACATCAACTACTACGGCCGCACCGTGGCCGTGCACGACCTGCTGAAGGGCAGAGAGTACAACCGCAACAAGGCCATGGAGGGTTTCGACGAAGTGAACGACCCGCGCATCGCCCGCGCGGTGCACCAGGGCGGCTACGCGGACGTGCTGCTGCGCCCCACCATGGTGGTCATCCTGCGCTGCGGGAAGATGCTGCCGCCGCAGCTGAACCTGGTGATAGAAATTGAGTTTGCGGACGCCACCACTGCGCTGTGGTCCGAGAACGCCGGCGCGCACCCGTCCGGCGCCACGCTGAGCACCGACTTCGAGATCCAGAACGTCCGAGTTCTGGCCTCCCAGGTCGTCCTGGACTCCGCGCTGGTTGAGTCCTTCAACCGCGTGCTTTTGTCAGGCAGGTCCCTGGTGTTCAGCTACCCCACGGTGCACACGCAGCAGTCCACGGCGCCTCCGGGCGTGGCGGAGCACAACGTCACCGTGGCGCGCGCCTTCACGAAACTCATGGGAGCGTTCGTGACTTTTTGGGACAACGACGCGGGCTCCAAGATCCACTTGCTGGCCAACCCGGGGCAGGACGTGGCCCCCATCGGCGCGGCCAGGCAGGAGGACAGCCTCCTGGAGTCTCAGATGCAGCAGGGCAGCCTGCAGTACCCTCACAACCCCATGAAGGGAGCCTCGGAGCACTTCCACTTCCTCTCCGTCCTCGCGGGCACCTACGACGACACGGTGCGCATCATCGACATCGGCCGCGTGGGCTACCTGCGCCACAGCTTCATTGCCGGCTTTCCCACCGAGCGCGTGCCCAAGATGCCGCTGAGTGGTGTCAGCACCCGCTCGGCGACCTTGCCCGGTTCACCTTCAAGGGCCTGGACGGCACGATGACGGACCTGTTCATTCATTTGGTGGCCTACCAGCTGGTGACGCTCTCCGGCACGGGCGTCTCTGTGCTTGACTAAGGCCCGGTCTTCATCATTTTTGATGAATCGTGACACCGCTTTTGAATGCGCCCAAAAACGAGAAAAAAGGCGGGGGTGTCACGTTTCACCAATTTTGGTGAATCGTGACACCGCTTAAGTTGAGTAAAAAAACGAGAAAAAAGGCGGGGGTGCCCCTCTTCACCATTTTTGGTGAAACGTGGCACCGCCCAAAAAACATGCAAAAACATGGAAAAAAAGGACTGTTCCAGGCTCGTCGGATTAGACGAAGCCTGAACGGTCTAATCCGGAATGCTCAGCCGCGCCGCAAGCTCCTCCGTGGCCGCGCGCGCAATCTCCTCGCACAGCGCAGCAGGGACGCTGTAGAGCAGCTCGCGTGATTGGCTGACCCTCTCGTACTGCCCCTCCATCAGCCGCGGCCCCCGCTGCGCGGCCCGGAGGTGCCTGCCGTCCTGCCACGCCTCGCAGCGGCTGCCGGGCCTGCACTGGCCTCGCCTCGGCCTCCAGCGCATGTTGGTCCACAGCCGCGTCTGCTTTTTGTACGGAGTTCCGTACTTGCAGTAGGTCACGTCCACCCAGGGCAGAGGCTCCATGAACGGCCGGGTCTTCAGCAGCCCGGTGGCCGGGTTCTCCACAATCCACATGAGCGGGTCAAAGTGCGCAATGTTCTCAAGGGCGCTGAGCACCAGCGCGTCGCCCTCCAGGAGCCGCCGCGGGCGCGTCGTCAGCGCGCGGCTGTAGTCCGTGCAGACCGGGCTGGCCCAGACCATGTCGAAGTGCCCCGGCGGGAACGTCGTGTAGTCCCAGCTCCGGATGTCGCAGAGGATTGTCGGCTCAAATTTCGACACGTTGTCCAGGGAGACGACCTCCCAGCCCGCCGCCTCGAAGGCCCTGCCCACCGACTTGGTGCCGCAGAAAAGCTCCAGGAGCCTCGGCATTTTTAAAGAGCAAGATCACCGCCGCTGCGACGACCAAGAAAACTCGCACGTTCATCGGACCGGACTTTTTTCCTACGGATAAAAAAAGCCGAGCAATGAAGCTTGCACTCGCGCTGGACGTTCAGACCAATGCCAAGGGGGGGAAGTTCATGTCCATAGAGGACTCCCATGAGGGCGCGCTGGTGTGCAAGGCGGACGTGGAGGTGCTGTGGGAGCCCGGCAACTTCCAGGACGACGGGGCCAAGAGGGTGGGCGTGTGCTTTGCGAGCAACACCGACCTGGGGGCGTGGACGGATGGGGTGGAGCAGGCCGTCGTCGACGACATGATCATCTTCCAGAAGCCCTTTCCGGGGGTCACCCGCGCCGAGCTTGAGAGCAGCTGCAGCGCGCCGTCAAGGTGAGCGCCAAGGGCAAGCACGTGAAGTGCAAGATGGACTTGGAGCGCTGCCTCTTCTGGGACTCCGCCGGCAACCGCGTGCCGCGCCCCGCGGAGTTCGCGCGCCGCAGGGGCCGCGCGCTTGTGGAGGCCCGGCACGTGTGGCTGATGGCCAGGCAGTGGGGCGTACTCTTCGAGGTGCGCCACCTCATGCTGGAGCCCCTGGAGGCGCCGTGCTGCCCGTTCTAGGCCGCCTCCAGCAGCTCGGAGCTCGTGGCCCGCGAGGCGCCCACGTACAGGTGGCGCAGCGTGAAGTGGCAGGACTCCAGGTCCAGGCGGACGCGGTTGTGGAGGGTGAGCCCCTGGCAGCTGGCGTAGGTAACTGCGTGGCTCGGCCGGGTGGCCCGCAGCAGCTCCTGGTTCTTCAGCCGCATACCGTTGTCCAGCCTCACTCCGTCCGGCTCCACTTCCGCCACGGCCACAAAGACGCCCTTGGGTATCTTTCCGCCGGCCCCGATGAGGCGCAGCCCCGGCCACACCCTCATGCTCTGCGGGCTGTTTTGGGTTGTTGCAGTTTGGCAACACCCATTGGTTGTTTGGCAACAACCCAAATCTATGTGGATGACTTGTGTCTCCAATTGGAGCAGCTTTGAGGCCTCCGGCGCCAGGGCCCGGTTCGCCGCTGCGTTGACGGCCATGCGCTTGCTGTGGCTGATGACCAGCGTGGTGTCCGGCCACCCGGGCTTGGAGGGGTAGAGCTCCTCAGCCTCGCCTTGGCCTGCTCCAGCGTGGGGCACGCCTCCTCGCCGACCCGCAGCCACTTCACGAAGTTGAAGATGCCGGGGTCGGAGCGCATGTTCTCCGTGAGCTCGTGCCTGTGCCCGCCGGCCAGTTCGCGGATGAGCTGGCTGTGCTCCAACGGCGCGCTGATGGGCCGCCCGGCCCAGGAGTCCAGCACGGCCGGCAGCTGCCGGAAGTCTCCCAGCAGCAGGAACTTCACGTCGGCGTTCAGCCCCACGCAGGCCAGGGCCGCCCAGAGCGCCATGTCCAGCTGCGTGATCTCCTCCACCACCAGCCAGTCCAGCTTTTGCGCGCTGCCCCCGCGCACGTACCTGCGCACCCAGTGGTCGGCCGTCTGCGCCCCCAGGCCCAGGTTCTGCGCGGAGCAGTGCGTCTTGGACACCAGGAGCACCGCCTCGCCCTGCTCTCGCAGCCTCGCCACAATGGTCCGGGCCAGGTGCGTCTTCCCGGTGCCCGGCAGGCCCGTGAGCAGCAGGGAGTTGCCCGCCAGGCAGTGGTTCACGGGGTCGTCCACCCCGTTCCACCTCCGTTGTTTGGGCCGCTCCGCCTCCATGCGCGGCGCCCGGCTGCCCAGCAACGGCTTCGTCTCTTCCACGCGGTAGACCGGCGTGCCGTCCGGGTGGCGCAGCGCCTCCAGCGCACGCAGCCGCTCCGCGAAGCGCTTCGGCAGCCGCTGCGTCAGCAGGCAGTCCGTCTTCACCTGCGCGAGGTACCGCGGCGGCGCGTCCAGGATGCGCCGGGCCTTGGCCACCATGCAGTGCTCAAAGCCCAGCGCCGCGTCGTGGATGGGGCGGTAGGTGCCGTTGCTCAGCAGCCTCCGCGCGTAGACGAAGTCCCACACACCATGCCCCCCTCGTAGGCGAAGGCCTGGGAGAAGTCCGCGCCCGCGCCGTCCAGCTCGCTGCTGCTGCTGCGCACGCTGTAGACCACCTCCGTGTTGCGCGCCCACAGGCCTATCATCGCGTTCACGCTGAGCTTGGCCATGTGCTCCTCGCCCTCGGGCCACGCGGCGTCCATGCGCTCCAGCGCGCGCCGCAGCGCGCCGCGTCCACGTGGCTCCGCGCGGAGATGCCCAACACGATGTGGTCCCAGCGGCAGACGCCCAGGTCCAGCATCGCGGCCAGCGAAACCTTCGGGTACCAGCCGGGCCCCACGTACGGCAACAGGTTCAGGCAGGACTGCCTCGCGTCGCTGCAGCCCTCCACAAAGCCCAGGTCCGGCAGCGCGCCGTCCACGGGCTCAACGCCGTCCGCCGGGCACAGGATGGGCAGGGGGAAGGGGGCGTTGGCCAGCCCGTTGCGCCTGCAGCGCACCACGTCCACGCCCACGTACAGCGCGTCCTTCTTGCACGTCTGCGCCTCAAAAACCAGAGGGGGCAGCTTGGGGCTCCGGACGTACTCCATGACGCCGGGGGCCACGCGGCTCTCCAAACTCGTGGGCTGCGCGCTCTCCCTCAGCGTCTTCTCGCTGTGGCAGTCGCCGCACAGCGCCTGCAAAGTCTGCACGCTGCCCGCAAAGGCCTGCCTCACCGGCACCACGTGGTCCAGCTCGCAGGTGCCTAGCCCGCAGCCGCACAGCGCGCACTTGCCGCCCTGCGCGGCCAGGGTCTTCTGCCTCTCCGCCGCGCCGGGCACCTCCCGTTTCGCCTTGAGCAGCTTCAGAAAAATCTCGTGCGCCAAGCCGGCCAGGCGCTGGCCCCTGTACTCCTGGTTGAGCGCCTCGCACCACCTCCGCAGCACCTCGTGCTTTTCCGGCAGCTCTCGGATCCTGGTGCCCCGCCTCAGCCTCAGCCCGCAGTACTGCGCCGGGCTGCTGATGGCCACCTTGGGGCTCTCGCCGGCGGCCATGAGCTGGCGCCGCGCCTCCCGCAGGTCCTCGCACCAGAACAGGCCCGGCTGCACGTCCGCGGCGTCGAAGCGCCTCCACTCTGGATGGGCGGCAGGGTCTGCCTCGCCTCGCCCCGGTACAGCACGCGCGCCTGCCTCTCCAGCACCCTCTTCACGGCCCTGTACATGTAGCAGTGCCCGTCGAAGGCCAAGAAGCACACGGTGCGGTGCTCCTTCAGCGCCGGGTCGTAGCTGTCCACCAGGTCGCCCTGCGAGCTCGGCACGCGCATGGGGGCGTTGCGCCACACGCAGAACTCTCGCACCTCCTCGGCGGAGATGCCGAGGCGCCTCCAGTCGTGGCGCAGCATGTCGTCGAAGTCCGCGCACACCTCCTCCACGCTCAGCTGCAGCAGCTCGGCCAGCTGCCGGGGCACGCAGAGCGGCTTGTCCTCGAAGGCGCTCGGCAGCACGTCCTCCTCGCAGGGCAGCTGGAAGCTCACGCTTCTCAGGCCCCTCCTGCGCTGGCGCAGGAGCGTCTCCACCTCGGTCCTGGAGTTCCTGTACTGCGTGCTCTGGGTGCTGACCACCCAGTGCCCCTCAGGGTCAAGGAAGTAGGTCTCGTCCGAGAGCTGCAGGATGGGGCCGCCCGGGTCTCCCAGCGAGGCCTCCACCTGCTGCCTGACCCGCAGCGCCACCTGCTCCTCCGTGAGGTGCGCCGGGTGCCTCGTGGCCCCGCCCAGCTCGTTCACCGGCAGCCAGTCCCTGCGCTCGTAGCCCGCGCCCGCGTTCCGCCCGCTGCGGCGCCTGCCCCGGATGATCACCGGCACGTGGACCAGGTACTCGTAGTACTTGTCGCGGAAGAAGCCCTTGCCCAGCTTGGTCAGCCGGTGCTCTCCGCCCTGCAGGGAGCGCACGAGCTTCTTCTGCCCGTTGCGCAGCAGGATGTAGTCGTTGGGCCCTCGCGGATGAGGGGCTGGTTGTAGTCGAAGTCCTTGCTGGGAGGCCGCAGGCCCAGGTGGGAGTAGTAGTGCTGGCCCGCCCGGGTCAGCTGCCCGTCAGCGCGCGAGAGCAGCGCGTAGGCCCCCGGGCCGCGCCGCAGGTTCAGCACGACGGCACCATCCGCCCCCGTGCGAGCCCGGGCGCCGCCGTCCGCGGCCTCCGTGATCTGCTGTCGTTGTCTCGCCCAACTTGCCATTCTTTTTTTACGGGGCCAGTTTTTTTTGCCCGGCCGCGCGCAGTCTCGGGCATCTGTGCAGATGGTCGGGAGCTTGTTTCGCACGGTTTTGCGCTGAAAAATGCTATTCCTCTAGTTTGTACATAAATGTACGGACCGGAGGAATAGCTCGTTTTGCACGATTTTTGCATGGCGTGACATGATTTTTGCATGATTTTGGCATGACATGATTTTGCTTGATTGTGCTTGGCATGTGGTGCACCCCCCCCAAACCCCCCGAAGTTTTTTTTCATTCCCTGTCAGGCTGCCGTGCTTGTGAGGTCATCCTGGCGAAGCAACTGCGGGGGGTCTGGCGCTGGGGCGGGTGGGCAGTGCCGAGCAGGCACTTAGGAGTGCCGAGCAGGCACTTAGGAGTGCCGAGCAGGCACTGTAGGACGTGCCGAGCAGGCACAGTGCCGAGCGGGCACTTTTAGGAGTGCCGAGCAGGCACTGTAGGACGTGCCGAGCAGGCACTTGTAGGAGTGCCGAGCAGGCACAGTGCCGAGCGGGCACGTAGGATTAGTACTGGTTCGCCCAACGACCCTTAGTAGACCGCTCATGTGAGTCATCGTCTGGCCCCGAGTTTGGCGTAGTACTGGTCTGCCCAACGGGTCAGTCAGATGAAGGGGGTCGGAGCTCGGAGTTTTTTTTGGGCCCTTATAGGAACCTATAGGAACCTATAGGAACCTATAGGAATCGTATAGGAAACTCATAGGAATTCCATAGGAAGGCCATAGGAAAAGAAGAAGAGGGCTTCCTACGGTTTCCTATGAGTTTCCTATGGGTTTCCTCTGAGTTTCCTATAAGTTTCCTATAGGTTCCTATAGGTTCCTATAAGGGGCCCGCCGCCCGACCCGTTCAGGTTTGATACTGGCCCGCCCAACCCGCTGGGGTTTGATACTGGTTCGCCCAACCCCGTTTTTGATACTGGTTCGCCCAACTCCGTTTTGATACTGGCTCGCCCAACTGCACCCGATTTTGCATGTTTTTGCACGATTTTGGGGTTGCACCCTTTTGCACCCTGATTGCACCCTAATTGCACCCTAATTGCACCCTGATTGCACCCTTCAGCCGGTTGGCTTTTTGCATGATTTTGCGGGTGTTTTTTGCTTCGTTTGGGAGTGCGTCCTCTGGCACTCACCCTTTTTAGCCTGTTTTTGTGTGTTTTTGCACGCTTTTGGGGTTGCACCCTTTTGCACCCTAATTGCACCCTAATTGCACCCTAATTGCACCCTGATTGGCTCCCGTTCAGCCGGTGTTTTGCTGATTTTGCGGGTGATTTTTTTTGCTTCGTTTGGGGAAGTGCGTCCTCTGGCTCTCACCCTCACCCATTTTTAGCCTGTTTTTGCGTGTTTTGCACGCTTTTGGGGTGCACCCTTTTTGCACCCTGATTGCACCCTAATTGCACCCTAATTGCACCCGCTTGCACCCTTCAGCCGTTGGCTTTTTTGCATGATTTTGCGGGTGTTTTTTTGCTTCGTTGTTTTTTCTTCTTCTGCACTCACCCTTTTTTAGCCTGTTTTTGTGTGTTTTTGCACGCTTTTGGGATTGCACCCTTTTGCACCCTGATTGCACCCTAATTGCACCCTAATTGCACCCTGATTGCACCCTTCAGCCGGTTGGCTTTGTGCTTGATTTTGCGGGTGTTTTTTGCTTCGTTTGGGAGTGCGTCCTCTGGCACTCACCCTTTTTTAGCCTGTTTGTGTGTGTTTTTGCACGATTTTTGGGTTGCACCCTTTTGCACCCTAATTGCACCCTAATTGCACCCTGATTGCACCCTTCAGCCGGTTGGCTTTTTGCTTGATTTTGCGGGTGTTTTTTGCTTCGTTTGGGAGTGCGTCCTCTGGCACTCACCCTTTTTTAGCCTGTTTGTGTGTGTTTTTGCACGATTTTTGGGTTGCACCCGTTTGCACCCTAATTGCACCCTAATTGCACCCTAATTGCACCCTGATTGCACCCTTCAGCCGGTTGACTTTTCGCTAGTTTTTCTGCTTGATTATGGGTTCAGGTTTTTCAAGTACTGGCTCGCCCAGCAGGCCCGGGGTTTTTGGCTTAGTATTGGTCCGCCCAACGGGTTTGGGGGGAGGGTCGTTTTTTTTAAGTACTGGTCTGCCCAACGGGACCGGGGGGTTTTGGCTTAGTACTGGTTCGCCCAACGGGTCTGGGGGTTTCGGATTCGTTTTCAAGTACTGGTTCGCCCAACGGGCCCGAAGGGGGTTCGTTTTTTCAAGTACTGGTCTGCCCAAAGGGCGCGGCATTTTTGGCTTAGTACTGGTCTGCCCAACGGGTCTGGAAGGGGTTCGTTTTTTTTCAAGTACTGGTCTGCCCAACAGGTCTGGAGGGGTTTCGGATTTTTTTTTCGAGTACTGGTCTGCCCAACGTGCCTGGGGGGTTTCGTTTTTTTAAAGTACTGGTTCGCCCAACGGGTCTGGAGGGGTTTCGGTTTTTTCAAAGTACCCTTTCGCCCAACGGGTCTGGGGGATAGGGGTCGGGTTTTTTCAAGTACTGGTTCGCCCAACGGGCCCGAAGGGGGTTCGTTTTTTCAAGTACTGGTCTGCCCAAAGGGCGCGGCATTTTTGGCTTAGTACTGGTCTGCCCAACGGGTCTGGATGGGTTTCGTTTTTTTCAAGTACTGGTCTGCCCAACAGGTCTGGAGGGGTTTCGGATTTTTTTTTCGAGTACTGGTCTGCCCAACGTGCCTGGGGGGTTTCGTTTTTTTAAAGTACTGGTTCGCCCAACGGGTACGGGGGGTCTGCCCAACGGGTCATGACCCAACCAGACGATGGGTGTCGGGAGCTCGGAGTTTTTTTGGGCCCTTATAGGAACCTATAGGAACCTATAGGAATCTTATAGGAAACTCATAGGAAGTCCATAGGAAGCCCATAGAAAAAGATGAAGAGGGGTTCCTACAGGTTTCCTATGAGTTTCCTATAAGATTTCTATAGGTTTTTATAGGTTCCTATAAGGGCCCAAAAAAACTCCGAGCTCCGTCTCCCTCACCATCGAACAACGTCCTGGCGCCTCCCCTCAGGCCGGGCCACCCTTGATTGACTACTTCTGTTCCGTGATTGTTTGAATCGTGTTTGGGTCCGGGTTTGGGGTCCTCGGGAAACCAACGGGTTGGGCGAACCAGTATCGAAACGGAGTTGGGCGAACCAGTATCCTACGTGCCTGCTCGGCGCTGTGCCTGCTCGGCGCTGTGCCCGCTCGGCACTGCCTACCCTACAGTGCCTGCTCGGCACTCCTACAAGTGCCTGCTCGGCACGTCCTACAGTGCCTGCTCGGCACTCCTAAAAGTGCCCGCTCGGCGCTGTGCCTGCTCGGCACTCCTACGGTGCCTGCTCGGCACTGTGCCTGCTCGGCACGTCCTACCTAAAGTGCCCGCTCGGCACTGCCGAAAAAAAATCCCGCCCCCCAGCGCCAGACCCCCCGGAGTCGCGCTTCGTTGCCAACACGCACGGCAGCCTGACAGGAAAAAAAACTCCGGGCAGAGTCCCCCTTCTTTTGCACGGTTTTTCACGGTTTTGAGCTACAAAATGCTATTAGCCTAGGCCCTACATAAATATAGACCCTAGGCGAATAGCTCGTGTTGCACGGTTTTGCACGGTTTGCCCACGCCAGCCCGCTGGTTTGATACTGGTTCGCCCAACCCGACCCTTTTTGCACCCCTTTTGCACCCCCTCTTTTTTGTTCGATTTTGCATGTTTTTGGCTTGATTTGTGATTGCACCCCTTTTGCACCCCCTCGTGTTTGTTCGATTTTGCATGGAATTGGCTTGATTTGTGATTGCACCCTCTTGCACCCCTCTTTCAACACGCCGATGTTTTTTTGCTTGTCAGCCGTGACTACAGGAAAACCCATGCTACCCATGCTCAGTGAGTCGGGTATCATGGTTAGCTTGTCTCGGCCCCAAAACCCCCATGCTGCCCATGCTACCCATGCTACCCAGCTCACAAACCAGCCAGCAGAGGCATGAGTAGCTTGGGTAGCATGGGGAGCATGGGGGTTCTTGGGGCCGAGACAGGAAAACGTTTTTTTGAGCAGTGCAGGGTTGGCCAGGTGAGGGCTCGCTGCACTTACGAGCTGGGTAGCACGGGTAGCATGGGTAGCATGGGTAGCATGGGTAGCATGGGGTTTTTTGGGGCCGAGGCAGGAAAACGTTTTTTTGAGCAGTGCATTTTTTCCGGGCGGAGAGTCATCTTGAGATTCATGTGCGTGATTGACTTGCCGTTGCAGTGCCATTTTGGCGACTAGAGACCTGCCGCGGAGTGGACCCGACTATTGCGCCTTCTCTGGAGGCGGATCCTTTCCCTTTCAAGCAAGATTGATTAGTTCAGTAAATTGATCTCTGGTCCTGTTGCATTCCCGCCAGGCCATGGAAATCACAGAACCGGTGCAGCTTGTGCCGACGAACGAGCCCGAAGTCGAGAGGGAGGAGGCCTGCTGTTACAGTTTTTTGACAGTCAAGATCACGTTGCGTTCCCGCCAGGCCATTGGAATCCCAGAACCGGTACGGCTTGTGCCAACGAACGAGCCCGAAGTTGATAGGAAGGAGGCCTGCAGTACGGCTCGTGCCAACGAACGAGCCCGAAGTCAAGAGGAAGGAGGCCTGCTGTTACATTTTTTTTGATAGTCAAGATCAGTTGCATTCCCGGAGGCTGTGGAAATCAAGGATCCTGTGCAGCCGATGCCGGTGGACAATGCCAACCCTCATGACGAAGGAGGGAGCGAGGCCCGCAGTCTTCCTGCTTGAATACAGTGTTTTTCAGAAGTCATGGAGAGTCAGGCAAACTCAAACGATGCTGACATGCCGGAAGGGGAGAGGACTCAGGCTTGTCAGTGCGTATCCATTTGTTGCTCATGCTTTTGGGGAGAGAGCTTGAGTGGGTCACATAGCGCCAGGCGATCGAAGGGCATGCAGATGAATCCGATGGGGAAGACAGCGAGGCCCGTGTGTTGCTGTTTTTTTTCTTCTTCATCACCCCAACAGAACCTCGCTACCCATGCTACCCATGCTACCCCGGCTTTGTTGTGCGTCACTCCGTGGATGTAGCATGGTGCCAGGCGAGCATGAACCAGGCGGATGAGCCTGAAGACGAGAAGGCCTGTCAGAGCGTGCTATGCATTATTTTTTTGGAGAGGGACTCGAAGGCGATTGAAAGCCATGCAGATGAGTCCAAAGGCAGGGAGGACGAGGCCTGTCTGTTGCCTCATGTGCTTTTGGTGTCAATGCATGTCATGCATTCTTTATTCATGCGCCTTTTTGGAGAGGGAACTTGAGTGTGTCCTGGTGCCAGGCCAAAGGCAAGCAACGAGGACCAGGCCTGTCTCTTGCTGCAGTTTACCCTCCAAAATCCCCTTGCTACCCATGCTACCCATGCTACCCGGCCTTAAAACACGGCCAAGGCATGCCTCGTTGCATTTCTGAGCTGGAGCATGGGTAGCATGGGTAGCATTGGTAGCATGGGGCCATTTGGAGGCCCGCCGCAATCCCTCGGGTAGCGCGGGTAGCACGGGTAGCACGGGTAGCAAGGGTAGCACGGGTAGCACGAGCCAATTTGGAGGCTCGCCGCAATCCCTCGGGTAGCACGGGTAGCACGGGTAGCACGGGCCATTTTGGGAGGCTCGCCGCAATATCTCAGGCAGCACGGGTAGCTCGGGTAGCACGGGTAGCACGGGTAGCACGGGTAGCATGGGTAGCAGGGGTAGCGTGGGTAGCACGGGTAGCAGGGGCCATTTTGGGAGGCTCGCCGCAATGGTAGCACGGGTAGCACGGGTAGCCGGGGCCATTTTGGAAGGGGGGCCAATTCTGGTTGGTTGCCAGGACCTTTGTTGTGCGGTCGCAGCTTCCTGAGGCGCTAGGCTGATGAGCCCCAGGCCAAGCGAGAAGGTGGAGTCCTCAGGATCTTTGGATGGTTCATTTTCTTCGGATGAGGAGAGCGCTGTTCCCGCCAACAAAACAGTGTCCAAAATGGTCCGAGCGGAGCTGGTCTTGGAGCTGCAGAGTTTGGCGGACAAGGACCTCCAGGGCATGGTTGTGCATGTGCTGCGCCACATGCTGAACCAACATGTCCTTGACGCTTGCAAACCCGTTGCGATGTTGCTGGCTCTCTTGCTCTTGTACATCCAACAGCCTTGGATATGTTTACTTGTGAACCAGCATGTTCTTGAAGCTTGCAAACCGCTTGCAACTTTGAGCCAGCATGTGTGTGTGTGTGTGCGCGAGCAGGCCACAGGGCAATTTTGCTGTTTTTTGGGAAGTGCACGCAAGGCCGGGTGACCCCGTGCTACCCTTGCTACCCCTGCTACCCATGCTGCCCATGCTACCCTTGCTACCCCTGCTACCCACGCTACCCATGCTGCCCATGCTACCCATGCTACCCGTGCTACCCACGCTACCCATGCTGCCCATGCTACCCATGCTACCCGTGCTACCCGTGCTACCCCGAACAGAAACGCATCCAGGGCGAGTGTGGTTGCATGTTTGTGCTGGGTAGCATGGGTAGCATTTGTAGCATGGGTAGCATGGGTAGCATGGGTGGCATGGCCCCGCAGAGTGCTTGCTTGACTGGATGTCTATTACTTTGTTTTTTGCCTTGATGTCTTTCAAGCATGCTGCAGCAAGGTCTCTACTTTATGCACACGGCTATCTTTCGTCTTCGACCTGGGCCTTCCGCTGGTGCTGGTGAGGCATTTGATGACCGTGGTGAGTTTCTGCGTGAAAGCGCCTTGCTCGAAAGCGCTGCAGGCCATGGAGATTCACGACCCAGTCCAGACAGGTGCCTCCACCTGCACCTGAGAATGCGCCTTCAAGCTTGCTGGCCGTTTCGGTTTTGGGGATGAGCGGGAAAGGGCCGTGCTATCTGAACATAAACTCATCCAGGGCTTGTGAAGCTGCAATTTTTGGAGCTCATTTTTTGCGGGTAGCTGGTGATGCGTCCAGGCGCCAGCAGGTGCAGCAATCTCAGATGACGAGGAAAGTGTGGATGAGAAGCAGGCCAGCGGAATCAGGCCCGACATGTCTTGATACAAGAGTTCTTATTGGAGTTGGAGCTTGTAGTTGGCCTTGCTTCCTTGTTGGCCTTGCGTTTCCCCGGTCTCGCGTTGCCAGGCGATGCAGATGCGCCAACAGATGGAGCCGCTGCCTGAGGATGGGAGGCTTGTTTGCATGACCGGTGTCCAAGATGCGCTCAGATAGGATGCGTTGGCTGTGCATTGTGTGCATTGTGTGAAAGGGTTGGCTCACACACACAGCGACGTTCGTCCAATAGACAAGTTTCCTTTCAACCTCAAGCAAAACGATTTTTGGATATGTTTTTTGATCATAGCGCGAAGCACCGCAAAAAGTCCCCAAAAGCTTCCGTCAGCTGCCATGTTTCAAAGCTCATGGTGGGCGCGGCTGCAGCAGGTTGCCAGCATCTACAAGGTGGCAACGCTTCCCCTGGCTCTTGTGGGCACTGGTGTCACGACCGCACGTTTCTACAACTCCTGGAACGCAGAGGGGTATGCCCGATGGTACCTGTGGAGCATTTCCGCTGGGCGCTTTGAGGAACCGACGTATGCCAAGCCCTGGGTGGTCAACAAGAGCATGACACAGATCGTCCGGCAGGCTTTGAAAGAGCGCAAGAACTTCGAGCTGATGACACTGATCAGCGGATTGCAGACCTCTGGCAAGACCAGTGCCGTGCTGAAGGAATGCCACGATCAAGGCAAGGTGGGCTTCTTCATCGGCCTCGGCGACTACACGGGCGAGGAGAACGACAAGGAGAAGATCGAGGAGTTCGTGGTGGGCAGCCTGATCTCAAACCAGACAGCCACCTTCCACAGCTGGTTTCAGCACATGAAGTGGTTGTTTTTCCCACAGCCGCAGCCCGATGCGGTGTGGAAGGGCCTGCGTGGAGCCTTCAAGGCACACCCGCAGGAACTGGTTTTGGTGGTGGATGAGACGCAGATTCTCGCGAACAAGGTGATGCAGCACAGCGGCATCCTGAACCGCTTTTGTGCCCTTTCTCTGTGGGGCAATGTGGTCCTGGTCGCCAGCGAGTACGGTGTGGCCCAGTACTTCAAGCTGATGACGCACGTGACCGAGCGCACGGACATGAGGTACTCTCCAGCGCCTACCTCCGAGGAGATGCAGCCACACGTCAAGGAGCGCTTCGAAGCGGACTTTGGCGAGGAGGGCGTGGCCCAAATTGTCCGCTCCTTGGACGGCTCCTTCAAGCTCTTGCGCCGCTTGGATGAAAATCGAGCCCTGGGCATCGAGGGCGTGAAGAAGTGGCACAAGGAGCAGCTCAAGTACAGTCTGGAGCTGACAAAAACAGGGATGGAGAAGGAGGAGAAGGCCACCAAGACCGGCAAGGCCATGTTGGCCGCTGCAGAGATGGCCTTTGGGCCGCCAGTGGAGGCCTTCGACAAGGCCACGCTGGAGCTTGCTCAAGTGGGCGGCGCCAAGATCGAGACCACGGATGATGGGCTCCAGGCCTCATGGGCCTCGCCGCTCACCGGGGAGGTGATGAAGGAATTGGTTTGCGATGAGGGCGTGGCCACCATCATGAAGAAGCGCGTGCCCGCAGAGACTTACGAGGAGTTTGAGCAGGTGATCAAAGGCAGATGCCCCACAGTGAAGCAGTAGTTTGGGCAGTCGGCCTGTTCAGGAGAGAGTTTTCTACATCGTGCGAGTGAAAAGTTGGGCAAGCCCATCGTGCTTTTTGCCCCCACGTGGGCTTTCTTGCAGATTTGTTGTCGCTGCCAAGGACAGGATGCCTCATCCAGCCAGCGCTGGAAACAGGCTGGATAGAAAAGGACAAGCTTGGCAGCTTCACATTTTGATGCAGACCTGGGGGAGAGGCCATGCACCCATGCTACCCACCTCAACAAAGCGCAACTACATTGGCCCTGGCAGCATTTTTACAAGGTAGCACGGGTAGCACAGGTAGCATGGGTAGCATGGGTAGCACAGGTAGCATGGGTAGCATGGGTAGCGGGGGGATAGCGGGGGCAGCGCGGGTAGCCGGGTAGCGCGGGGGGGGGGGAACACGGGTAGCACGGGTAGCGGGGGCTAGGGGGGGGGAGCGCTGGAAATCTTGATGATTGGCGGGGCATCCCAAGAGGCAAATTTGGCAGATGTTGTGGCGACCCAATCCCTAAAGTCTTGACATGGTTTGACTCGAGCGTGCCATTGTGCAGTCACGTGGCGTCCACGCTCTCACGAGACACCCATGTTGGATTCATGAGAGGCTCATGCAGGAATCATGCAACTGTGTTCTGCCTGAGGGCCCCCCAAGCTCGCCCAAGGCGCAAGTCCTGCCTTTTTTCTGTGGAGCCGGGCTTGGGTGTTCATCTGCAACCGCGTTTTTAAGCCGCACAAAGCTGGGATACTCTTGTAGCGTCCGTTTCAAAGCCCTCAGTCAATGGTCCTGGGCGGGAGCTGTCCCAGGAAGTCGTCCAGCTGCCTCAGCGCAGCGGCCTGCCGCGCTTCGGTAGCCGGCGTGTTGCCGCATGGACGCTGCCTTGAAAGCTGGCAAAGCTTCATGGACGTCTCCCTGTCGAACTGGCCGGTCCGCCCCAGCGCAGCGTGGCCACGCACCGTCGCGGCTCTGAGCGTCGACGGCTACACGCTGACCCTGGTTGTGAACCCCTGGAACATCGTCACCTGCAGCCTGACTCCCGGCCGGGAGCTCAGCAGGCCTACTTTGCCCAGCCGCACGAGACGGTGTACGGAGCGCTGAGGAGAAGCAGCCGGCCACCGAGTTCCGGCTGTAACGCCGACAAGTTCCGGTACAACAAGAAGCGGACCGGCGCGTGGAGGACGCGGGCGCCTTCTCTCCCCCTCTCTCACGCCCAGCTTGCCCGTCAGGAGGCCGTCCACCTGCGCGATGGTGTAGTAGCCGAGCAGGGCTGGAGGCCATTGCCGTGTCCTGGTCGGCAGCCAAGCAATGCACCAGCGCCGAGGCGGTGGTGAAAACGTCCTGGTCCGGTCGCAGCGCACCCGCGATGGCGCCTGTCCTGGGCGCTCGCCGTTCGGTAGTCGCCCAGCAGCGCGTGTCGTCCCCCAGCAGCACGTCCACTTTCGCCGAGATGTAGTAGGCCAGCAGCGCAGCTGCGAGGGCCGCGTCCGCCGCTGCGATGGAGTAGCAGTCGGCCGTGATGCAGCGTGTCGTCGCCGTTGGCCAGCGCAGCAGAGAGAGGAGCCTCCAGATGCAGGTTGCGAACGACGTTGCTTCCGCGAAGGAGCTCCCAAGTGTGAAGCCCGCCCAGGCCGGCGCGTTAACAACTCCGCTGCCGGAAAGCTGCAGGGCGGCGAGCTCCGCGAGGATTGCGTCGAGGGCGCTCTGGAGCGTGGTCTCGCTGGCGGAGAGCGCGGCGTTCGTGGCGTACGAGGCCAGCAGCGCCGCGTCGGCCTTGGAGGCCTGGAGCGCCGTGATGCCGGCGTCCCGGCTAGCAAGCTGCGCTGCGACGAAGGCCTCGGTGGCGAGGCCCAGCAGGGCAGTTGCTATTTTGGAGTCTACCTCCAGCGGCGTGTCCAAGCCGTCCACCGCGGAGAGCAGGGAGGCCAGCGCGCTGGCGTCCGCCTTGCCGAGGAGGGCGGCGTCCAGGGCTGCCGTGGTGACGGCGCCCAGGAGAGCGGCCGCTATCTTAGAGTCCACCTCGGAGGAAGTGTCGACGGCCGACTGCAGGGCGTAAGCTGTCAGGGCGCTGGCGTCCGCCTTGGAGGCCTGCAGCCCCGAGATGGAGGCGTCTCTGCTCGCGAGCTCGGAGGCCAGCGCCGCGGCGGTGACGGCCCCCAGGAGAGCGTTGCCCACCTTGGTGTCCACCTCCAGCGGCGTGATCCTCGCCGCTATGTCTAGGGAGTGCTGGTCCACCACCGTCTTGAGGCCGTAGTTGGCGGCCACCGTGGCCAGCGTGGCGTTGTTGGCCGAGGCGATGGAGCCGTTCATGGCCGCCGTGGTGCTGTAGTTGGACAGCTTCAGGACCACGCCGTCCGGGGTGCTCTTAGTGGCCACCACGCCCTCCAGCACGTCGAAGGCCGACTGGTCTGCCTTGTTGGAGAGACCCGTGGTCAGCGAGCTCTGCAGCGCTGCGATGCTGCTTCCGTGCGCGGCCACCTGTCCGTCCGGGGTGGCCAGGGCCGCCGCCGTGGCAAGAGGCGCAATTGCCGGCGCCAGCGCGCTGCTGTCCAGCTTTGAGGCCAGCTCTGCGGTGACTCTGTCGTCCAGGGACTGGATGGCCGCCGCGTTGTTGCCGGAGGCTGCCGTGTTCACCGCCAGGTCCGTTACTTGAGCGTACGGCGTCAGAGCCAGGGCCAGCTGCCCTGCGGTGACGTGCGTGCCGTCAGTTACCTCTCCGTTGTCCAGGACCTCCGGGATGTTGCCGGTGACAGGTCCTTCAAACATGTTGACATATGTTTTCGCCGACGCCTTAGTCCAGTGGCTAAGGCGTCGGCCAAGGAGCTAAGCGCTTCTTACTCCGCACGGGGCTCGACTCCTGCCGCGAGCGCAGTTGAGTACCATTCAGTCCGAACTCCGGCCGGTTCCGCAAAGCGAGGCCGGCTCCGCGGCTTCGGTCTGAGCGAGGCCGGCTCCGCGGCTTCGGTCTTGGAGCGAGGCCGGCTCCGCGGCTTCGGTCTTGGAGCCCGCACCAGGCCCGCACCAGGCCCGCACCAGGCTAAGGCGTCACCGCTTGTTGGTGCGTCAAACGCACCAACCCCTCTTCGGCACAAGTTTCCGCAAGTACGTGTCACAGTCCGTGGGTGACCTTGAAAGCGAGGCCGGCTCCGCGGCTTCGGTCTTGGAGCGAGGCCGGCTCCGCGGCTTCGGTCTTGGAGCGAGGCCGGCTCCGCGGCTTCGGTCTTGGAGCCCGCACCAGGCCCGCACCAGGGTTTTTTTCGGAAGTAGCGCGGCTGCAATGTGACTCAATTTGATGATTTGACCGATTTCGCCGGTGCGCACGATGGAGCCAGTGTCCGACATTTTCGGACACTGCTTCGTAGTTGGTGATAACATATGAGACATCAGCTGCGTGCCTGGCACGCTAGGTATCGAAGCCTCCACGTCGGCGGGCTGGCGTGGCTCTGCCGGGCAGGTTCGCCGAAACTTTGGACAGTTGTCCCCCCACAGGACAACTGGATTTTTTTTCCTGGGAAGAATACCGACCTTGGCGCGGGCTCGGCAGGGCTCCGATGCCGGGCAGGTGGCGCGGCCGGGAGGCTATGCCAGGCAGGCACCAAGCCGCCGAACCCTCACAGTCCCCCGGGCCCTTGCTATATGTGCTATATGTGCTATATGGGTCTCACAAGGCAAGCCACTGAACATCCACTCTCCCCCGGGTCCTTGCTATATGTGCTATATGTGCTATATGGCCCTATATAGCACATATACTACAGATTTTCGCGCGTACAGAATAATATAGCACATATAGTACATATAGGGGGGAGAGTGGAGGTTCCGCGGCTTGGCGTGTAAGACCCATATAGCACATATAGCACATATAGCAAGGAGCCCGGAGACTGTGGGGGTGCGGCTTGGCGTACACGCGGCACCGTGCCGCAGCAAATCGGGTTGTCCGCGTTGTCCGCAGTGGGAGGTAGAATCCCCCACTGCGGACAACCCTAGCTCTCTTAGGCGCACTCTGAATCAAATCTCTCTCTTTAGAGGGGGTTTCCCAAATGGATTTTATTCTACCTGAGAGGCTCCTAGCACTCGTCCGTCCAGCATTTGACCTCGTCCTGCGAAGGATTTGAAGTCTAAAACGCTGCGTGCAGGCGTGTGGCTGCAAAATAATGACCCCTAGATATGCGCCGCAATTTGGCTCCAGGTTGCATTTCAAGCGATGTCAAGCTTTGCCAAAGGAAACCCCTTTTCCATTTTTTTTCGGGGACCCCTTTTTTTGGGACCCCTTTTTTTCTTTTTTTTTTGGTTTTTTCTTAGCCCTGCAAAGGTTGGCTCGCTTGAAATGCAACCTGGAGCCAAATTGCAAGCATATCTAGGGGTCATTATTTTGCAGCCATACGCCTCCACGCAGCGTTTTAGACTTCGAATCCTTCGCAGGACGAGGTCAAATGCTGGACGGACGAGTGCTAGGAGCCTCTCAGGTAGAATAAAATCCATTTGGGAAACCCCCTCTAAAGAGAGAGGCGCTGTGGTCCGAGAACGCGAGCGCGGGCCACGCTGAGCACCGACTTTGATCCAGAACGTCCGAGTTCTGGCCTCCCAGGTCTGCAAGCTCTTCCGTGGCCGGCGCGTCTTGTCGTGCCACCAAGGTTTCGATGTGGCCTGGGCGTCTGCCGCTGGGACCACATTGTGTTGGGTGGACGCGGCGACGCTGCGGCGCGCGCTGGAGCGCATGGAGCGACGTCAGATTCACTTACGGAATGGCGCCTTGAGCCACCGCCTTAGACGCGCGCTTGTGGAGCCGGCACGTGTAGCTGATGGGCAGCAGTGGGGCGTGCTCTGCCTGTTCGGCTAGGCCAACAGCTCGGAGCTTGTGGCCTAGGCCCACGTACGGGTGCAGCGTAAGGTGGCCCAGGCGGACGCGGTTGTGGAGGGGTGAGCCCTGACAGCCGGCGTCACTGCCTGCTGCTCCCAGCAACGGCTTTGTCCTTCAAGCGGAAGACCGGCGTGCCGTCCGGGTGGCGCAGCACTCCAGCGCCCGCACGCCGTGAAGCGCTTCGGCAGCCGCTGCGTCAGCGGCAGTCCGTCTCAGGTAGCGCGGCGGCGCGTCCAGGATGCGCCGGGCCTTGGCCACCAGCCTGAGAGAAGTCCGCGCCCGCGCCGTCCAGCATGTGCTCCTCGCCCTCGGGCCAGGCGGCGTCCTGCCCTCCGGTCAAGAGCGACTAGCAGCAGTTCCGCCAAAAAAAGGCCAGCTGTGTACCTTGAGCCAAAACTACGGTGACATCCATCTCCAATCACAAGCTGTGGTCCGAGAACGCCGGAGCGCCCCGGCGGGGGCCACGCTGAGCACCGACTTTGAGATCCAGAACGTCCGAGTTCTGGCCTCCCAGGTCTGCAAGCTCTTCCGTGGCCGGCGCGTCTTGTCGTGCCTGCACCAAGGTTTCGCTGGCCGCGATGTGTTGTGTTGGGTGGACGCGGCGACGCTGCGGCGCGCGCTGGAGCGCATGGAGCGACGTCAAAGATTCACTTACGGAATGGCGCCTTGAGCCACCGCCTTAGACGCGCGCTTGTGGAGGCAGCTTCAGGTCTCCCGGCCCTCCGTGCTGCGGACGGTCATGGAGTCCACGGCCCCCAGCTGCTGCACGTCGCCGTACTGAGGGTTGAAGCTCCTCGCCGCGTCGTCGGCGCTCGGAAGGCGCCCGCGTCCTCCACCGCCTTCACGCGCCGGTCGGTGAGGTCCTTGTTGTGCTGGAACTTGTCGGCGTTGTCCTGGAGGACCCTGAACTCTGTGGCCGGCTGCTTCTCCACGTCCTCGGGCGGGCGTTGTAGGCCCCGGCCGCCCGCTCCGCACTTGCGCGCCACCCTCGTGGCCAGGTCCTTCTTCAGCGTCTGGATGCCCCGGTCCACCACGGCAATGGCGTTGCGGTCCTCGGGCCGCTTCGTCCGGTGCACGGCTTCCGCGGGCAGCTCCCGGTCCAGCGTGGCAAACTCGTTGCCCAGGTCTGTCGTGACCACAAAGTTCTTGTCGTCCCCCGTCAGCTCCTTTGCGGCGCGCTTGGTGGCCCGGCCCACCGTCTCGCGTTCTTGTTCTGCAGAGGTTCTACTGCAGCCTCCCGGGTGAAGACGTCCATCACCACCAGGCCGTACCTGGTCTTCCCCCGGGTGTTCTGGCTGAAGTCAATGAGGTCGGCCTGCAGCCGGTCGTTCGGCCCCTCGGCAGCAGACTTGCCCAGCGCGCGCGGGTCCGTCGAGGTCGCGCTGCCGGCGCGTCGGTACAGCTTTCCGCGGGTCCCTCACGTTGAAGCGTCGGCCAGGGTCCCTCAGCGCTCCATTTAAAAAACAAGGCACCTCGCCCAGGTGGGCCAGCGTGACGTCGTACGCCCCTCCGTCGAGGACTTCGGTGTCCTCCTCCACGTGTCGCCGCCCCAGGGTTGCGTCCAGGACTGGAGGCCGTAGACGTGGCCGTAGAAGTCCACCGTTCCTGCCGTCTGGTTGGGCAGTAGCCCGGCCCTGGACGTGCGCCCCGAAGTGGCAGCTTCGCAAACTCACCCTGTCAACAGTACTCACTATTAACTTCAAATATTAACCGTTTGGCGGCACGGTGAAGTACCATCTTGGCCGTGCTCCAAAATAGCAAAAGTGCGCTTTCCGGACGAACGGAGGCGGCCTCGACGAGGTGGTGCCGCCATAGGAGAGCAGATCCTGGCCCCCACGGACGTCTCACTGTCAAACTGGACGGTCCGCCCCAGCAGCGGCTGCAGCGTGGTCCTGGCCACGCACACCGCCGGAGTGAGCGTGGACGGCTACACTCTGACCCTGCTGGCAGTGAACCTGTGGAACATTGTGCGCACCTACAACTTGACCCCCGGCCGGGAGCTCCTCTTCGCCTGCCGGTACCGGCTCGGCACGGCCTCCAACTTCGTGGTGCACATGTCAGAGGCCTGTACGGCAGCTTCGTGGGTGACCAGGGCGCCTGCAGGGCCGAGGCCGAGCTTGTCGGCTAGGAGGCCGTCCACCTGCGCGATGGTGTAGTAGCTGAGCAGGGCGGCTGCAATGCTCGAGGCCGTTGCCGTGTCCTGCGCCGCGCGCCCGTGATGGCCGCCTGCGTCTGCGTGTCCTGCGCGCTCGCCGTGCGGTAGTCTCCCAACAGCGCGTCAACTTGTGAGGAGGTGTAGTAAGCCAGCAGCGCGGCTGTGATGGCCCCGGTCGTCTCCGCGTCCTGCGCTGCCCCTGTGCGGTAGTCTCCCAACAGGGCGTCTACCTGCGCCGAGGTGTAGTAGGCCAGCAGCGCAGCCGCGAGGGCCGCGTCCGCCGCTGCGACGGAGTAGCAGTCTGCCGTGATGCTCAGAGTGTCGTCGAAGCCCGCCCAGGCCGGCGCGTTCACAACTCCGCCTCCGGGAAGCTGCAGGGCGGCGAGCTCCGCGAGGATTGCGTCGAGGGCGCTCTGGAGCGCGGTCTCGCTGGCGGAGAGCGCGGCGTTCGTGGCGTACGAGGCCAGCAGCGCCGCGTCGGCCTTGGAGGCCTGGAGCGCCGTGATGCCGGCGTCCCGGCTAGCAAGCTGCGCTGCGACGAAGGCCTCGGTGGCGAGGCCCAGCAGGGCATTTGCTATCTTGGTGTCTACCTCCAGCGGCGTGTCCAACCCGTCCCCGTGGAGAGCAGGGAGGCCAGCGCGCTGGCGTCCGCCTTGCCGAGGAGGGCCGCGTCCAGGGCTGCCGTGGTTGACCGCGCCCAGGAGGGCCGCCGCTATCTTAGAGTCCACCTCAGAGGAAGTGTCGACGGTAGACTGCAGGGCGTAAGCAGTCAGCGCACTGGCGTCTGCCTTGGAGGCCTGCAGCCCCGAGATGGAGGCGTCTCGGCTCGCGACCGCGTTGTTGCCGGAGGCTGCCGTGTTCACCGCCAGGTCCGTTACTTGAGCGTAGGCCGTCAGAGCCAGGGCCAGCTGCCCTGCGGTGACGTGCGTGCCGTCAGTCGCCTCTCCGTTGCCCAGGACCTCCGGGATGTTGCCCGTGACAGGTCCTTCAAACATGTTTACATACCCTGAGGGTCCAAATCCGTAACTACAAGGTACTTAACGGAATCCGTAATATTCGCGTTTTTTGGCTCAACATGTCAGGAGCGCGGCTTCGGGGCGAAAAGCCGTGAATATGACATGTTGCACCGTGTTGCACCAAAATTCAGCCATCCCCTTAGCGAAAGAGTGTTTTACTCTGACAGCTTCACTTCATTTGCAACCGCGACATAGTTGCATCATAACCTTTGGTGATCAGCTTGTCTTGGGGCATGGGGTTGCTCAAGAAGGACTCTTGCGCTCTCTAGCACATCAACCCACCCGGTCTAGGCTGCGGTTGTTAAAGAAAAATATCACGCGGTAAAGTCGTGTTCGATTGAAACAAGTTGCTTCCAAAGCCGTGCCGGCGCAGTTGTGGGACTGAGATCGGATTAAATTGTGTCAAATCGCACTAAACCTCAGAATGTACATGAGTTTAATGTGTGAGTGCTGTGCCATGCGAAAAAAGTTTCCACACATCACGCGATAAAGTTGCGTTAAATTGCGTTAAATTGCGTTAAAAACCGTGAATGCCAGCTTCCGGGCGTTAAATCGCGTTAAATTGCGGCATCAGTTCTGGGAAACGCATTTAATGCGCGAGTGCTGTTTCGATGCCACCAGGGTGATTCTGATGCACTGAAGGATGTTGCGATGCCATATCGGTGCTGCACTTTTGACAAGAACAAGCACTTTCCCCACGATCGCTGTTCTTGCCGGACATGGTGAAGACATGTGTAACATTCGGCAACAGTCCCTCAGCTTGAAACAATGCAGAAGGTAGTTAGTCGCTACTCAGGCATTAAGATCTTTGCGCATCTTTGAGCATCCCGAGGCTTTTGACCCGCAACACCCCGCTTTAGAGGCGAATGTATGACATGTTACCTTAGGCAGTGCTTCTGTGTGCCATCCAGCGATGAACGTATCGCGTGGTTTGCGCTGGGTTTGTGTTCCCAAATGGCTTCAAAATGAGAATCCGCAACATTCACGTACTCGGGCCCAGGAGTGTCAGAAGCACGGCTTTTTCACGAAAGTACCTCAGTATAGAGTACTTGGACCCTTAGGGATATGTTTTCGCCGAAATGATTTGACCGATGGCGCCGGTCAAATCGTGACACAGCCCGTGGGTGACCTGAAAGCGAGGCCCGCGCCAGGCCCGCACCAGGCCCGCACCAGGCCCGCACCAGGCCCGCACCAGGGGTTTTTTCGGAAGCACCGTGGCTACAATGTGACTCAATTGATTTGACCGGAGGCGCCGGTCAATCGCGAGACCTGCGCAAGACGCTCGAAATTTTCGGTAAACTGTCGAAAATTTCGACAGCTCGAAAGCACAAGTGGCACTTGTGTTTTTCGAAGTGGGTTCGTTTCAATGCGTTCCAGGCGAGAGTTGCGGCAGGTGGCAGGCTGGCTTCTATGCCGGGCAGGAATGTGATGCTGGAAAACATAAGTGGCACTTATGTTTTCGAAGCGGCCGGGTGGGAGGCTCCGATGCCGGGCAGGTGGCGCGGCCGGGTGGCGCAGCGCCAATCCGTATGACCGTCACGGTGTAGGATTTTTGGCCTCGAAACAGGCACCAACCATTTTTTGGTTGATGCCCGCGTGGAGTTCAGCTACTAAGAGTCGTTGGGCGAACCCGTCGGCGGGCTGGCGTGGCTCCGATGCCGGGCAGGTGGTGCGGCGGTGCGTTCATCCTGCTGGCCTCCGGCGGTCTCTGCCGCGGCGGGCGGGCTGGCGCCTGTGGGTTTTAAACATAGCTGCCTCTACTCTCATCTTGAGACCATGGCCTCTCCGGCGCGCCCGCAAGCCTGTATGGTTTCGCAGCGAGACCTGCTCGAGATGTGGGAGGCCGACGTTGCTGTCTGGGACTGCTGGTTCGCAAACCAGAAAAGGCTGTACGACGCCCAGAGCCAGGAGCCCGATGAGATGCGCCGGCTGCACCTTGCAAACCAGCAGTGGGTGCAAGAAGAGGAAGAGCGACGAGAGGAGGAGTCGCAGCACAAGCGCCGGCGCACAGATGCCGGGATGGCAGAACACGCGACGCGGACCAACGCAGCGTGGCTCAAAGACAGGATTGACGCCCTCCAGCGTCTGCTCAAAGTCCAAACCGACGGCATTCAGGGGGTGCCCAAAATCCAGACCGACGCCGCCTTGAGCCGGTTCGCGAGCGCAACCGACGTTCTCCGTGAGTGGCTCCCAGACGAAACCGACGTCCGTCGCGATCAGCTCTTGACCGACACCATCAACCTCGAGGCGCGGTTCAAATTCAAAACCGACGCCCTGCATGAGTGGCTCGGAGTCGAAACCGACGCCCTCTATGACCGCATCGTAGGCGAAGAAGTCATGACCTTCCATGAGCAGCTCAAAATCGAAACCGACCGCCTGCGTGAGCAGATTAACATCGATGTCGGTCGCCTCCGTGAGATGACCCAATTCGACGTCGACGCCCACTGCGAGCGGCTTGTGAGCAGAATCGACGCCCTTCAGGGGCTCCGGTGGGGCCAAACGGGAACGCCGGTCTGAGGGGCTTCGGAGCAATCCTGTTGTGAGCCCAGGATTGAAGGGGCAATCCTGGGGTGACAACAGGATTGAAGGAAATCCTGGGGCGACAACAGGATTGAAGGAGTGCAATCCGGGGGTGAACCAACAGGATTGAAGGAGTTGTCCCCCACAGGACGTTGTCCCCCACCGGACAACCTCGACATTTTTTTTCCTGGGAAGAATTCCGACCTTGGCGCGGGCTCGGCAGGGCTCCGATGCCGGGCAGGTGGCGCGGCCGGGTGGCGCAGCGCCAATCCGTATGACCGTCACGGTGGGGTTTTTGGCCTCGGAACTGGAAACAGGCACCAACCATTTTTTGGTTGCTGCCCGCGTGGAGTTCGGAACTGGAAACAGGCACCACCCATTTTTTGGGCGCTGCCCGCGTGGAGTTCCGCGTGGAGTTCCCCTCAATCCTGGGGTGACAACAGGATTGAAGGAGGCAATCCTGGGGTGACAACAGGATTGAAGGAGGCAATCCTGGGGTGACAACAGGATTGAAGGGGGCAATCCTGGGGTGACAACAGGATTGAGAACACTTGGCCGGGCAGGTGGCGCGGCAGAGGCTTCAATGCCAGGCAGGTGGTGCGGCCAGGGGCTTCTATGCCAGGCAAGTGGCGCGGCAGGGCGGAGGCTTCTATGCCAGGCAGGCGCGGCAGGCACCAAGCCGCCGAACCCTCACAGTCCCCGGTCCTTGCTAAACGTGCTATATGTGCTATATGGGTCTCACAAGGCAAGCCGCAGAACCCTCACAGTCTCCGGGCTCCTTGCTTTCTGTCCTTTCTGTGCTATATGGCTCTTACAAGGCAAGCCGCAGAACCCTCACAGTCTCCGGGCTCCTTGCTATATGTCCTATATGTGCTATATGGCTCTTACAAGGCAAGCCGCAGAGCTGTATACTATACACATAGCATCTCCAACATGTACCAAATATGCATTGTATAGCACATATAGTGTATTTTAACGCGCGTCTCGATAACATATAGTACATATAGGACATATAGCAAGGACCCAGGAGAGTGTGGGGGTTCAGCGGCTTGGCGTGTAAGACCCATATAGCACATATAGCACGTATAGCAAGGAGCCCGGAGACTGTGGGGGTTCAGCGGCTTGGCGTGCAAGAGCCATATAGCACATATAGCACATAAAGCAAGGAGCCCGGAGACTGTGGGGGTTCAGCGGCTTGGCGCGGCTTCAATGCCGGGCAGGAGGCTTCGATACCGGGCTTCTATACCATATAGCACATATAGCACATATAGCAAGGACCCGGGGACTGTGTGGGGGTTCAGCGGCTTGGCGTACACGCGGTTTTGGTTCAATTTTGTTGCAATATTGCGGCAACAAAAGTCAACCGTGGAGCAATTTTGAATCAATATTGCGGCAATGAGAGTCAACCATGGATCAATATTGGCAACCTCTCTCTTTAGAGGGGGTTTCCCAAATGGATTCTATTCTACCTGAGAGGCTCCCAGCACTCGTCCGTCCAGGAAATGACCTCGTCCTGCGAAGGATTCGAAGTCTAAACCGCTGCGTGCGCGTGTGGCTGCAAAATAATGACCCCTAGATATGCGCCGCAATTTGGCTCCAGGTTGCATTTCAAGCGATGTCAACCTTTGCCAAAGGAAACCCCTTTTCCCTTTTTTTTGGGGACCCCTTTTTTTGGGACCCCTTGTTTTCTCTTTTTTTGTTTTTTTTCTTAGCCCTGCAAAGGTTGGCTCGCTTGAAATGCAACCTGGAGCCAAATTGCAAGCATATCTAGGGGTCATTATTTTGCAGCCACGCGCCTGCACGCAGCGTTTTAGACTTCGAATCCTTCGCAGGACGAGGTCATTTCCTGGACGGACGAGTGCTGGGAGCCTCTCAGGTAGAATAGAATCCATTTGGGAAACCCCCTCTAAAGAGAGAGCTCAGGGTGGGGGAAGTGCCCCCTGCTGGTCCCAGTTTGGTGGGGGAAGTGCCCAGAGTGAGCCCCTGCTGGTCCCAGTTTGGTGGCCCAGAGAAGGCAGAAGTTAGAACTCGTGTCTAAAAGGTACAAATCCTTATACACATAATGCACGACAAGCCGTTTCGGGGCGCGTGGAATTTGGATGTTCTGCACTTTCAGCGCAGACAATTTGGAGCAGCATTTGTCGTCTGGATAACTGACTAGCAAACAGTCTAAGAATTTGATTGCGCTGATTGAGAGGCTCTGACAGTGTCTCTGCTCAAAACGTCCTTGTTTCGCGCTTTCAACGCAAACAACTTTGAGCAGCATGTGTCCTGAACAGAGCGCATAACTGATTAGCAAACAATCCAAAACACTTGTCTTCTTAGAAGGCGTACACATACTGCGCAACAGGCCGTTTCGGGCTCAACAATTGCATTTTTCATTCACGGGTGCTTGTGTCACTCCAAGGTTCCCCCAAACCCCAAGCCGACAGCGCCTTTTGTTGAGAGGACTTAGAGTGGTGGCAGATGTTGCCAGCTCAGATTCGCTTCGGCGATCATCCGATAAAATTGGAACGATACAGAGAAGATTAGCATGGCCCCTGCGCAAGGATGACACGCGCAAAAGTCAAGTGGCCGCGGCGGGTTCAAGCGATTAAAAGTGTGCTCGCCAGCAAGCGCAATTCTCAGGGACGGTGTGGCCGAGTGGTCTAAGGCGGTGGCTCAAGGCGCCATTCCGTAAGGGCGTGGGTTTGAACCCCACCGCCGTCAATTTACTGGTTCCAGCGGAGCTGCTCTTTGACGGCGGAAGCTCTTCTGCCAGGCTGCAATGAATCTCCGCCCCCTGCGCGCAAAAGTCCAAGAGCAATGTGTGGCCGCGGCGGGTTCAAGCGATTAAAAGTGTGCTCGCCAGCAAGCGCAATTCTCAGGGACGGTGTGGCCGAGTGGTCTAAGGCGGTGGCTCAAGGCGCCATTCCGTAAGGGCGTGGGTTCTTACTGGTTCCAGCGGAGCTGCTCTTTGACGGTGGAAGCTCTTCTGCCAGGCTGCAATGAATCTCCGCCGCCGGGCCCGGGTCTTCCGCGTGACAGGCGGAAATACTAACCACTATACTACAGCGGAACTGTTGTGGCTCAAGAATCATGGCCTGCCAGTAGCAGTGTCCTTATCGTCTAGTGGTTAGGACGTCGCGTCGTGGCCGCGACAACCCAGGTTCGACTCCTGGTGAGGATAGTGTTTGAGATTTGTTTGGCCGTCTGCCCCAATGCCCTGCCGGTCAAGAGCGACCAGCAGCAGTTCCGCCAAAAAAAGGCTAGCTGTGAAGCTAAGGCCTGAACTGTACCTTGAGCCAAAATGGCTACGGTGACATCCATCTCCAATCACAAGTCAGCCAGCCCAACCTGTCTGGCTTGGTGCGGCTGATGGCTGGCGCTGCGCGCCAACTTCCCAACTTTGCTGGGGATACTCCCCTGTAACGCTTGCGAGCTCGGCGGTGAAGCAGGCATACTACCACTTCGTCCTAACAACTGCGTGGATGGCCTGTCCCCCTTTAGTGCGCAGGTTGCAAGGCTGCTGCAAAGTAATTTGCGGTAGGCTGGCAAGTGGTGACTGAAGGGGCGGCTCAGGCTGGCGACAGAGCAGGCAAAACTCAGCCCTGCGCACAGATGGGGGAGAACTGGCTTAAGCAGTTGTTAGTGACATCTGGTGGCTTGAGGGTCTGCAACTCCGCCTTTGCGTTTTTGCGCTTTGCGTGCCCGCGCGGAAAGGAGGCTATGTTCAATGTCGGTCTAGACAGCCTTCTTTCTTTTGCGGCCCCTGTGTATCTTTGTCGCCGACGGCCATATCTCTCCGAACACACCGGATCTCTTTCGACCTCCGAAGTTAAGCGGAGAAGAGCCCGCCCAGCACTGGCCGAGGGGACTGGCTGGGAAGCGCGTAGGGCGCTGTCGGCTTGGGGTTTGGGGGAACCTTGGAGTGACACAAGCCCACCCGTGAATGAAAAATGCAATTGTTGAGCCCGAAACGGCCTGTTGCGCAGTATGTGTACGCCTTCTAAGAAGACAAGTGTTTTGGATTGTTTGCTAATCAGTTATGCGCTCTGTTCAGGACACATGCTGCTCAAAGTTGTTTGCATTGAAAGCGCGAAACAAGGACGTTTTGAGCAGAGACACTGTCAGAGCCTCTCAATCAGCGCAATCAAATTCTTAGACTGTTTGTTAGTCAGTTGTCCAGACGACCTTCTCTGTTCGGGACAAATGCTGCTCCAAATTGTCTGCGCTGAAAGTGCAAAACATCCAAATTCCACGGCCCCGAAACGGCTTGTCGTGCATTATGTGTATAAGGATTTGTACCTTTTAGACACGAGTTTTACAACTTCTGCCTTCTCTGGGCAACCGAACTGGGACCAGCAGGGGCTCACTCTGGGCACTTCTCCCACCAAAACTGGCACCAGCAGGGGGTCACCCAAAAAATTAGTATTAGGGGGCGTCTAAGGCAGGGTATTTTCAGTTCAAGGTTTCAGGGGCAGGGTTCATTTTCAACAAGCAAACCATTTTGTCCAAAACACCAAGGGGGATTGTGGGGAATTTTCCTAAATTTTCTCAACATGTTTTTACAATTTTTCCTTTTTCAATAAGTCAATCAATGACACCCTTATTCATTATTTACAGTTTTTCAATGAGGTAATTATCACCACCTTATTTGTTTTTTCAACTCATTAATTTTTAGTTTTTCAATAAGTATGAAAAATTGATGATTAATAATATCATAATGAAATAATATTATCAATCAAATTATTGTTTGTTATGTATTCTTTCCATATTTGAAATATGCTTTAAACTTTTAACGTGTCTGCCTATATCATATTTCTTTACTATATCATTACAATAGAAACAATCTACATATTCGTCATCCCGCTTTTCTTTTGCCTTGGTCAATAGTTCAGTTTTATGTTCTTTGTAATATTCTTTATTGTATTGACTTACCTTATCATTATGTTTTTGTCTATATCTTCGTCTTGATTCTAAACAAATATTACAGTTTTTATTTTCGTTCTCAAAATTATCAAGTGTCCTTTTCATTTTACATTTAGAGCATTGTTTCATTTCTTCGGTCATTTATTCCTACTATATTAAGGGGTCTTTTCTTTAAACATTTTCAAGGGTCATCTCTCAACATTTTTTTACATTTTTTTCATTCAATAACAGTCTAAGATATTGACATTTTCAAGGTTCGGGTTTCAGACAATTTTAAGGCTTTCTGGGGACACATCAAAGGTGCAAATTGTGCCCTTATGTAAGATTTAAAGAGCAATCTTGACCATTCACGGAAACCCGTGAAAAAAAACACATTCATTCACGGAAACCCGTGAAATCATTTCACAGAAACCCGTGAATGGCTTTCACGGAAATCCGTGAAAAAAACACACTCATTCACAGAACTCCGTGAAAGGTCACCTACAACCTCAAACCCAGACCCACCCCCAAACCCGCCCCCCAAATATACTTAAAGAGAAAATACCATATATAGTATAGAGAAATGGCAGGGGAATACAGCACGGGTTCAGTAATTGAATATTTAATATCCAATAATGAAGGTCAAATAAAAACAGGGAAGAATAACAAACCATTGAAAAAACTAATCATCAACAACAAAGAATACTATTACAACAAAGACAAACCATTATCCTCATCACTTCAAAACAAACTCAATCAAGTCAGCAACACACAAGGTTTCAAACGATTTCATCTTCTAAAAAAAGCATCAAACACAATGAGAGGAATTAAAACAATCCAGAAATACAGATTAAAAATAGGAGCAAAAACATCAGAGACATTTTCGGCATTGAAAGGATATGCAAACACATATTCAATATCCAACATACCATTCAAGGGATACAAAGGATTAACATATCTTTTATGGCAAGAAAAGAAACTAACAGAGTTTTTACAACAAACAAAATCAATAAAACTACTGATTGATGTTGAGGTTATTTTTGATAAACTTAGACAGCAAGATGATGATGGAGAAGATGAACCAATTGAGGAAAATATACAAATAAAACACAATATGAGAAGCAGGAGATATAACATTTTGAATGTAGGAGACTTGAAAAAAGCATTGGAAAATATACCTAAAGATATTGAACTACAATTGAAAACTCACCTTTGAAACATTCAGGATTGAAGATTAACAAGATTAACAAAATCACCATCCACTACGATAAATACAACCCGAACAGGGCAGGTAAATATATGGAACTACCAGAATGGATTTCAAAGAAAAAAGCATGTATCAACATTCAAAATGATGATGATTTATGTTTTAAATATTGTGTTTTATGTAAATTTTATGAAGTCTTCAAGAAAGACCATCCGCAACATATGAGACACTACAAGAAATTAATAACTACTGAAAGTCTAATTCAATGGGATGGTGTAAATTTTCCAGCATCCAATGATGACATAGACCATTTTGAAGAAATCAATAACAAATCTATATCAGTTAATGTTTATGTTGAAGATGAGAACCAAACCATCAGAGCAGACAGAATAACAAAAATTGAAAGACCATCTTGTCATATTAATTTGTTACGAATTGAACAAAACAACAACGAACATTATGTTTTAATAAAAGATTATAATAGATTAATGGGTAGTCAAACCAACAATCACAAAACAAAGATATTTCATTGTATTTACTGTCAGCACGGTTTTCAATCAGAAAAGCTTTTAAATGCTCACATATCAAAAGGTTGTATGGCAAATGACATTCAACAAACAAAAATGCCAGAAGAAGGAACATCAATGAAGTTTGAAAAGCATTTTAAGAAACTGAAAGCACCATTTGTTATTTACGGTGATTTTGAATGTTTAACAACAGAAACATCAGATGGAATAAAGGGAACATACCCTATGCAACCAAAGGGAGCATACCAAAATCATAAACCCAGCGGTTATATGCTTAACCTTGTTAATGCTTACAGTGGAGAAATGAAACCATTTTTATATAGAGGTGATGATTGTATGGATAAATTTTGTGATACATTAAACAATATTAGAGACGATGTAATGAAACAAATGAAAAATCCAAAAGATATGATTATTTCAGATTTAGATGAAATTAAACATTTAGAAGCTAAAAAGTGTTTCTTATGCAATGGCACTTTTGACAACAGAGTAGAAGCGAAAAAGAAAGTTGCTGACCATTGCCACTTCACTGGATTATACAGAGGAGCGGCACATATGAAATGCAATATAGACTATTGTTTTAAAAAATATCATATACCAGTATTCTTTCACAATCTTAAAAACTATGATGCTCACCTAATAATTTCTAATCTTGAAAAGTTAAATACAAAGAAAGAACAAATATCAGTAATAGCACATAACAGTGAGAAGTTTATTACCTTTTCATTAAACAGACTTGAATTTAAGGATAGTTTCAGTTTCTTGTCATCATCATTAGATAAACTTGTTAAATTAACAAAATATGAAGATAATAAATTAAGGGACAACTGGCAGGAACATTTTAAATACAGTGTCAAAGGCAAATACATAAAAAATGAAAAAGATTTATTTTTACTGACAGAAAAGGGAGTTTATCCTTATGATTATTGTAATGACTTCAATAAATTTAATGACACTGAACTACCAGAAAAGAAACATTTTTATAGTAGATTAAGTGAAGAAGATATAAGCAATGCTGACTATGAAAGAGCAAAACTAATATGGAAGCACTTTAACATCAAAAACCTTGGTGAATATCATGATTTATATTTAGAAACCGATGTATTATTATTAACCGATGTATATGAAAATTTCAGAAAACAATGTTTAACTGATTATGAATTAGACCCCGCCCATTACTACACATTGCCTAACTTTGCTTGGGACGCGATGCTATTAAAAACAGGAATTGAACTTGAACTTTTACATGATGAAGAAGTTTATAAAATGATAGAGCAAGGACTAAGAGGCGGTATGTGTCAATGTGCCTACAAAAAAGCAATTGCTAACAATAACTATATGGGTGAAGATTATGATAAGTCTAAACCATCTTCATATATTTCATACCTTGATGCTAATAACCTTTATGGATTAGCAATGTGTAAAAAACTACCATATAAGAATATTAAGTTTGTAAAAGATAATTTCTCAGAAGAAGACATTAAATATTACAGTAGTGATTACAGTAGCAAAGGTTATATTTTAGATGTTGATTTAGAATATCCGAAAGAATGCCACGACAAACATACTGATTACCCATTAGCACCAGAAATTATGAGTGTATCAGCAGATATGCTAAGTGATGTTCAAAAACAAATCTATAAAGAATACAATAATGGTAATGACCCGAAAGATGAGAAAACAAACAAATTAATATTAAATGTTATGGACAAACAAAATTATGTTTTACATATTGATATATTAAAATTCTATCTTAAAGGAATAAAAATCAAGAAAATAAACAGAGTTATAGAGTTTAGACATAAGCAATGGTTGAAACCGTGGATTGACTTTAATACAGAGAAGAGAAAGGATGCAAAAAGTGATTTCGAGAAAGATATGTACAAATTAATGAACAACGCGGTATATGGCAAGACTATGCAAAATGTAAGAAACCAAATTGACTTTGAACTGGTTGATACTCCTGAACGCTACCAAAAATGCGTTAATAATCCTAATTTCAAATACAGGCATATCATTAATGAAAACCTTATCGGTGTTGAAAAAGCTAAGAGCGTTATAAAACTGAATAAACCTGTTTATGTTGGAATGTGTATATTGGATTTATCAAAACAACATATGTATTCTTTTTACTATGACATATTGAAAAAGAAATATCAAGATAATGTAAGGTTGATTTACACCGATACAGATAGTTTTGTCATTCATACTAAAACCGAAGATATTTATGATGATTTCAATGACATCGCCCATCTTATGGATTTCAGTGGTTATGATGATGAACACAAATGTTATGATAAAACAAATAAGAAGAAACTGGGTTGCTTTAAGGATGAATGCGATGGCAAAATAATAACTAAATTTATAGCATTGAAACCAAAGTCATATTGTTTCAAAATACATAATGAATTGAAAGAAGAAAAGAAGAGTAAAGGTATTCCCAAACAAAAAGTTAAGAAAGAAATAAGCTACAATCATTACAATGACACATTAGAAAATAACAACTGTGATACAGTAACATTCAATTCTATAAGAAGTAAAGCACATCAAATATACAGTGTCAGTCAAACTAAAAAATCATTATGTAATTTCGACAACAAGAGATATTGGATAGATAATTATAACAGTCTCCCGTATGGACATTATGGCATAAAAGTTTAATAACCCAATTACAGGAACTTAACAAAAGTAGCGAGTAAATTTACAAATATACTTAAAGAAATAATTATATTATATATTAAGTAAAATGACCTGCTTTATTGTAGATGGCAATAAAAAGAAAATTTCTATGACAAATGATGAATTTGATTTGTTGTGGAATTCTATTGAGGGTGAAGTTTCAGACTTCAGCACGGATACAGAGGAAGAAATTAAAAAGGCAAAGGAAAAGGAAAGTAAGAAAAAATATAATGATGTATTGAACAAGAAATATAAAGAAGAAGGATACTTTAAAGAGTATTTTATAGAAAATGATAAGTCATTAGAATGTGAAAGATGCGGTTGTATGATTAAAAATAAGTCTAATATGGCAAAGCATTTAAGGACTGATAAATGTAAAAGAATTCATAGAGAAAGAGCTTATCAGAATGCTGTTGAGAAAGTATGTTATAAATATTTAACTAATACAAATTGATAATATTAAACATTGATAATATTATCAATTTTTAATGTGTTGCTGACACTTGATTGTTAGTTGATGTCGTTTAATGTCATATTTTCTTACCACTGTCCCGCATATCTCACAAGTCGCTTTTTCTGCTCTTTTTTCTCTGTTTTCTTCATTCCATTTCTTATTATAGTCTGCCACATATTCTTTGTGTTCTGCTTTCCATTGTTTGTTGTAGTCCTTGTAAAACTCGTGATTTTCTTCCCTCTTTTTCTTAAAATAGTCTTTGTTATTTTCCCAGTACATCCTATGTGTTTCTCTTATTTGCTCCTTGCTCTCTTCTCTCCACTCTTCTTTTGTTCTACCTGCTATATGTTTATTCACACAATCACTGGTTTGTATGAAGTGTCCTTCTCTTCTTCTCAATTCTTCTTTGTTTTCACAAGGGTAGTTTTCTATCAGTTCAATTTTACAATTATCTATATTGTATTCATCAAAAAGTTGAAATGACCTTGTTTTTCCGTGGTTGCCTTTCAAATAAGAATTATACTGATGACGATGTCGTACCATTCTCTGACTTAAACTTTCACAGGTGCTTCCAATATAACATTTGTTATATCCATTATCAACAATTTTATAGATTTTACCATGCTCATATCTATTCATATCTCTATATATCATTCTTTCCTATTCTTTATGTCTAATTTACTAATAAAAGTTCGTGTCTATTATACTTCTTTGTATTCCCTTCAATTTCATAATATTTATTAAGCATCATATCACGACCTATATTTGAAATGGTGTATATAGTATTGTGCCACCGGCTTGTTGTTTCTTTCATTGATGTGTAATTTCCTTTTCCTTTACTATAAATTTTGACTTTATCACCCACATTCAGTTTAGGATATTTTCTTAAATACTTTTCTTTTAATAATGAGTTTGCTTTTACATTTACTTCATTTTCGTCTTTGTGTGCTTCGTCAGGTGTCATTCTTGTCGTCCCGTGTGTCATTTGTTGATTATACTTGTTTAAGACTGCTTGCAATAAACTCGTCCAAGTTCTATCAGTCGCTTTTATTCTGTCTCCTAACATCTTCTTAACTGTGCGAATCACTCTCTCTGCGACTGACGCGTGTGTCAATGTTATGATGCTTCTTATTGCTTCACCTTTTAAATACTCTTGCAATTTCTTATATGCGAATGCCCCGTCATCATCTGTATAAATACTCATCGGATGACCTAATACTTTGAAGCATTGAAGTATTGCTTTATAAACAGTCTCACCGTCTCTAACCTTCATCGGTTCAATGTGTAGTTTCTTACTGAATATATCTATACATATTAATCCATATCTTGGACTGCTTAAATCTGATGTGCCCGTTGCCTTCATCAGTGAAATCATATCCATTATGTCTAACTGATATTCATATCTTGCGAAAGGTGCTGAATAACTGTTGTATTTGCTATATCCTTTCTCCTGCTTGATAGGTTGCTTTTTCATAAATGTCCTAGCTTCATCTAATGTTATACCCAGTCCTTCTTTATTTGCTTGTTTGTATAACTCATTGACTGAACCGAACCCAGTTTCAACATTGTAATAAAGTTTATGTAAAACCTCATCTTTTGATAATTTACTCATTATTTAAAAAGAATAGAATAAAATAATTCTTAATATTTATGAATAATATTAAGAAGTATTGATTTAACTTACTCCATTTGGAAGTAAAATTCCCGCTTCTACCATTTCTTCAAAACTCATCCCTTCATCTATTTCAGGTTCTTTACATATTATTTTAAACTGTTCTTTTTCAATGTCTATCTTCTTTTTCTCCATATCATTAAATATATTTGCTTTCTTTTCACACTCTCCACAAATATTAATATAATGTTTATGGTAATAACTCATTCTATGTATTTTTTCAATTAATCCTCTATCATTTTTAACTTCTTTTTCAAAATCCAAATTGTTTCCTGTAATTTTACAACCGCATTTTAATGTAGTCATTAGTTCTCTATTATATAGGGGTCATTTCTTTAAGTAGTTTTTTTTTAATATAAACTAACCAGTATCTCACTAATCAACTCAGCAGGGATTTTGTATAAATCTTCTTGCTTATGCTTTACATAATTCTCGCCCCAATTTTCCCTACGACCGGATGGTGCCCTCTATTGATTGTAGATATTGCAGATGTTTTATGGTTTTCTCGTGCGTTGCTTTGTCTGCCCTTCTTAAGGTTGAGCCACATTGACAAGTGTATTTCTCTGTACATTTCTCTAACCTTCTTTGGTATGCTTCCTGTTTTTTACTATTTCGTTTTTGTTGCTCTTCTTCTACTGATATTTTCCCTATAAATCGCAGGTGTGTTTTCATTCTTTCGTGTTCTGCTTTTCCAGCAATCCGAACAACAGACCCACATGCACAGGTGTATGTTTGTTTCTTGCTTTCATTGATGTCATCCTTGTTGTTCCAATAGTGGTCTCGCTTTTGTTGATTAATTTGTTCTCGGTTTTGCTCTCTATACTCAGCTTTAGTTCTTCCGGGAGTCTGTTTATTGACACAATCCAATGATTGTTTGTAATGACCTTCTCTTTTCCTTAGTTCTTCCACTGTATCACACGGGCAGTTTTCAAGAAGTTCAATGAAACAGTTATCAATACCAAATTCATTAAATATGTTAAAGGATGTGATAAAATACTTGCCACCTTTCAAATAATTCCTGTATTCTTTGCGATGCCTTGCCATTCTCTGACTGAGACTTTCACAGGTGCTTCCTATATAGCATTTAGTATAAGCATTGTCAGTTATTTTATAAATCTTCACATTCTCATATCTATTCATATCCTTATTTATCTTAAAGTGTTATATTCTTAAATATGTTTGGTAAAAACTGCCTGTTCCACTAAACATCTCTAATAAATTCATTTATTAGAATGATTTAGATATTTATTATATTATTTCGTATTTTCCTTCTTCGTTCTTAAACAGTTTGTAATATTCTAATGTTTCAGATTTTGGTTGTTTAATACGCCCTTTGTTTAACATTTCCATATATTGTTTCTGCTTATCTTCAAACGAACCTGCAGGACGTCCTATTTGTTTCTTTTCAAAGATTTTATCCATCTTCTCCTTATCGTCTTCGTTATTGCTTTTAGGTTGGTTTATTTTTTCATCGATATTCTTAATAAGTTCAGTTAATGTTTTAATATTCTTACTAATAATTATAATCTTTTTCATTAAATCGTTAATTGTAGAATCACCATTTTCTGACATTTCTATATATAAATATTTATATAAATATTTATTTATTTATTTATGCGTTTGAAGTGGTGTTAAATCTACTCTTTATATGTTATTTTTTCATCATTTCTCTTATGGTTTCCTGCGTTTCGTTTTCATTATTATCCAAGAGTGTTGCATCCTTACCCCATTTAAATATAATGCTATGATCATCTGTTTCTAAGTTGATACTGTCTTTAGTTTTATCAATATTCATCTTTTTATCTTGTTTACTCAATTTGAAACTTGTTGGAATACATGAACATTTACAATTTCCTTTCTTTTGTATTTCTAATTCATTTTTCATTTCTAACATCTTTTTGCACATAGGACAAGCAAACTCAATAACTGATGTTTCTTTAACAATTTCTTCTTTATCTTCATCTGTTGAAGTTATAGCTGGTTCTGTCTTATTCTTTTTGATTTTCTTTCTTCCCATCTATATTAATATTTATATTTTTAATATATTGTATCACAAACTTAATTAATTCTAAAACAAAATAGCATACTTTCTTAAATCTATTATCAGTTATAACAACATCTTCTATATTTTCTACTTTATCTATTATATCAATATAATCTGAATAACTCCTATTCATATAAAATAATAAGATAAATTATTTTTTCATTTCTGTCTTTCTTTTCTTGTACAACTTGATAGAACTTGATAAGTTCTATCAAGTTCTAGAACTCTAGGAAAAATGGTTCTTTTTCCTAGAGTTGTACAGTTTTTTCATCTTATCGTCTTTATTCCATCTCTGTTCTACAAATTTCTGATGATGTTTTGAATTTAGATGTTTAAATAAATATTTGTCATCATAAGTTTTACCACAACTACAATGGATAATAGCCATATAAATAATAGGAGAAAAATATTTACAATTAATCTTATTATTTTCATGCATGATAGAATATTGATTGGGGCACAGCACTTGGAGTTTTCATTTCAATTCTTCAAACTAATTAGCTTCAATGCTTACTGATCGAAGCAATGGAAACCTGTTCCGTTTTTATGATATTCACTACCAGCATATCATAAAAAAGATGTTCCATTCAATAATAAATATAATTTATTTTCTAAATATCTTTAATATTACTTTTATTATGCCTGATGTAAAACCAATTGACGAAATCAAATATGACTATAAGCAAAGCAAGCACGAGGTCGTCCCTAAATTGCCTATGAGAGCTATGATTGTAGGACCGTCTGGTTCTGGAAAATCAACTTTACTTGTATCAATGATACTTGATATTTATAGAGGAGCATTTGAAAGAATTTTTATCTGGTCTCCATCAGTAAATTTGGATAGCATTTGGTTGCCTGTTAAAAAATACATTAAAGAAGGTTTAAAAGTTGATAATGATAAAGAACCGTGTTGGTGGGATGAGTTCAATGTTGAAGATTTAGAAAGAGTTATAGAAACTCAAAATAAAATAATTGAATACCAGAAAAAACAAGGAACGAAGAAATTATTTAATATTTTGGTAATTTTGGATGATGTATCTGATAATCCAGCAATAACAAGAAATAACAAATTGTTAAATTCTTTATTTTGTAGAGGTCGTCATAGTGGAATATCAACACTTGTAAGTCTTCAAAAATCATCAACAGTACCACCAATTATTAGGGTAAATATAAGTCATTTGTTTTATTATAAAGTTAGAAATTTTAAAGAGATAGAAATATTGCAAGATGAATTATCAGCAATTGTTAGAAGCGATAATTTACATGAAAGCAAGAAACTAATTTATAAAATATATGAGACTGCCACTGATGAACCGCATAGTTTTTTATATATTAACCTTTTAGAAAAGAACCCTGATAAAATGTTTATGAAAAAGTTTTCACAATATTTGAAAATAACTAATCAATAACATTAAATTTATTGTTTAATGTTATTAATTTAAATTAATGAAGCGTTGCAAAGTTGCAAGTTTGGTAATTTATATATTAGTTTGTCCGATTTTTGACTTTCTAATCTTTCTATTCTTGCCACACATTCTTGAATAGATTTAATGATTAAAGTATCCGCTCTTGTTTTTTCATCTACTTTTAAATTCTTAATGTCTTCCATACTGTTATTTTCATCGTTTTTACTTTGACCAATACCCATTATATATTATTATTTTAGATTATAATATAATACAATAATAAAATATTCAAAGGTATACAATACAATAATAAATATTCAAAGGAATTAGAATAGGCCAACAAAACCCCCACATAAAAGGAGTACATAACCTATCACACTTCCTTGCTCGTCTGTCGAATTCCTCTTCTCTTCTTTGTCTTTTTAATTCTTTAATATATTCATCAAATTTAGAATGACTAAAATTACATTCTTTATTATTACATTTATTTAATGTAAATTCATCTTTATTTAACTTAGTAATTTTACAACCGCAATAACAAGTTTTTTCTCTCATACTATCATTCTTAAATAATACTTCTATTTTAACTTTTCTGTCAATGTCCATATATATATCTAGATATATTAATTATTTATTTATTTATTTATTTATATATTTATATATTTATATATTAATTATTTAGATTTTTCTTTTTTCAATTCCTTAATTTCTTTCTCAAGTTTATCTACTTTATCATTTAATTCTAATACTGCTTTATGAACTAACACGGGTAAAACTAAATAATTCAATCCTAAATACTCTCTATCTTGACTAACAACATTTTCAAATTCTTTAGGAATTGCTTTTAATACTTCATCTGCTAAATAACCAATGTGAGTTTTACCGTCATCATTTCTATCGTGTCTTTTAAACTTCTTCGGTTTAAATTTCTTAATAATATTCATACAATTAGATTTAATATTATCTATATCATATTTCAATCTTGAGTCAGATGAATCAACAAACGTTCCATTTATGGTTACTGTCGTTGCTGTTAAGTCTATATTAGTTCCTGTTGATGGTTCAATTAAATTACATAACATTTTTTTCGTTCCTGCAACTGTTACATTTTCATTAAAAGTTGATGGTGCATTATTTGTAAAACTTTCAGTATTTACTGTTGTCCCAAATGTCTTATCAATAGATAATAAAACTGACGGCGTACTTGAGCTATCTGCTACTCTAAACGCTGTGTTTGATGTTCTGAATATTACATCAATTGTAGATAAGTTAGTTCCATCATAATAAGTTGATATTTCACTCGTACCAAGCTTTATGTCTGTGCCAGTAGTCATGGAAATATTATCCAAAAATGAAACCGTTGTTAAATCAAATGATTGAATGGTATTGGTAGCTAGATAAGCGTTTTGTATTGCCATATTAGTATCAACAGTTACTAATGTTCCACCATTAGGTGCTATATTATTGCTTCTTAATGCTCCCCCGCTTTTAACATAAACATCGTCTGCAAATAAATTACCCATAACATCAACAGTAGCAGTATTAAAAGTCCATCCGGTAGTAATATTAACTGCTCCAACTATGTTAGATTGAACGGCGGGGTCTCCACAAATAAATCTAATTGAAGAATTAGCATCAGTATTCCTCATATCAAAAGATGAAAAAGCACTAACATATCTATATAATTCACAGTTTGTATCAATTGTTAATTTACCATCGGTATCAATATTAACATTATCACAATTAACATTAGCATTTGTATAAATATTACCTAACACATCTATAGGTTTACTAAAAATAGTTTTATTAACTAATCCATCACACATCATATATTGATTAGAAGCATTTGTAACATCGCCAATAGAAATAGAAACAAAATCATTATGAGACATATATAGACCTTCTATAGCATCAGGAGTATATCTTCGTATTGAACCATTATTATTGAAATTCAAATATGAACCATTGTTAAGATTTACTGCCTTGTCAGTCCCTATAAAATCAACTGCATCAGTAAATCTCGATTTTCCGGCACAGTTTAAAACATAACCATTAACACCAACAGCACCTAAACCGAATCTATCCTTAACCCAAACACGCCCAACATTAGCATCTCCTATTTGAGTTTCCCATTGTCCTCCTGCGCTACTCATCCACATTCTACCATCTCTATTAATATTGAACTCTCTATTAAACATTTGAAAAGTCATTTGCAATCCTAAATTAGGTGATGGTGTAGTACTAAACTTATTACATATTATAGAACCAGTAGTAAGCATATTTAAATTACTGTGTAAAGTTGTATTATCACTAAAATTAATAGCACCTGCTACTGATTGAGCGTTAGTATCTATTTTATCTAACTTTTGTCCTAATGATGTATCCTGTGAATTATTGCTAGTAATTATTGAGTTGATTGTGTTTGTATTTCCTGTTATTAATGAATTTAATCCATCTGATTGTAAAACATATCTAGCATCTGATCCTGCTATATCTAAAATAGATGAACAAGAAAAAGCTCCGCTTACACTTAAATTACTTAATATTGTTGTATTATGATTTAATATTATTTTATCATTTTGAAAAATTGAAGAATTATTAATTTCTACATCACCGAATCCTCGTTGATTTAAAAACATTGTCGCGCCTGTTAAACTTCCATAAACATAAGTATCAAAATAATTATTGTACATTTCATAAAAATTATTATAATTTCCAAAATTTGCTATTTTAAAAGTCGATGTTGTTGTTATATTATGAATTAGTGTATTATTTAATATTGATGTATCTAATTTTTCTGATAATAAATTATTAGTTGTTATTTTATTATAATATAAATCACTATCAAATGAACCTGTTTGTAATTGAGATATTAAATGAGAATTTGATGAAATATTATTAAAATGTGTTGTTGATGTTGCATTTAAATTATTTATTAAATTTGTATTTGATGAAATATTATTAATATTTGTATTAATTAAATTAGTATTTGAAGAAATATTATTAAAATTAGTTGTCATAGTAGAATTTAAAATATTTATTAAATTAGTATTTGAAGAAATATTATTAATATTTGTATTAATTAAATTAGTATTTGAAGAAATATTATTAAGATTAGTTGATACAGTAGAATTTAAATTATTTATTAAATTTGTATTTGATGAAATATTATTAAAATTTGTATTTGAAGTTATTGTCAGATTACCTATTAAAAATGTATTTGAACTAATATTATTTGATAATACATTAATTTCTGTTTTGTCATATGTTTCAGTTATATCTTAAAAATTAGCATTTATTTGCTCCTTTGTATAGGTGTCTGCTTGGTCTGCTTTACTATCTAATACTGTTTGAATGTCAGATTTACTCGCGTAAAGGTCTTCTATATCATTGACTGCTCCGTCTTTTACTTGTCTAATTCTATTCGCTGTAATATCGAAGATATTCATTAAGTTTTTGCTCATAATATTATATTATTAATTAGAAAATTAATAATATCATATTTTTTATTTAATCATAAAAGGTTACAGAATTTGAACGGATTTCAAGGATACATTCGTGCACCATGAGCATGTAAAGTCTCTCTGCCATTTTATTTTCAGTATATAATGTTGAACCATCCAGCGCCTTTATTTTTATTACCATATTTGAGTTATTTTTAAGGTTCATACCAGTATAATTTGCACTTTCTAATTTTTGTAAATTAAAACCATACATAAAAGCGTGAGACCTGTAATCTTCTGCTCTAACTAACATTGGTTTATCAGAACAATGCATAAGATGGGCGTAAGCTTCACGGACACCTTGAATTTCTTGACTTGGTATGACTTGATTACCAATTACTAAAGAAGCGGATAAATCATATTCTGGGTCATAAATACCTACATCATTTGTTATATTCCCTAATGGGTGATACATACGATTATATTCTTTCAACAACTCTCCATAACCTCCAACATAAGTTTTTGCAGACGGGTTTGAAAAAGAAATAAACAATTTATTTAATATAGATACATTACGGACAATTGTAGTAAATACTTCAGTTGAAGCAGATGCTGTTTGTTCTTGCATGGTTTCAGTTTCAAAAGTAATAGGGAGAGAGCCAGTTTCTAAAATTTTACTGTATTCTGCATATAAACTATCGTCGATCGTATAGACATTTCCTTTGAATAAAGGTTTTGTAACTGACCAAGTGATACTCGTATTTGTGGCAGTAAAAAGTCCTGTTCTATTAACAATTGGTTTTAACACATCACTTGTTAAATATAATTCAACTGTTATTGGACAATAAGATAAAGGTATCCAGTTTTCACAAGTCTTAAAGCATTTTAAGTTTAAATCAAAATAGACATTGGCACTTTTACCTGCTTTAATTCCTCTATAATTACCATTGGTTACATTTCTAGTTACTGCTTGGGTAGTAGAAGTTCCAGTAGCATTACAAACTAAAAACCGTCCATCATGATTGAGTAGAGTATTTCCAAAACCTAATGCTTCATCAATTCTTTTTTCTTCTGATGATTTTAATACATCTTTCATAGCACTCGCACGAGAAAGAGAATTTAAATCGCATACAATGACATCACCCATTAACACACGCACCCTATCAAAGAAACCGGCTGTGTCTATTGGTCTAAGTTCGTGGTCTGCTGTGTTATCAGCGTTGTTTAGAGTAAATCCTAATAATAACGAAGGAAGCGAAAGCCATTGATTAGGCGAACCGGTAATGTTAAATCTAATTACTGAATTTGTATCAGCGGTATAAGTAGAAACCGATGAAGGATAAAAGTTTTTACTTTCTTTTGAACGGACATAAGAACCGCCATCTTTTAATTTGAATCTTAAATTCTTTTCAACTAAAACATCTTCAATATCTAATGTTTCCATAACTTATATATTTAATAATAGAAAATATTTATATTATTCTATTATTAAATTAATTTATTTTATAGTGTGAATAATCTATAACTTCTTTTTTAGATTTTTTATTTAATAGTTTTTTAGATTTATTTTTCATATTATTATGTTCAACCTTATAATTAGGTTCGTCTTCTACAATCTTTTTAATGTCATCATAACTGATTTTTTTTTTGGATTTATAGTATTTTTTATATCATTATTAGGCATTATATATATATAATACTATAAAATTTCCTTTACGGGCTCAATACTTCTTGATACATCTTTACCTGTATCTGCATATAATGAGTGTTGATGATTTGTTAATGGGTTAAAACCTCCTCTATTTGTTGTTATACTGCCTCTATCTAAAACACTGACTAAGTCGCCAAAATTTCTTAGGCTTGTGTAGTTGTCATTATTTTTGTTTGACATTGAAACAAAAGGAGCGCCATAAGTTGTCAAACGAATATTTCTATCAGGGTTATTTTGTAAATATTTAGCAGAAGCTGATGCTCCAAGACTATGACTAATCACTTCAGTTACATTATGGTTTTCATCAAGTATATCACTAATATCTCTATACCTTTCACTGTATGAACTTAAACCAAATGGAATTGTAATATCACTTAAAATATCATTAATATTTGATTTAATATTAGACTTACCAAAGTACCAGCAACATATAGTTTATTATTATCAATAAAGAAACCTTTACCATTTGTATATGCTTTGTTTAATCCTTCTGTGTCAGATAAATTATTATTATATTTAGGTTTGAATAATGATTTTTCTTGTTGAATTTCATTAATTATTTTTCTATACATTTCGCTATGACCTTGATGAAGTGGATTGTATGATTTTAATTTTCCTTCTTTTAAATAATATTTATATTTCATTATATAATTGAATTATAAATTAAAATCTAATTAATTAATATAAATATGGCAAGATTTAGAAAAATATATATTGATACACGACATAGAAATCTAAATGAAAGTTTGAGCACTTCTGACTTTGTTATAGATTTACCAGAAACACAAGAAACAGGAGCAAATACAAAACTATATGTCCACGAATTATCACTACCTAATACTATTTATCCTATTGAAGAAAATGTAAATAATAGATTATATTTAACATTAGGAGGAATATTAACAGGAGCACCAGTATATTATTTTATTGTAGCACCAGATAAAGGTAGTTATGTAGGTAGTGAATTAGCAACCGAATTACAAAATAAATTGAATACTGCTACTAATGGAACTGATGGAAATAGTGACTTTTTTAGTTGTAGTTATTCATTAAAAACAAATACTATAACTATAACTGTTAATTATGTTTCTTACTTTTTCGTAATTCATACGGATAAAGAATTGCAAACTAACTACGGTTTTAGTATTGATTATGACAGAAGTCACACAATGACTATTAACAATGTTTTAGGAAACACTGTTGAAAAAATCAATTTTGCTCCTGATCCTTTTGTCAGTGGTTTTGTTAATTTATTACCAATGAAAAATATTTACTTAACCAGTGATAGTTTAACTAATGGCAATCAACTAGCACCTTATGGAGTTGCTCGTGTATTAAAGAAAATTCCTATTACCGCAGGGTTTGGTAATGTAATCTATGATAATGAGATTTTAATGAATGACTCTAATGATGTTTCAATGAGACATTTGAGACGCTTACATTTTAAATATGTTGATGCTTATGGAAAAACCGTAGATTTACACGGGGCGGACAGTAGTTTTAGTTTAACATTTGTTGAGACTTAATAATTCATCATAAAAAAATAATTATATAATATAAATATATGAGTAAAATAGAAGTGATAGATGTTGTTAGTGAAAATAACGAAGCAGTAGAAGAGGTTAAGCCTGTTGAGAATAATGAAGTAGTTGAAGAAGTTAAACCTGATGAGAATAATGAAGTAGTTGAAGAAGTTAAACCTGTTGAGAATAATGAAGTAGTTGAAAAAGAATTTACTGTTAAAAAACAAATGAAGGAGAAAATTAACTGTCCTACTTGTGGAACTTTAATGACTGCTTACAACTATAAATATAAACATGCTTGTCGTGGAGTGAAGAAGGGCACTAACAAAGTTATAGATTTAAACAAACCAATTAGAAAAAAGGTCATCAATCCAGTCCAAGCAGAAGAATTCAAAGAAGATGTTTATAACAGAGTAAAAAGCGATATTCCAAAAGTGGATGAACAAGAAATAGAAAAGCGTGTTCAACAAAAAGTTGAAGAAAGGTTAAAACAACATATAGAAAGCACAGCAAATAAAGTATTTGAAACCGCAAAAGATAGATATATTAATATGAAACAGCAGAAGATGGAAAAGAAACAAGAACATATTAATAAATTAGTATCAAAAATTATTTGATAAATAAATTTATAATCTAATTATTATTATATGAACAAGTCAGATTTTGAAAATATAACATCAACACTTACAAAGAATGGTAAAGCAAAGCAGGTAAATTACCAACATCAAACAAATTTTATAATCCCATAACAAAACCAAGTAAAAAATATAAATCTAATGTCCATTACTATTACGACGGAGACAACAAAGCACACCAACCAAACTATACATATCTGAAAGAAATGAAGGAACAGTTAGAATTTCATAACGCTCAAAAAGATTACGCTATATTTCAAAATAGAAGAAAATATCAAGATGAAGCACAGGCGTATTTTAATGAAATCCAAAGGTTGGAAGGTGAAAAAATAAGACATCATCCATCAAGTGAAACAGGTAAATCCTATTCAGAAATGATTAAGAAGAAGAAAGGAATAATCAATCAATTAAGACAAGATTTTAATTTTGAATAAATTAATTAAATTAGATTAATAAATTTTATAATCTAATTAATTTCATATAATAATGAGATTAGAAAATGCACAGATGAAAACGCTAAAATCACAATTGAGATTAAGACCGTCTTATAATGAACTGATAAAGGAAATTACAAAGGAAGAATATAAAAATAAGAATATCAGAGATGTAATAGACAGAAACGCTTATTATTTTCGTGATAGTCCATTAGGAACAGTGTATGACAATAATACCGTAGATTTGAGACAACAACATTTTCAAAAAATGTTAGAAAAACCTAAAACAGTCGCTCATTTTGATATGGCAAGGGATGATGAAATGGATGATTTAAGAGATGGAGCAATACAAACACTAAGTGCCACAATGGACGACGCCGAGGAACATCACGAGCAACAAATCAGTCAAATGTCAGAAGATCTTAGACGACAATTTTTAGATGATTTACATGAAAGGGCACGGGTCGCCACAGATTGGAGTAAAACAAAATATGATACACCATCAGAGGTACAATCAATGGCAACTGCTAAATCAAGCGATGATGAATTACCACCGTTAGAACCGCTTATGACAGAAGATGAAGCAGTTAAACGGATACAAGGGGCACAAAGAGGATTAATGAAAAGGAATGAAAAAAGAAGAGAGCAAACAAGGGACAGCGCTGACAGCTCATCCACAGTCCCACAAAGACAAACAAGAACACATAAGGAAACCATTGACTATTCAACTGATATAAACCATTGGAAAGGAAGCACAGTAAAGGAAGAAGACATATTATTTCAATTACATTTACGAGGAGCAGGACTTACTGAAGAACAGGAACAACAATATTCAAACACAAAGAAAAAAGGTAAAGGTAAAAAGGAAACAGGTAGAACTTATTTAGTTGGACTGGTGGAGAAACTTATAAACAGCGGAAAATGGACAACAGAAGTAAATGATGAATTGCTAAGAAAAAGAATGGAAGATTGGAGAGATATTAAAGGCAAAGGCAAAGCAACAAAGGATTAACCAATCATTTTACATAATTTATCAACAATTATATAAAATGATTAACAGCCACAAACACGAGTTAAGGAAACGCCCCACATTTGATGAAATGCTTAAACAAGCAATGACAAACAAAATAAAAACAACAGTTATACTGAAGAAATACAAGAAAGATATGTTATTGAATAACTTTGATTTTGATAAAATGGATTTAATGAATTATAAAAATAAAGAAAGATATATGAACGCTCAAGTTATGATGGCAGACAAGGCAACACAAACGCTTAACAAAGAAAACAAGGCAACACAAACAGACCTACCAAATGATAAAGAAACACAAACTTATAATTTTGATGATATGACAAAACTATTAGGCGGTTCTTCAAAGAGTTTCAAAAGTAAAATGATAACCAAGGCTGAAGCAGAAGCAGAAGCATTTACATATGACCCTGATTTATATGATGATGACGATGATGATGATGATAAAAAAGATGATGACATTGATAAATATAGAAAGAAATTATTTATGTTGATGAGGATTATAGAATTTATGATGAGGTCAGGTTTTAGTATAGGTCAAATAGTAGCACATTTAACATACCACACTACATTAACTACAATTCAAGGTTCAGAGTTGTTAGTTAATTTAACAATGAATTCATTAGTAACATCATACGATATAGCAACTGCCATAATGAATTGGTTAAATACAAATGTTAGTGAAGAAGTTGAGTTAAACACTTCACCGCCTGTTAGTGTTCATAGTTCTCCTCCTATCACTGTTAATAGTTCTTCAACGCATACTGTTAATTCATCATCATCAGAAGAAAATCCTAATTATGAAATAGCACCTCCTACTGACATGCCTGTACCTACCGGTGTGGATGGGGACGAGTCTGAAAGTGAAAATGATAAAACTGAAAACCAAAATATCAACCCTGCAAAAACTAAAAATACTTAAAGAAATGACCCCTTAATATATTAAGAAAAAAATGAATAAGTGTATCAGAGAAGAATTGACAAAAGAAATTGTAAAATGCCGTGGTTGTAAGATATACAACAACAAAGTCAAAAAAGCAAATGACATATTTCCTGACTGTATCATTGATAATATTTTGAGTTTTGTATGTTGTAAAAGATGCACCATTACAAAACATTTAATGAAAAACGAACCTGACAATTTAAAAGAAATGGATAAGTGGATTTGGTATATGACGAGGTTAAATAAATGTCCGACGAAAAAGTCATTACGGACAATATTTACAACAGGTTTAGACAAAACCTTAAAAGAGTATGGATACGATAATAGGTTAATCTTGAATTATGAAACCGCTACTCAATTTCATTATAATTTACTTTTTAATCATAATGATGGTTATGTATCTTGTGAAGATTTTAGCATCTCGATGTGTAGGGATTTTCTTAAAATGTTGAAATGGCAATATATAGAAAACAAAGACAAAGTCGTTTATAAAAACATTTTTGATAATAAGTTTTATCATAAATTCGTTTGTCATTTGTTAGAAAAGAAAAGGTTGATTATAGACTGGTTTAATTATATGGGTACTTATGATTAAGTTTATTCATATTATTTAACTATAATATGGTTAAACACTTGTATCCCCCAGAAAGCCGTAAAATTGACTGAAACCCGAACCTTGAAAATGATGAAATCTTAGACTGTTTCAGAATGAAAAAATTGTAAAAAAATGTTGAGAAATGACCCTTGAAAATGTTTAAAGAAAAGACCCCTTAATATAGTAGGAATAAATGACCGAAGAAATGAAACAATGCTCTAAATGTAAAATGAAAAGGACACTTGATAATTTTGAGAACGAAAATAAAAACTGTAATATTTGTTTAGAATCAAGACGAAGATATAGACAAAAACATAATGATAAGGTAAGTCAATACAATAAAGAATATTACAAAGAACATAAAACTGAACTATTGACCAAGGCAAAAGAAAAGCGGGATGACGAATATGTAGATTGTTTCTATTGTAATGATATAGTAAAGAAATATGATATAGGCAGACACGTTAAAAGTTTAAAGCATATTTCAAATATGGAAAGAATACATAACAAACAATAATTTGATTGATAATATTATTTCATTATGATATTATTAATCATCAATTTTACATACTTATTGAAAAACTAAAAATTAATGAGTTGAAAAAACAAATAAGGTGGTGATAATTACCTCATTGAAAAACTGTAAATAATGAATAAGGGTGTCATTGATTGACTTATTGAAAAAGGAAAAATTGTAAAAAAATGTTGAGAAAATTTAGGAAAATTCCCCACAATCCCCCTTGGTGTTTTGGACAAAATGGTTTGCTTGTTGAAAATGAACCCTGCCCCTGAAACCTTGAACTGAAAATACCCTGCCTTAGACGCCCCCTAATACTAATTTTTTCACCCTGGGCACCAAACTATGGGAAGATATAGGGAGGGTCGGCATAGATGCAGCGCCGGGGAGCCAGGCAGCGTAGATAGGCCAGCGCATCCTGGCACCGCACGGTCACGTTTGTCGGTGGGCGCTGCAGACGCCGCACGCTGCTCAGTGCCAGCGGCCGCTGCTGCGCGAAGAAGCCCCACTTTCCCAAGAAGCTGTTGCGCGTTGCCCGACGCCGGCACGGCCTCTCTGAGAGCCCGGCAGGAGGCGCCAGTAGAAGCTCCGGTCCACCTTGCGCCCCACCAGGCGCAGCAAGGAGCAGGAAGACCGGGTCTCGTCTCAAGTAACAGCGCTGCAGGTTTGCGACGGGCTCGAAGGCGTCAACACCACGCACCTGGCGCCGGGCGGCAAGGTAGTACTCCAGCTTTCCGGAGCCGAAGAAGGGCGAGTGACGCGCAGTGACGTCGCCCAGCAGCCGGTCCATGTGTGGAGCCAGCCACGATTTGCTTCCCATGTATTTCAACCGCATCTGCCTTGAGCTTTATCCCACAAAACTCCGGAAGCGTCCTGGAATCGTCATGGAGTTCGCCCGGAGCCCAAGCTGCCTCCTTTGTCTTTGAGGCGCAGGCGGCCACAAGGACGCTCTGTACGTCGGCGTGGACGTGCTTCTGTACGGGGTTGTACTTGCAGTAGGTCACGTGGCAGGTGCTCCATGAACGGGCGGGCTTCAGCAGCCGGTGGCCGGGTTCTGATGACCCACATGGCGGGTCAAAGAGCGCAATGATCTCAGGGCGCTGAGCACCAGCGCGTCGCCCTCCAGGAGCCGCCGCGGGCGCGTCGTCAGCGCGCGGCTGTATTCGTGCAGACCGGCTGGCCCTAACCATGTCAAAGTGCGGAAACGTCGTGTAGTCCCCTCCGGATGTCGTACAGGATGGTGGGCTCAAATTTCGACACGATGTCCTCCCAGCCCGCCGCCTCGAAGGCCCTGCCCACCGACTTGGTGCCGCAGACAAGCTCCAGGAGTCTCGCATTTTAAAGAGCAAGATCACCGCCACTACGACCAAAAAAACTCGCGGTTCATCGGACCAGACTTTTTTCCTACGGACAAAAAAAGGAGCCGAACTTCGCAATGACGCTTGCACGGCTGGACGGCAGACCAATGCCAAGGGGGAAATTCATGTCCATAGAGACTCCCATCAGGGCGCGCTGGTGGAAGGTAGACGTGGAGGTGCTGGGGAGCCCGGCAACTTCCAGGACGACGGGGCCAAGAGGGTGGGAGTGTGCTTTGCGACCAACACCGAGCTGTGGACGCAGGAGGTGGAGCGTCATTGACAACATGATCATCTTCCAGAAGCCCTTTCCGGGGCCCCCGCACCGAGGCTGAGAGCCAGCTGCAGCCGCCGTCAAGGTGAGCGCCAAGGGCAAGCGCGTCAAGTGCAAGATTGACTTGGCGCTGCCTCTTCTGGGACCCGGCCGGCAACCGCGCCGCGCCCACGGAGTTCGCGCGCCGCAGGGGCCAGTCGGCCACACCGTCCCTGAGAATTGCGCTTGCTGGCGAGCCCACTTTTAATCGCTTGAACCCGCCGCGGCCACACATTGCTCTTGGACTTTTGCGCGCAGGGGGCCGTCAAGCAGATGACACTTTGGCCGAGCGGCTAAGGCGTCGGCCTGCTAAGTCGATGGGGTCTCCCCGCGTGGGTTCGAATCCCACACCCGGGCTCAATTCCCGGCGGCGGAGATTCATTGCAGCCTGGCAGAAGAGCTTCCACCGTCAAGGAGCAGTTCCGCTGGAACCAGTAAATTGACGGCGGTGGGGTTCGAACCCACGCCCTTACGGAATGGCGCCTTGAGCCACCGCCTTAGACCACTCGGCCACACCGTCCCTGAGAATTGCGCTTGCTGGCAAGCCCACTTTTGATCGCTTGAACCCGCCGCGGCCACACATTGCTCTTGGACTTTTGCGTCAAGCAGATGACACTTTGGCCGAGCGGCTAAGGCGTCGGCCTGCTAAGTCGATGGGGTCTCCCCGCGTGGGTTCGATTCCCACACCCGGGCTCAATTCCCGGCGGCGGAGATTCATTGCAGCCTGGCAGAAGAGCTTCCACCGTCAAGGAGCAGTTCCGCTGGAACCAGTAAATTGACGGCGGTGGGGTTCGAACCCACGCCCTTACGGAATGGCGCCTTGAGCCACCGCCTTAGACCACTCGGCCACACCGTCCCTGAGAATTGCGCTTGCTGGCAAGCCCACTTTTGATCGCTTGAACCCGCCGCGGCCACACATTGCTCTTGGACTTTTGCGTCAAGCAGATGACACTTTGGCCGAGCGGCTAAGGCGTCGGCCTGCTAAGCCGATGGGGTCTCCCCGCGTGGGTTCGAATCCTACAGGTGTCGACTTGTCACTGTCAGGCAATGCGTCTCCAGTCATGAACAAAATTTTCTCGTAACAACATTCCGCCACCGGGACTCGAACCCGGGTCGCTCGGGTGAGGGCCGAGTATCCTAGCCAACTAGACTATAGCGGATTCTGCAGGCGGCCTTCTACCTAAGAAGCTTGGCCTGACACATCGCAACAGCACGGCATCTATGCGTCAAGACTTCGACCTTTCAGGATCCGCGCAGAAGCGCAAGCTTGTCGACGCAAAAAACTTGTTACACTTCTCGATTTGTGCGTGTCATCCTTGCGCAGGGGCCATGCTAATCTTCTCTGCTGTGTTGGCAATTGGAGTTGGGTTTAAAAGTGCAAGAAAACAGCAGAAAGCGCAAGAAGAAAAACCACAGACTTTCAGATCTAACAACGTCCATCTGAAACAAACAAAAGAGGAAAGCAAGAAAGAACAGAAAGGAAAGCAAAAGCAAAAGAGAAGTTTAGGTTGGTTTGAGTTTGGGTTTTTGGGTTTGTTAAGGTTCAGGGGTTCAGAAAGAATAGAAACTGCAAGAACAGCAAGGCAAGGAAAAACAAAAAAGAACCAGAGAAAAAAAAGAAGAACAAGACAGTGCAAACTGCAAGAAACAGCAAGCCAAACAAGAAAGCAAGCAAAAACAGAGGCAAAAGCAGCTGAAAAGTGCAAGGAAGAACAGGAAAAGTGCAAGGAGAAAAACTCTTTGGTCAAAAATTGACAAGTTTGCAGCTAAATCTTGCAAGTTGGAAAAATTTGACAAGTTGATTTTTTGGCAAAAACTGCAAGGAAATGTGGATTTAGGATCCAAAAAAAGCTCCTGGACTCTACCGTTTAGCAGGGCTCGCTAAAGCTCGCCCTGCCTTAAAAATACAAATCTTCCAAACTAGTGGTGCCAACAGCCATTTTCAGGATGCGTTGACCAGGAGCAGTCTTACAAGCTCTCGTCAAATCCAATGAAATCCTTCGACTATTTGATAGAGACTTCTCCAGGGGAATTCTTTTGTTTTTGCTTCAGTGCAACATTTTGGTGGGGAAAGTGCCCAGGGTGATTCCTTTGGTGGGGGAAGTGCCGTGCCCAGGGTGACCCCCTGCTGGTCCCAGTTTGGTGGGGGAAGTGCCCAGGGTGATCCCTTATTGGAAAAATTTGACAAGTTGATTTTTGGCAAAAACTGCAAGGAAATATGGGTTTAGGATCCAAAAAAGGCTCCTGGATTCTACCGTTTAGTAGGGCTCGCTAAAGCTCGCCCTGCCTGAAAAATACAAATCTTCCAAACTAGTGGTGTCAAAAGCCATTTTCAGGACGCGTTGACCAGGAGCAATCTTACAAGCTCTTGTCAAGTCCAATGAAATCCTCAGACTATTTGATAGAGACTTCGGCTGGAGCAATCCTGTGCTGGATGCAGGATTGAGGGGGGCAATCCTATGCTGGATGCAGGATTGACTGAAAACTCCGCCAGCGCCCCTACGACAATGGCCCGCACCAGACCCGCACCAGGCCCGTACCAAGCCCGCACCAGGGCCGCACCAGGCCCGCGCTAGGCCCGCACCAGGCCCGCACCAGGCCCGCACCAGGCCCCAGGCCCGCACCAGGCCCTAGGCCGGCACCAGGCCCGCACCAGGGCCGCACCTGCGTTTTTTTTCGGGTAAAATTGGAAGCTTGGACCAAAGTCGGAAATCCGGCAAAGTCGGAAATCCGACCTCGCTGGATGGAACTCCGGCCTCGCTTTCAGACCGAAGCCGCGGAGCCGGCCTCGCTTTTAGACCGAAGCCGCGGAGCCGGCCTTGCGGAACTGGCGACAGGCACCACCCAGTTTTTGGTTGGTGCCCGCATGGAGTTCCGAGTGGAGTTCCGCTGCAGACTGGCCGTTTTTGCGCACTTTTCGGCCCCAAAGAGAGCGGTGACGAAGCGGTGACAAAGCGGTCACGAACGGTGACAAGCTCGGCGGGCTGGAATTCGCCGGTTTTCCGGGCCGAAAGCGGAATCCTGAGCAAAGTGACCACCGAAAACGAGCGAATTTGGAGGCTGAGCGTCCCACTTGCAGTCCGACGGAAAAACGAACTCTTCGGACTCGACCGTTTTGAGCGCTTTTTGCACCAAAAACGGAGCCGGACGGAGCGCTAACATCACTGGTGACAAGCTCGGCGGGCTGACCACCTTGGCGGGCTGACGGCCCACCTCGGCGGGCTGCCGGACTCCGAGCAGGTCCTCGGCGGGCTGTCGGACCGCGGAAAACCCTGCGGAGAACGAGTTCCCGGAACGGTTTTTGCGCACTTTTGCGACCAAAAAGCGAGCGGTGACAAAGCGGTGACAAGCGGTGACGAGCTCGGCGGGCTGGAATTCGCAGGCTTTTGGGCAGAAAACGGAATTCGGAGCACGGCGAACGTCTGGAGCCGGTTTTCGGCGGAAAACGAGCGAATTTGGAGGCTCAGGCACCATTTTTGACGTCTGATACGAAAAAACGAACTTTTCGGAAATGGCCGTTTTGAGCGCTTTTTTGCACCAAAAACGGAGCGGTGACGAAGCGGTGACATCGCTGGTGACGAGCTCAGCTGGTTGAAAATTATGCAGTTTTGGCGGGCTTTTTGGCCAAAAAACTGCCTTTCCTTACTACTCCACGGACGAACAAGTCGCCGCGCACGGACCCCAACTATCCTACGCGCGGGCCAAGCGCCGGGCGTGGAACGGGCGGTGGGCGAAGTTGCGCACAGTAAATGACCCAAATCTTCCAAAAGTGTTTATTTAACAGAACCATGCTTAAATCATCGATGTTCGTTGGAAAACATTGTTTATTTAAACACTTTTCGCTTAAATAAGCATTGTTTCATGGTAACATTGCTTAATTAAGGACTTTTGCGGTCTTAATTAAGCATTGTGCCGCTTAAATAAGCAATCATTGCTTAAATCGTGTTGATATATAAAAATGTCAAAATGCTTAAATAAGCAATGTTTTTTAAGCAATGTTTTCAGCATGATCACGTGCACGCATGTATATCGATCGATCATATTTTTTAATTTCAATGTTACAGCAGGCATGCAAGAATAATGAGTTGTGAGCTGTGTTCTTGTCGATTTTTTTGTGGTGCAACATGCAGCTGCGTGGAATCACGCGCAGGAATTCATGCGCACCATGCCTGTGCTTCATAACGCCTTTGCGTAACATGCGTGCGAAATTGCAGCTGTTTTGAGAGACCAAGATCAATTTAGCCATGGCCAAAGTTCGTGCTAAGAACACTGCCACTGCCAAAGACATGATGGGTTGCTTTGTCCTGTGGAGTCGAGAGATTGATGTGGAGAGCTTCAGATTGTCAGAGCAGCAGGTCATAGTCCAAAATGAAAGGCTTTTCTCTGAACTCCTTGAGAAGACGGTCAGGCCAGGACAGAAGGAAGTGCAGCAGGGTCTGAGTATGGCCTATCAGATTGGTGTGGACGAAGCCAAGGCTATTTCCAAAAGTATCTGCAATGCGTTCAAGTTTGCTCGAAGCAAAATCCAAAGCTGTTCCAGTGGAAAGAAATTGGAGCCTGCAGTGTGGAAGTTTGTGCAGAGGCTGAAGACTCTTTCTGCCAGCAGCTCTAGCCCCAGCTCTCGCAGATCTCTTGATCTCGAAGGTAGTGTTGAGGAGGAGGTGGCTCTTAAGAGAAAGCTTGAGTTCGGCGCACCATCCAAGACCGAAGATGAAATCCTTGCTATATATGCAGCGGGCAGCGCCAATGCAAAGAGCATGGATGCCAATGTTGCCATGACAGGATCCTCTCGAGATGCTATTTCCATATCTGAGTCGCCAAGCGCAGTGGAGTCATCTTCAGAAACAGAAGCTTTCCAGAAAAAGCCGGGCACAGCGAAGCCTTATTTTGACCCAGCAGAAGGGTGCTACATCCGGTTGGCTGAAGAGGGCAAGGTTTCGAGGGGAGTGTTGGAAAAGGGGCCTGCCGGTTTTTGCTTGGTTAGATTCGAAGATGAGGAGCCCTTTCCATCTGAAGTGCCCAACTTGTGGCTTGCTCCGCAGGCTGCAGAGTCAGGGCCCAAGCTCAAGAGGGTTCGAGCCACTGGCAAGGGCAAGGGCAAAGGCAAGGGCAAGTCGACCAAGGGCTCTGTTGCTGCATCAGCTCCTGAAAAAGCTGCAGCAGATTTTGAAGGCAATCCCGGGCAGGAAGCTGGCCCTGTGGAGAGCCTTGCAGCAGAGCCTATTCCTGCTGAGACTTCCTCAGCTTCCAAGAAGATTTTGTTTGGAGTGCATGACATCACTGGTTTGCCTGTGGAAGCACAGCCTCCAGAGGGCTGCAAGGGGCAGCATTCGTACACAGTGAAGCTTGATGATGGAGCTATTTCCATCGACGTCCTGTGTAGAAGCAAGGGCTTTTTCGTGAAGAAGCCTGAAAAATGCAGAGTTCAGTTTTCTTGGAGTCTCTATGACAAGCCGGCAGATGCTTGGTATGCTTGCGTTGGAGCATGCAGAGATCATTTGGCGAAGCAGAAGCCGAAGGCAGCAAAGACTTTGAACTGAGAGGCCTTTGTCGCTTTGTGGGCAGAAAAGGTTTTCTTGCTATGCATGTATGCAATTGTTCAGTCCATTTGCTTGATTTTGGTTGCATGCAAGGTTTTCTTGGATTTTTGAAGCGTGAGTTGCTGCAGCAATTTTGGCCATTTGTGCCGGTTTGCTTGTTTTGCCAGGGCCTCAGAAGTGAGAGTGTGGAGCTAGCTTTCGTGTTGCCAGGGCCTCAGATACTCCAGAGTGACTGATGAGACAGATGGCTCACCTGTGCACATGCAGTGGTGTATAATTTGCTCCTTGGTAGGATGCAGTTGGTGAGTGCAGCGGTGTATAATTTGCTCCTTGGTAGGATGCAGTTGATGCTCCTTGGTAGGATGCGTTGCTGTTCATGCCAGAGTCATGCTTGTCGCAGTTGTGGGAGATCCCATGTCTTCACAGGACTCTGATGTGTTGATCCTGAGGTTTGGGCAGCGGGCGGCTGCATGCACTGTTGCCTATCGTGTTTGAGGCTGCGTGGGCGCACATTCTGCATGGAAGGAATTTGTCTTGAAAGCACTTGGCATTGAAGCAGCGTGCTGCATGTTGCTGATCATCTTTCAAGAGGTCTTGGATGCAAGCAGCAAACGTTGCAAGTCCCGCAGCTCCCGGGCAGGAAGCTAGACAGAAAGCAAAGGATTAGGCAAACAATTGAAAATACCATTTTGAGTGGCAGCAGCAATTCGGCGCCATGGCACTTGCCAAGCCCATGGCCGGCGAGGCCCTGCAAGATCTGAGGATCTGTCCCCAATGTGGAACAAAATCCTACATCAGGAAGAAGATTTGCATCAATATGTTTTGCAAAAGCTACTTCATGAGGCAGGCCCCGAACACCAATCTGTGGGTCAGAGGCCCGATCAATGCAGTCTCGAGCCCCAAGCACTGGGACTGGCAGAGCTGGAAAAAGGCTGGGTATGCTGACGGGGTATACCAAGCCCATTTGCAAGCAGAGCTGGACGAGATTGAAGAAGAAGAAGATGAGTCCAGCCCTGTGTATGGGCTGAAAGAGGGCACTGCTGTTATCACAGAAGTGGCTTCATCAGATGAATAGCACATTTTCATATTCTTTTATTACTTTCGTTTCCTCTTTTCTCGTTCTTTATCATTATCTTCATCTTATTTTATTATATTTATTTTATGATTATTTGATGACGTGAGGAATCTCCTTTCCATTTCTAGCTTTTATTGCTATTCTTTTCATGTTGATTGGGAAATAATAAGGAAATAACGTGACTTAGAGATAAGAAGACTCAGGTTGTCCACCAATTCACTATCTCTCTATCATTATCCTATCACACCTCCTGGTCTTGTAATTAAGGGAATGAATGGACCAGGAGTTAATCATCTTCCCTTCCCTATCTCTAACCTTTGGAGGTTGCAGCTGGTCATCCAGAAGCTGGTCCCAGCCATCCAGAAGCTGGTCCCAGCCAGCCAGAAGCTGCTCCCAGCCATCCAGAAGCTGCTCCCAGCCATCCAGAAGCTCTCAGCCATCCAGATGCTGTTGGTTTTGAGGGCCCACTTGCTGTTTGGAAGAAGGAATCATACTGGAAGACTTGGAAAAAGGAGCAGGACGCAAAGCAGGATTGGAAGAAGGACTGGAAGAAGGAGGACTGGCCTAAGGAGAGCTGGAAACAGGTCTGGAAGAAGGAGGGCTGGAAGAAGGAGGGCTGGAAGAAGGAGGACTGGCCACAGGAAGATCCAGAAGATGCCGAGGCCCAAGAGTATTGGGGAGGAAATGCTTGGGAGAAGCATTATTTGCCAGACGCTTGGAAAAAGGAGAGGGGCTCGAAAGGCAAGAAGAGAAAGGCTTGGATCGAGGGCCAGATCATGAGCCTCAAGCAAGAGGGCAGGTGGGTTGGAGGCGAGCCATCTGCTTCCTCGAAACAGCTTCGCCTCATGAGAGAGGACTGTTGGTTTTGTTCAATTTGCATGCTGGGTGGAGAGTGACTGAATAGCAGTGTGGCCTGTTGCAACTTGCAGACATGTTTTTTTTCCTGCAGGAGAAAAGCGGTCCTTCCTATGCTTCTTTGCCAGCTGATGTGGAGCAGCCCGAAGAGCCTGCGCTGGAGTCTGAGCTGGATAAGCGCGGGCTAGTGGATGAGTTTGTGTCCATGCTCATGGCAGCAGAATCACCTGAGCATGTAAGAGGCTTGAATTCAGCATTTAGGTCCTTGGTGGGGGCAGCTCAGGAAGTGCAAGAGGAAGCTGAAGAAGCTCAGGAAGTGCATTTGGATGCTGAAGGTACAGCAGAGTGATCGATGAGACAAACTTGGCAGCGGTGTATAAAAAAACAAGCAGCGCTCCTTGGTAGGATGCAGTTGATGAGAGCAGTGCTCCTTGGTAGGATGCAGTTGATGAGTGCAGTGCTCCTTGGTAGGATGCAGTTGTGAGAGCTGGTTGCGTTTTGGTTCACCAATGTTTCTCACGCGCAGGCGCTCCTGGGCAGGAGCAGGTGGGTCCCAACCTCAGTTATGTCTGTGCACTTGGTTGATGATCAACCTGGAGATTGCTGTGGTGGTTTTTGCTGGACACTGCATGAATTTCCAGAGTCCTCACTCGTTTTTTTAACAGTTAAAATTTTTAACATTTTTTCAAAATTTTTAACATGTTAAAAATTTTGATTTTCCTTTGACTTTCCTTTTAAACCAGGAATTTTTAACATGTTAAAAATTTTGAAAAAATGTTAAAAATTTTAACTGTTAAAAAATTTTTGTGGTAGGAATTATAGTGTTTGCACATGCTGCATGTGTCCATGACTGGCCAGGTGACCATCACTGGTTTACTATATCGGTTTGGTGGCAATCTCAGATCCTTGCTGCAACAATTGGTAGTTGGAATGTACTTGGCAATATGTGGCCAGAGATTGGATGAGAGTTCAGCTGACTTGGTACACAGGGCCAGATCAGGTCCAGGCCTGTGCTGCACTCCCTCAAGCGAATGAGATTGTTTTTCATGGAGGGATTAAGTGCTGCTTTGTGGCATAAGTATTTTGAAGGTCACCAGCAATGTTTCCAGATGTTTCTGTATGAGTGGCATGCAGGGTGGTTGTGAGAACCACCAGTTTGAGAGCTCACATGCCTCTCTATCTCTGGCTCAGCCACTGCATTGGCCAGGAGACTAGGTAGAGAGCTTCAGACTTTTGGAATTATGTTCATTAGGCGCCTGTGGGTGCAACATGCAGCTGTTGAAAAAGGACATCAGGCCAAACTGCTTGCAAGATGTGCTGTTGGAACAATGGTTTGCAATTGTGCTGCAAGGGGTTCTGCTGCAGCCAATTAGCATGGCGCCTAAAAAACATGGTGGAAAAATGGCCATGAAGATGGCTGCCAAGAGCAAGGCCGCTCCCAAGCACAAGGAGACCCAGAAGACTAGAATCAAACAGGAAAAGACATCTCCAAGGAGAACGCAGAAGGCTAAGAAGGAGACAGATGTAGAAGTCCAGGATTGTGAGGCGCCATCTTCAAGCAAGGAAACCTTGGGCTATCCCAGGGGAACCATTTCGGCCTTGCTCACCAGCTTGCGCTACCAGCCCAAGTCCAAGAAGCTCAGCGCAGAAGAGAAACAAGATGCAGCTAAAGCGCTTGAGGACAGATGAATGTTCCATTGTGGCATGGTTGGAGTTGTTTTTGGTTCTTGTTTGTATTTGCAGGAGTATGAGCAGGGCGATGTGGAGACCAAGAGGCAGATTTTGTCCAATTTGGACAAATATGGAGTCAAAAATTGCAGCTGGGTGCACCAGCTCAGCAAGAGCACAAAGACCCACAATGCCCATACAGAAGATGTCATCAGGAATTTCTACACAAGGCCACTGCGATGCATGTTTTTCTGCTGTCATGTTGCTGCATTGCATGTTGCTTGCACATTGTCTGGCTCGCGCAGGTCTGCCATCTTCAAAATTGAGGGTGTGGATGAGAGCTCTTTGGCAAATGACGACATGAAGCAGCAGCTTTTGGAAGAGATCTTGACGATGTGTGAGTTAAGGTTTGGACATGCCAGGCAGACGCAGCTGCATGATAAGTTTGACATTCTGAGCAAGTACTACTTTGTACATTCTCAAGGCCAGAAGCAAACCACAGGGACTGTGGAAGAGCAGACCTTAGACAGTTCTTGCACTGGCATGAAGGGCATGCAGGTCAAGGACAAAGCTGCCATGGACATCATGATGGGCAAGACCAGCAGCGCAAACCGCCCGGATCCAGAGAACGTCAGCTCTTCCTTTTCTGAGGCATCTGAAAGCTTCAAGTTGCTGCTCAAGGACAAGGCGAGGTTGGCCGCAAATTTGGAAGATCTCAAATTTTTGAAGCACAAGATGAACAGCCTTTACAAGAATGACCCTGTTTGGACCAAGAAGATTGAGGAGTTGGCCAATGCATGCGTCAGTTTGGATTCCTTCTTGGAGGATCTGAGGGCTCACCATGCCAATGGTTTGCCCAAGGATGCTGAGGCTGATTGCCTAGAGCTGGCCAAGTCCTTGGCTACAGTTCATATGCAGGCTCTTGCACATGACAAAGGAGGCAAGTCTATGATCAAGACTTTCAAGGCAGTCCTGGATCAGTGAGCATGGCGGCTGGAGGATATTCTCCTGTCAAGCCCCGGCTCGAGATCTCTGGATCCACCCTTGCGGCAAGCTGGAGAAACAGATGTTGTGTTGATTGCTTGCAGGCTGCGCTGACCTTGTGCAGCACGTTGCGTGTTAATAATTGGGAGCAAGCGCGCATGGCTTAAGCAAGACTATCAGACACAACTTTGGGATCTTTTAGGTCTTCTCTTCATGTAGACACCAAAATTCTGAACTTTGCATGTTTCGGTAAACAGAATGTTTTTCAAGAAACATGTTAGCTAGCGCAGTGCCAGGCTATGAGCAATAGCATGTAATTTGCAGTTGCCGGACATCCAATTCTGCCATGAGCTGATTTGGTGCCATGTACAACAAGAGGTCTTTGGCTTCAGAGGACATTGCAGACATTCCAGATGAGAAAAGGTTCAGGCATGACATGGTGGATGTTTTCCTGAACAATGAGCTGAGTAGCGCGAGATCAGCTCGACTGCTCCACAATGCTGCCAGGGCAGGGGCACGACATGTGCAGGATTTGCAAGTCAATCAGTCGGGCTCAAATGCCCAGAGGGACCTGCTCAGAAAATGTTTCAGAAATAGCAAGTGGCCATCAGTGTATGAATTTTCAGTGCCTGGGTGGAACCAAGCCAAGCAATGTGAGCAGCAACATCAATTGGCCATGCTGCTGCCCCACGAACTGTTGCATGCTTTCTTGAAATTAAATTCTGCGGAGACAATGTTGGCCAACCAGCGCAATGTATTGCCTGAGAGGCCTGACCTGCTATCTCATTTGGCGCAGTTGCAGCAAATGGGATTGAATCCTGATGAATTGCTTCTCACAGGCATTTGGTCTGATGGGGTGCCATTCAATTCAGACCGGTCTCAAACTTTGGAAACAATTTCTCTCAACATCTTTGGTGACGATTCTGCCAGATTGCCTTTGACAGCTTTTCCAAAGGAATTTCTGCACAAGAAGAAGACTTTTGAATGCATCTTCGAGGTTTTGCAGTGGTCCTACAAGATTCTGTTAGGAGGTGTGTTCCCAAGCTGTAGACATGATGGGCAGCCATTCACGAACTCTGATAGCTATAGAAGAAAGTTGGCCCGCAAGAGCATTGGCATCAAAGCCTGCCTGGCTGAATTCAGAGCAGACTGGGCTTGCTACAAGGATGTCCTAGATTTCCCATCTTGGGCAAGTACAGGCTACATCTGCTGGCAGTGCAATGTGCCTAAAGCCGACCTCAAAAAGTTCGATAGCCACACCTTTGCCAAGTACCTATGGGCACATTCTAATTCAAGTAATTGTTTTTGTTTGAGGTATATATAGATAATTAAATCGCCCCCGAGCCTGTTTTTTCTGGAGGCCCTTGGGAGGATTTTGCTGAATTCAGCCCAAGTCAGGTATCCACTGATCCGCTCTTTGGATTTCTATATCAGGCAAAGGCAGCAGAATAAGATGATCTCAAGATTATTCTCTTGCCCAGGCTTTAGCACAAGCTGCATGCAGTGGATCTGGGCATCACAGCAGATTGGTTGGGATCTTTATTCTTTTACCTACAGAGTGAGAAGATCAGAGGTGTCAGCAAGTTGCTCCGATGCGCAAAGCTGTTCACAGATAATCAGGAGTATTACAACAGAGTACAAGCAACTGACAGATTGCCTAAGCTTCTGCCAACAATGCTCAGAGATGAAGACAAAGGCAAGGCTAAGGCGCCGAAGTTGAGGGCAAAAGCTGGGGAGGCTCGAGCACTTGTGCCTTGTGCTTTGGAGCTGGCCAGGAAATATTTAGATCCAGTCATATCACAAGAGGAGGCCATGCTACATGCTGCAGAAGCTTTGAATTCCATGTATACTTGCTTGAGCTCTGCTGCTTGGGACCAGGCTGTTTTCAGGGATGCTGCTCAAAGATATTTATTGCTGGCTGGGCAACTGGAGGCGTTCTTTGAAGAAGACAAGATATTCAGAGTAAAACCGAAAGCTCATCAGCTTGTCGAATTGGCCAGGCATGATGTCAATCCTAGTAAGATCTGGACATATCGGGACGAGAGCTATGGACACACCTTGGCGCTCCTGGGTAGGAGACGAGGAGGCAAATTTAGCATGCGTGCTGTTTCTTGCCAAGTCCTGAGGAGGTTTCTTGCAGCTAACAAGCTGCCTCGACTCCAAGCTCGACCTGCTGGCTGCAAAAAATGCTGTGCCATTGCACGGGATAGATCCCCGTCAAAACACAAGTGCATATGCATATGGATCTATATGGTGCATATAGAAAATTTCACATTGCTTAAATAAGCATTTTTTCTTTAAATTATAAACAATGCTTAATTAACAAAACATTGCTTAATAGTCATGGCATTTAAAGTTCTTAAATTAAATAAGCACTTTTGGAAGATCTGGGGAAGACGCTTCAGGCTTCAACCAGTCCGCGCTTTGAGCGGTGGTGGGCCACCTTGAGCGGAATGAACCGCTGCCCCTGGATCAACCGGACCACCTCGTTTGCCACAAGCCACTTCTACCTGGACGATTTTGTGCAGTCCAGCGAGGACCCAACCCCCGGCCCCTGCAGCACACACCTCTGCAATTCCCGAGGACGGCTTCCGCACTCCCGCAGAGCCACGGACAAGGACGTGCGGCGGAACCCGCTTAGCAGGGGGTCACCCTGGGCACTTTCCCCACCAAAATAAAAAATGTCTTTTTCTCTGCACTGAAGCAAAAAGAATTCCCTGGAGAAGTCTCTATCAAATAGTCTGAGGATTTCATTGGACTTGACGAGAGCTTGTAAGATTGCTCCTGGTCAACGCGTCTTGGCATAGTTTGGAAGATTTGTATTTTTAAGGCAGGGCGAGCTTTACCTGCTAAACGGTAGAGTCCAGAGGACGTGTTTTCCACACAATGGCCGCCGCGGTGCACAAGTAGGAGCCAGCCGAAAAGCCCCTAAGCAGGGCCTCTCTCTCAGAAAGCAAGCTACCGCGGCCGACGTGACCGCGGAGGCACAAGCATGGGCATGGGCATGGCGCGGTGCTGGTGCTGTTGCTGATGTGATGCTGCTGATGCTGCTGGTGCTGATGCTGCTGATGCTGCTGGTGCTGATGCTGCTGATGCTGCTGGTGCTGATGCTGATGCTGCTGGTGCTGCCGGTGCTGATGCTGCTTTTGCACGGGGCATTGAGGCGGATTCTGAGTAATCAGTTGGAGCCGAAGCGCGTCGCAAATGAATCAAGTGAAGTCAGGATCAAACCTGGTGTGACCTCATGGCTCCAAATGTCTTTCAATAGCCCTGCCCTGGCCTTGAAGAAGACTTCACATCGTTCACGCTAGCACGTTGAGAAACGATGGCATCCGCAACCTTCCAAATAGAGTTGTCACTGAACATGCGCGGCCAAGCGTTGCGGCAGAATACGAGGGTAAACACGACCCGATTGGCACTCAGGTATTGCAGGCGGAGCCTGCCTCCTCACACCAGTCAACGGGCAAGGACGTAGGCCCATACACTCTGCCATCCGGCACGCAACGTTGGCTTCTGCTGACGGGGACACTTGGCCCGCCAAACTCAACTGTCAGCCGAACAGCAGGAACCCTGTCCCGATGGACTGGTTGGCAGTGCTGGATGCTAGGCATGCGCAAACCTTGCAGGACAGCCGGCAGGGAAGCAGCCTTGTTCACCAAGCGCATAACGGCCTCGACATTGTCCAGGCACACGAAAGCAAGAGTGGCCATGCACAATGGACACCCACGGCCCAAGGTCGGGTCACGATGATGCGGAGCGGCAACCAGTGGAGGCGACATGAAAACAACGCCGTATGCTCAAGCGGTGTCACACCTCCAAGTTTAAAAGAGAGTTCTACAGCTGATCGATTTCTGGGACATTGAGAAGCAGGTGACCGGGGGCCACGTTCTTTGCACCAAGGGAGAGACAGGACGCGTGTAGGAGCAAGCACCTCAATGGCCTGGAGCACACAGACTTTGCATGGTCTGAATCCGGTGGTACGTCGTCAGGCTCTTCGAATGAGGCAATGGGCAGGTAGCATTTGACAAGGCGTAGGCTGCTCAGCCACCACGTCCATACAGAGTCATTGAAATTAGTGAGATCATTGAACACGACGGACGAGCTTGGAGTTGTTCATCTTGCGCTGCGGATAGCGTAGCGAGCCCCCAGCCTGGCCCATGAGTCGGGAGTCGGCATGGTATTGGAAAAGGTCAAGTCCGTGATATGCTGTTTTGAACTCATCAACAGATCACAGAGGTAAGAGAAACAATTGAGACTGCGTACTTGAAAAAAGGAGCGAGATTGGGTCTGACCTGCATGGAGTATCTGCCAAGCTAATCGTATAACCTGCAGATTACTCAGTGGCATGGCTTTGATCTGCGGAGGTAGCCATCGTACCTTGATGTGATCATCAGCCCCAATCATGGTTGCAAAGAGGCACTCTTGTAACGTTCCCAAGATCCAGGAAAGGCAGTGGAGGGAACAAGATTGCAGACGAGAGCAAAGCACAGAGGTTCCTGGACACAAAAAAAATGACAGGAGCCCGGTCATCTGCAGGAACAGGAGCAATGGTAGTTCGCAGGTACCACACAGTAGGAAGCCAACCAGATGCGCCAGGAAGCAGCATCAGCGCGGGGCAGGTCACATTCATATTGCTTGGCCGACACTTGTGCAGTGGTGGGTGGGGGGCGATTCTTGTGCCCAGCGCGCAACCAATGGCAGCAAGACAATCATAATGCGTAATGTTGTGGCCCCATGGGTATACCCAAGACCACAGATGGCAGGGTTTGTTTGCCCAGCATGTAGATGGAGTAAGAAGCCCTGCTCAAGCTGAGCAGCTTGTGTTAATAGCGGGGGCATGTCCTGTTGTCGCAAAGTGGGCGTGTGCTCTGTCGCAATTCTTCAAGAACACACCCAACTGGCAGTGTGGCGAAGAAAATAGACACGTAGACGCCGCCCAGGTGAAAAAGTGACAATGACAGTCCAAGAAGTGGGAGGGATACAGCCTGCCGGAGTCCCCGCAATCACCTACGAGGAGGACGCACGATTTAGCAGCCGACGCGGTTTGCTCCCATTATCGCAACCAGAGACTAATTCCAGCAAGGTTTGGTGAGTCGGTCGCATATGTCTAGGGTGTCAAGGTCGTGAAAAGATAGGCACTTGCACATATGGTCAGTTTGTGGGGACCACTGGCAGAATGCTAGGGGCTCAGTCAAGACAGGCTTGGGGTCAAGCAGGGCCAAGAATCTTAGGCCTGACCAAAGGCAGGGCACGCAACACATGCCAATAGTCGTCACTGCAAAATGGGAGCCCAGCGGGAAAGGGATCAGCGCAGCAATACCCCAACAGACTCTTGTCGATGGAGCCTTTGCCTAATAACTGCGTGTTTAGATAGGAGGATGGACGGAGAGCATGCATGGCCGCCTGATTTGCGGTTCGACCTCTCCGCTCTTGCGGCGACCGAGGTAGTGTTTTCCTCCCAAGGCAGTAACAACAGCACTGGGCTTGAAGTAGTTTCCTACAAGGTCGTGCATGAGCCGGTCAGCGCCGGTGGAGCCTTTTGCCCGGGGCCGAGATCCTCTCAAAGCCTTTGTTGCCCATCACAAAGACCTGGGCAGATGCTTGGGCCCCCGATCCAGCCTTGAGCCTTGCGTAGATCTGCCAATGCCAGCTTGTGAGGAAACGCCCCAAGTGCCTTACAGAGCCCCAGCCCTGCCCTCCGAAAGCCATGCCCAAGTTGCGCACTCAGGCCAAAACAAAAGCGCGCCTCTCTCAACTTGCGCATGCATAGATTAGAATCTTCACCAAAACTAACAAGCTCAGCATCGACAACCTTTTCGGCAAGCAAGGGAGAATCTTGGCCTTGCTCTTTGAGCACAAACGGCATTAGACGGAAGAAATTCAGCCCGCGGAAGATCAGGCCAGCCCTGTTCACCACATTGGTCATGAAAGGCCTCAACACACCCAAAATACGCAATATGGTAAAGGGGGTGCTGAGGGCATGCGATATGCGCTCGTGGTAAATCTGATATGTCCACATGGCCATTGTGGCATGGGAGGAGTAGCTGGCTTGTATCTAGGCTGCAACATCCATCCATGCCACGGATCGGCTTGCCGAGACGGCAAGATGAAGGAGGTATTACTGACCAAACCAAACTGCAGTCGGCATTCAAATCCTTGGGACAAGCTTGTCAAACAAGATCTTGTGCAAAGAAAGAATCGTTTCAAAATGGCGCGAACAACTTTGAAAAAACAGTTACCGGAAGTATCCTGTATGTGAGATACAATGCCGGCATTTTCAAGCATAGGGACAATGCGCAACGCCAAGCTCCTGGAATGCATACATCACAATGTATACAACATGGTAATGGACTCTCCAAGTGCCGGTGATGCTGAGTTTACCGGCGCCACGTCCGATCCTGGTATTGTCCTGACAAGGTGATCCTGCGCCAAAGAGAGCGCATCTTCAGGGAGCAGGGCGAGAAACTCTTTCAAGTCAGCATAGTGTTGATGGGCAACATCAGCGAGGTATCGCACAGGAATCTTTTCACCCATACTTTGGATGGTGACCATGAACCGGCGCAAATGTCAGGATCAAGCTTGGCAATCAATGATGCAGTTGGACGTCCAATTTCGGCCCTGGGCACTTCCCCCACTAAAGAAAGCACCCGGGCACTTTTTCCACCAAAATGAAAAAGGTCTTTTTCTCTGCGCTAAAGCAAAAACAAAAGAATTCCTGGAGAAGTCTCTATCAAATAGACCTTTTGGCGGAAAAAGTGCCCAGGTGCTTTCTTTAGTGGGAAGTGCCCGCCGGGTGCTCCCCTACTGGTCCCAGTTTGGTGCAGGGTGACCTCTTGCAAGTTGGAAAAAATTGACAAGTTGATTTTTTGGCAAAAACTGCAAGGAAATGTGAGTTTAGGATCCAAAAAAGGCTCCTGGGCCTCTACCGTTTAGCAGGGCTCGCTAAAGCTCGCCCTGCCTTAAAAATACAAATCTTCCAAACTAGTGGTGCCAAAAGCCATTTTCAGGACGCGTTGACCAGGGGCAGTTTTACAAGCTAAGGATTTTACTGGACTTGACAAGAGCTTGTAAAACTGCTCCTGGTCAACGCGTCCTGAAAATGGCTTTTGGCACCACTAGTTTGAAAGATTTGTATTTTTAAGGCAGGGCGAGCTTTAGCGAGCCCTGCTAAACGGTAGAGCCCATGGAGAAGTCTGTTCTTGCTTTTTCTGCACCTTGCTTTTCTTTCTTCTCTTTCTCTTCTCCTTCTTTCTCTCTTCTTTCTCTTTTCGCTTCTGTCCAAATCTTTCACTTTCTCTTCTCTTCTTTTTCTTCTTTTCTCTCTTCCCGCTTTCTCTTTTCGCTTCCATCTTTCGCTTTCTCTTCTCTTCTTTTTCTTCTTTTTCTCTCTTCCCGCTTTCTCTTTTCTCCACAAAAAGAAAAAGAGCAAAAAGAAAGAGCTTGCTGGAAGGCAATGTCAAGCCAGCTTGCTGTTCCAGATTGTGCCCGTCTTGCAACCTACAAGGTATTTTGCTTGACACAGCAGTGTCCCAATTGCCACTAGTTGTCCAACATTTTCCTTGAAACTGTTAAAAGAATTTCTCCTCTATTTCCCCCGCTCCACAAAGGACAAACCACTGCAAAGAGAAGGACAAGGTTGTAAGAAGAAACAGCAAGAAACCAGTGATTTCTTCTCTTTTTCAATCTGAAGATCTTGTGACAGTGTTCAAATTGCAAAAATCGATTTTATATTTTCAATCTTCTGGAGCCGCCCAGTAAAAACCTTTAATAACAGCGTTGTTAAAAAATCAAGTTTGTCAGTAAAGCTTTAAGAAAAGATCTGCTTCTTCTTTTTTGCTCTTTTTGTCTTGTTTTCTTTTTGTTGTCTTTGTTTTAGCTTTCAGGTGTTCAAAACGAACTTTAACCCAAGTTAAGTTTTGCACTTCTTGCCAGAATTTTTACTCTTCTGGGAACTAAAATTGAACTTCTTGCCAAGAGTTCTGGCTTTTTTTCTTTCTCTTTCAATGTTGCAGATCTTTGACAGCTAAGGTTTTTATCAAAAGGAACTTGTCGCCGACGGCCATATCTCTCCGAATGCACCGGATCTCTTTCGACCTCCGAAGTTAAGCGGAGAAGAGCCCGGGGTGTCAGCGAAGCTTCCACAGCCGTCGAAGAAGCTTATGCTACCCTGGGATTGCAAGGGCCCGCTCACACTACGCTCAAGCCAAGTGCGTCCTTGCCACTGTAAGCATTCAATGCCAATGGTGTCAGGGTTGCAAAAAACCGCACCAACAATATAGGACAAGAGGTTTTTGAACTCACTGCTGCTGCTGCTGCTGGCACGATTTGGATGATATACAACACCAAGGGTGCCTTCAATGGCTTCAAGGAGAAGCGGAGTATCATTGTGCACAATAAGGAGCCTAGTGAGGCGAGCCGAACACAAGCAATAGGAGCATGAAGATCAAGACACTTACCAAGAGCTGCAACGAGTGCTTTGGCAATTGCTGGGTCAAAGAAAAAAAGTGGCAGTGTTGAGCGGATGCGTGAGCCGTTCATACGGGGGATCAGGCAGGCCGAGCTAAGTGTGTCAACAAGCGGATTCACAGGTGCTTGGCGCGCATACTCTAACGGAAGGGAAATATGGTTAACAAGTATGCTAAACACACTTTGGTCAGCAAGGTGGGGGATACTATAAGTGGCTTCAGCTACAATTTTTGGAGTGCGCGATGCATCAGTAGCCAACAGCAACCGTAGCGGCAACAATCTTAAGAAGGACTTGCCTAGGATGATCACTGCTGTCAGTAAGCCGCCAAGCGCGGAACGTTCTCAGGTCAAGCTCTTTCTGACACGCAGCGTGCCCGGCACGGTGCCGGTTGCTGTAAACGCTGCGCAGACTGCGTCAAGGCGTCTACGCCATAAACAACAACATCAGTGCAGTTTACGTTGCACAGCAGCTGGTCGCAGCCACGTTGCCCTGCGCAGAAGGCCGTCAGAGTGGCCGAGCCCGTAAGAGCCAGGTCGGCCAGCAGGTCCTGTACAGACCGCGGAAGGCTCCAAAGTGCAGCTTCGCAACCCCGGCGGCACCAAGAAGTCCAGGTGCGCTGTGCTCCAACACCCTGGCGGCCGTGCCAAGAAAGTGCCCGTAACGTCCATGTAGTTGTTTGTTGTTGGCCGCGCTGACGTACAACCATGTTGGAGGTCGTGCCCAGCCGTACCGGCAGCCAAAGGAGTAGCGTCTTTCCGGCGTCAGAGTGCAGGTGCGCGCAATGTTTCAGGCAAAGGCTTATGGCATAGCCCTCCAGCTAAACAGCAGCACCTTGCCAAGGGTGACTAGATAGCAAGCTGCGCTGCAACAAAGACCTTGGTGGCAAGATCCAGCAGGGCATTTGCTATCTTCCACCTTCAGTGTCCAGCCCGTTGACTAAAGAGCAGACGGCCAGCACGAAGCGTCCGCCTTGGAGGCCTGCAGCTTGGAGGCGTTGGCTGCAAGCTTGAAGTCCAGCGCTGCGGCGGTGACGGCTTCTAGAAGAGCGTTGGCCACCTTGGTGTCGACTTTTAGCGGCGTGATCCTTGCCGCTATGTCCAGGAAATGCTGGTCCACAACCGTCTTAAGGCCCTAGTTGGTCGCCAACATGGCCAGCGTTACGTTGTTGGCCAAGACGATAGAGCCGTTTATGGCCCCGTGGTGCTGTGGTTGGACAGCTTCAGATCGACGTCGTCCGGGGGTGCTTCTGCCTTGTTGGGAGACCCGTGGTTAGCGAGTTTTTGCAAAAAAATCAACTTGTCAAATTTTTCCAACTTGCAAGATTTAGCTGCAAACTTGTCAAATTTTCAGGGCTGGCACTTCCCCCACCAAACTGGAACCAGCAGGGATCATCCTGGGCACTTCCCCCACCAAACTTGGACCAGGGGGTACCCTGGGCACTTTCCCTCTCTGCACTAAAGCAAAAACAAAAGAATTCCCCTGGAGAAGTCTCTATTAAATAGTCTGAGGATTTCATTGGACTTGACGAGAGCTTGTAAAACTGCTCCTGGTCAACGCGTCCTGAAAATGGCTTTTGGCACCACTAGTTTGGAAGATTTGTATTTTTAAGGTAGGGCGAGCTTTAGCGAGCCCTGCTAAACGGCAGAGTCCAGGAGCCTTTTTCTGGATCCTAAACCCACATTTCCTTGCAGTTTTTGCCAAAAAATCAACTTGTCAATTGTTTCCAACTTGCAAGATTTAGCTGCAAACTTGGCAAATTTTCAGGGCCCCCCACCAAACTGGGACCAGCAGGGGATCACCCTGGGCACTTCCCCCACCAAACTGGGACCAGCAGGGGGTCACCCTGGGCACTTTCCCCACCAAAATGAAAAATGTCTTTTTCTCTGCACTGAAGCAAAAACAAAAGAATTCCCCTGGAGAAGTCTCTATCAAATAGTCTGAGGATTTCATTGGACTTGACGAGAGTTTGTAAGACTGCTCCTGGTCAATGCGTCCTGAAAAGGGCTGTTGGCACCACTAGTTTGGAAAATTTGTATTTTTAAGGCAGGGCGAGCTTTAGCGAGCCTGCTAAACGGTACCTTTTTTTGATCCTAAACCCACATTTCCTTGCAGTTTTTGCCAAAAAATCAACTTGTCAAATTTTTCCAACTTGTAAGATAATTTTTGACCAAAGATGTTTTCTCCTTGCACTTTTCCTATTCTTCCTTATTTCCAGCTGCTTTTGCATCTGTTTTTGCTTGCTTTCTTGTTTGGCTTGCTGTTTTTTGCAGTTTGCACTTGTTCTTCTTTTTTTTTCTGGCTCTTTTTTGCTTTTCCTTGCTGTTCTTGCAATTTCTATTCTTTCTGAACCCCCTGAACCTTAACAAACCCAAAAACCCAAACTCGAACCAACCTAAACTTCTCTTTTGCTTTTGCTTTCCTTTCTGTTCTTCAGTGCAAAGACCTTTTTCATTTTTCAGCTTGAGAAAGCGAGAATCACTGCTTGCCTGGACAGGCAGCAATCTTTCAGATGGACGTTGTTAGATCTGAAAGTCTGTGGTTTTTCTTCTTGCGCTTTCTGCTGTTTTCTTGCACTTTTAAACCCAACCCAATTGCCAACACACCCTAAACCCTGACCCCAAACCCAGAAACCCAACCCTTCAACTCACTGATTCTTTGCACTGAAGCAAAAAACAAGTTCTCTGGAGGTTTCTAGAAAATATTACTTCTGTATCAACCACTGGAGCCCGTAAAGCCACAGAGCCAGAGCATTTTAAAAAGCTTGGCTGGTTTGAAAGATTTGTTGGGACTTTGAAACCAGCCAAAAGAAAGAACTTGTTTTACTGGTTCTCTTTCTCTTGTCTTGCTGCTTGCGCTCTGATTCTTCTTTCTCCGTCCAAAAGAGAGAATTTTTTTGGGCGTTTACAAGACGTCTTGTTGGGCCAACTTGCATAGATGCCAGCGCAGATGCCCCAGTGTCCAATCAGTGTCACTCAGAAGTTTGAGTCAGTTGCATCACCTGCTTTTGTTGAGAGGACTTAGAGTGGTGGCAGATGTTGCCAGCTCGGATTCGATCATCCGATAAAATTGGAACGACACAGAGAAGATAAGCATGGCCCCTGCGCAAGGATGACACGCACAAATCGAGAAGTGTAACAAGTTTTTTGCTGCTGCGTTTTTTGGATTCGCTTCGACGATCATCCGATAAAATTGGAACGATACAGAGAAGATTAGCATGGCCCCTGCGCAAGGATGACATGCACAAATCGAGAAGTGTGACAAGTTTTTTGTTGCTGCGTTTTTTGGATTCGCTTCGGCGATCATCCGATAGAGAAGATTAGTATGGCCCCTGCGCAAGGATGACACGCGCAAATCGAGAAGTGTAACAAGTTTTTTGCGTCGACGAGCTTGCACTTCTGCGCGGATCCTGAGAGGTCGAAGTCTTGACGCGTAGATGCCGCGCTGTTGCGATGTGTCACTTAGGTAGAAGGCCGCCTGCAGAATCCGCTATAGTCTAGCTGGTTAGGATACTCGGCCCTCACCCGAGCGACCCGGGCTCGAGTCCCGGTGGCGGAATGTTGTTGCGAGAAAATTTTGTTCATGACTGGAGACGCGTTGCCTGACAGTGGCAAGTCGACACCTGTGGGATTCGAACCCACGCGGGGAGACCCCATCGGCTTAGCAGGCCGACGCCTTAGCCGCTCGGCCAAAGTGTCATCTGCTTGACGGCCCCCTGCGCGCAAAAGTCCAAGAGCAATGTGTGGCCGCGGCGGGTTCAAGCGATTAAAAGTGGGCTCGCCAGCAAGCGCAATTCTCAGGGACGGTGTGGCCGAGTGGTCTAAGGCGGTGGCTCAAGGCGCCATTCCGTAAGGGCGTGGGTTCGAACCCCACCGCCGTCAGTTTACTGGTTCCAGCGGAGCTGCTCTTTGACGGTGGAAGCTCTTCTGCCAGGCTGCAATGAATCTCCGCCGCCGGGAATTGAGCCCGGGTCTTCCGCGTGACAGGCGGAAATACTAACCACTATACTACAGCGGATCTGTTGTGGCTCAAGAATCATGGCCTGAGTTCGCGCGCCGCTGCAGCGCCAGCAAAACGTCAATGTTTGTTTCTGTTGGGCCTCTCTTGGCTGAGTGCCAGTAGCAGTGTCCTTATCGTCTAGTGGTTAGGACGTCGCGTCGTGGCCGCGACAACCCAGGTGAGGACAGTGTTTGAGATTTGTTTGGCCGTCTGCCCCAATGCCCTGCCGGTCAAGAGCGACCAGCAGCAGTTCCGCCAAAAAAAGGCCAGCTGTGAAGCTAAGGCCTGAACTGTACCTTGAGCCAAAATGGCTACGGTGACATCCATCTCCAATCACAAGTCAGCCAGCCCAACCTGGCTTGGTGCGGCTGATGGCTGGCGCTGCGCGCCAACTTCCCAACTTTGCTGGGGATACTCCCCTGTAACGCTTGCGAGCTCGGCGGTGAAGCAGGCATACTACCACTAAGTCCTACCAACTGCGTGGATGGCCTGTCCCCCTTTAGTGCGCAGGTTGCAAGGCTGCTGCAAAGTAATTTGCGGTAGGCTGGCAAGTGGTGACTGAGGGGCGGCTCAGGCTGGCGACAGAGCAGGCAAATCTCAGCCCTGCGCACAGATGGGGGAGAACTGGCTTAAGCAGTTGTTAGTGACCTCTGGTGGCTTGAGGGTCTACAACTCCGCCTTTGCGTTTTTGCGCTTTGCGTGCCCGCGCGCAAAGGAGGCTATGTTCAATGTCGGTCTGGACAGCCTTCTTTCTTTTGCGGCCCCTGTGTGTAAGCGGAGAAGAGACTGCCGAGGGGACTGGCTGGGAAGCGCGTAGGGTGCTGTCGGCTTTTTGTTCAAAGCGATTGTAAACTTTTGCTTAGGGTTTGGGGGAACCTTGGAGTGACACAAGCCCACCCCTGAATGAAAAATGCAATTGTTGAGCCCGAAACGGCCTGTTGCGCAGTATGTGTACGCCTTCTAAGAAGACAAGTGTTTTGGATTGTTTGCTAATCAGTTACGCGCTCTGTTCAGGACACATGCTGCCTGGCGGTGCACGGCTCCGTCAGCCGGCTTACGTCGTCCAGGTGCCGCTGCTCTTCCAGCGAGGAGTTGAAGACCCGCGCCTCCTCCAGTTCTCGGCAGCGCTTCAGCAGCAGCGGCTGCAGGTTAAAGCTGGGGTACGTCTTGCGCAACCACCGGAGCATCTTGCCGACAAGGGCACTGTAGAGCTTATCAACAATTTGCTTGCTCTCATGCCCATAGGATATGTTCAGCACCTTACTGGAGTCGACGCTAACAATCAAAGATTGTTCGTCAACACCGAGCCGGTCGCAAATTTAGTAGATGCCACCTGGTTGTCACTGCCGGCCTCCTCTAGTGGGCGCTCATCCTTCCCACTCTACATCGTCTCAGTCTCTTCTGAACCGAGCCTTACCAAAACCCTTGTGCAATCCCTCGGGCGAAACTTAAATTTTTCGACCCGTGGTGCCAAAGTCAGATTACGCCTTGCAGGCCTCCTGGTTATCCAGAATGACACACCTCTACTGGTTGAACACTTTGATGGCCAATTTGGTCATGCTTACCACCCCAACAGGGGAGGTGTGCGACTGCTGAGTGAGGAAATCACACATCTCTTACCTTTCATTACGGCCGTTCTGCTCTGCAACGCTGATACTATTGGCCTAGAGTGCCTGCAATCCCGACGGAAACTGCGCCTCAGACACGTGGTGCGCGGTCCTACCCGCCCACATGGCATCATCAGTTTCTTTGATGGGAGTGGCAGCTTTGCGAACACTCTTGCAGAAGAGTTGGGACCTCCATGTGCTATGCTCATTGCTGAACTTGATTCCAGTATCAGAACTGTGATTTCGGCCGTACAGGGGTACCATCTTGATCCTGCAATCTGGACGTACGCCAACCATAGGATCCCTGTCCGCTACCTTGCGGATGTTTGGGAAATTGTGCACCATCATTTTGCCGCGTTGAGGGAATTCCTAGCCCTGCTGCCAGAAGACGCGCTCATTATATTTGGTGCGGGCTCGCCATGTCAGGACAACACCAAGATTGGAAGGGGTGGTGGCAAACTTGGCATTACAGGCACTCGAAGTGTTCACTACCACGTTGTCTACATTGTCATGTATGCGCTCCAGGAAATGGGTTTGGCTCATCGGGTTGTTCCTATGCTTGAAAATGCAGGCAGTATGGCCAGCCGCTTCAAACAATACATCCAGGACACGTGTGGGGTGCCTTCGTCGTGCATACATCGCATCAATACTGCCGAATGGTCAGCAGTATCTAGGAATCGTTACTTTTTTGTCAGTAACTCCTCCTATATCGTGCCCTCGCGGCAACCGACCCTTGGCAACAAGGATGGATGCTGCCTAAACCTAGGCACAAGCCGGTTTCGCCACCTATGCCCCCTTGGCTGCGAACGAGAGGGATCACGCCGGGTGGGCGCATAAGATTCACAACTAGTGCCTATCACCCCAGACACCTGCTATACAAGGTTGACTACTTTGGCACTGTTGCTGACTTTCATGAAAAATGCGGCGAACAAGGCTGGCCTGACCTCCCTTGGGCTGACTTTCTGCCTGCCACCGCTGTCCGAGCCTTACAGCAAATTATTCAGTGGGGGGCACCCATTGCACAGCTCCCGAACAAAGAGCAGGAAGCAGCAGCCGCTATCTTGGCCGAATACTTCGACAATCCGAGCCTAAACTTCCCCTTTCGACTCCCATCCCTTGAAGAAAAGGTTGTTGATGCTGAACTCACCAGTAAAGAAATTTTGTGGCATTCGGGGGTTGGTTTTGAATCGGGGGTTGGCTGGCCGTTCTGACAAGCATGCTGTGAGATTGCGTTGAGCAACGCTGTGCCCCCCCAACCCCAGGTGCGCACACCGCGCGCTTCGCGTAAAGGCTGTCAGCGCCGCGTAAAGCTTGACTCTTAGTGTGGAGAGCGAACCGCTCTCCGTGGGCAGAGACGCAAGAAAGGGCTAGGTCTGGCGGCTGACTTGTTTGTTTTGTAAATTCTGAGCAAGTTGCGCCATCCATAGAAAGCTGGTGGGCCTTCTACTGGGCTGCTGCTGCTGATGCGAGAATATCGCACGATCCATGTTGCCGGCAGCAAGTTTACTGGCACCAGCAAGGAAAGGGCAACAGGAGACTTTGGATAAACCGCAGACACATCACGAGCGTTTTGGTGCTTTGCCCGATTGCTTGCTTGTTTGCAGCTGTCGCCTGTGTTTGCTTGCTTGTTTGTGCCTGTCTGGTTCTTCAGTTTGTGTGTAGGGACAACAGCCATGAAAAAGCTCCGCCAGAATCTTTGTGATTGAAACAGTCAAGTGGCTGGCAACGACGTCGGGTTATAGCCGGTGCCTCTAGGTATAGCTTCAGATTAGACGCGAGCTGCGCGCATCTTCAAATTACTTAGCCTCCTTGCGCGCAAGCAGTTCTTCCATGAAACGGCGGATTCTCAGTCACGCCGCCGCCGCCTCTTCTTTTTCATTGTTGTCATGGTTGCGCGAGATGCTGCGAACATGCTACTATTGCTGTCACTGCTGTCGCTAGCCGTTGTTGCTGCTCCTGTTGTTGCTGTTGTTGGGCGGCGGCGGGGGTGGTAATGGTATAGTGGCGATGGCGGCGGCGGCGGCGGCGGGCGCGACTGCGGTCGAAGATGAAAAGTCGCTGATGTTGCTGCTGTTGGCTGCGGCTGACGCTGGTTTGGTTGTTGTTGCTGTTTCTCTCGCTGGCGTTGGGATGCTGTTGCTGATGTCGCTGCTGCTGTTCTTCTTCTTGCCCTTGTTCTTGTTGACACAGTTGCAGTTATCGTTGCTGCTGGCGCTGCCAGGGTTGTTGTCGTTGCCACTGCTGGCCAGCTGCTATTGCCGTTGTTGTTGCCGCTGCTTGTTTTTGTTGCTAACGGCTTCGCAGGCAGACGCGGCAGCTGCTGCTAGCCATCGGTTTCGCGGTTGCCGCGGTGGTTGCAGTTCGGGTTTGTCGCTGTCGGCGTTGTCGTTGTTGTTGCATGGCTGTTGGTTTTGCTGGCAGCGGCGCCGCTGGTGTTGTAGGTTATGCCCTCGCCATTGTCGTTGCTGTTGCTGCGGTTGTTGCTTCTTGCTACTGTTACCTTTGCGGTTGGTGTAGCTCTTGCTTGTGTTGCTGCTGCTAGTGATGCTTTGCTGTTGCTGCGGTTCTTGTCGTTGTTGCTGTTTCTATTGTCGTTTTAATTGTCACGACGGCTGCTGCTGCTGTTGTTGCTACTGCTGTTGCTGCTGCTCCTGATGTTGTCGTCGATGACGCTGATATTGGTATTCATGTTGGTGTTGGTGCCATTGCCGCTGTTTCTTCTTTTTTTTCTGTTGCTGTTGCTGTTGCCATTGTCGTCGCTGCTTCTGCTGCTGCTGCTGCGGCGCTTGTTGCTGATTTGGTTGGGGTTGTGGTTCTGGCTGCGGTTTCTCCGGCTGTTCTCAACTTAGTAATTCTGCCTGTTGTTGCTGCTGCTAATCACAGGGGAACAGACTGCACCAGCCTGGCGTTGAAGAACATACAATCCTTTCAAAGATCACGCGCGCTTAGGCAAAAGAGGCGCGCTTAGGCAAAAGAGGGGCCTTGCCCTGAATCTGTGCTACAGTTGACAGGCGTCATAATTTCTTAAAGCACCGGGTTGACCGAAACGTGACCTTCGACAAATAATTGCTGGCTGGCTGGGGCCGTCAGCGCTGGAAACTATCGGCGACTCACGGTTGCGTGGGCCCTGAGCGCTGGTGGGCGAAATTGGCAATAAACTCAACATTGTTCATTTGTTTGAATCTCAGATTTTTCAATCGACTACCAATAGGACCAATATCCGATTTTCCAAGCACCGACGTGAAAACCAAGCTATCGACAATCTAAATATTGTTGAGCAGTAGGCCCTTCAAATCACGCAAGCACCGTTGGCCAGGAGCCATAGGGCAAACATGTGTAAAAACTGCACTGGGCAACCCGGAAAACCCTTCAGCAAATATCACTGGGCTCAAATTGCACGTCACCAGCTGCCAACCTGGAGCTGGCAGCTGGCAGCTGCCAGTCTGGAGCCGGAAACTGCCAGCTCCAGACTGTCAGTCCGGAGCTGGCAGCTGCCATTCCGCGGCAGCTGCCAGTGCAGAGCTGTCAGATGCCGGTCTGGAGTTGGCAGCTGGCAGCTGACAGTCTGCAGCTGGCAGTCTGGCAGCTGGCAGTCTGCAGCTGGCAGTCTGCAGCTGGCAGTCTGCAGCTGGCAGTCTGCAGCTGGCAGTCTGCAGCTGGCAGTCTGCAGCTGGCAGTCTGCAGCTGGCAGTCTGCAGCTGGCAGTCTGCAGCTGGCAGTCCGCAGCTGGCAGTCTGCAGCTGGCAGCCTGCAGCAAGTTTTGGTCTGCATCTGGCAGCCTGCAGCTGGCAGCCTGCAGCAAGTTTTGGTCACAAAACCCCTCAAAATCCCGACTCCGGTTCTTGTGACCGTTCCGACCTCGGAATGGTCACAAAATCTCGGCGGGGTCCCGGGGGACACCCCGACCCCCCAAGCCAGAAAGAGCGTTTTTTGTCCCAGGCTCCTGTTTTGTGACCGTTCCGAGGTCGGAACGGTCACAAAACGGGGGTCGAGATTTTGAGGGGTTTTGTGACCAAAACTTGCTGCAGGCTGCCAGCTGCAAGCTGACAGCTGCAGGCTGCCAGCTGCAGACTGCCAGCTGCAGACTGCCAGCTGCAGACTGCCCGCTGCAGACTGCCAGCTGCAGACTGCCAGCTGCAGGCTGCCAGTGGCCGCTGCCAGCAGCAGACTGTCAGCTGCCAGCAGACTGTCAGCTGCAGGCTGCCAGCGCCGGCGGGTACTGCAGACTGCTCAGCTGCCTCTGCGACTGTCCTCCCGGCATTTCTGACAAGCTTCTGCCTTGCAAGCTTTGCCGCGGAATGGCAGCTTGCCAGCTGCGGGAATGGACAGTCTGGAGCTGGCAGTTTCGGTTCCAGACTGGCAGCTGCCAGCTGCCAGCTCCAGGTTGGCAGCTGGTGACGTGCAATTTCAATCCCAGTGATATTTGCTGAAGGGTTTTCCGGGTTGCGGGCAGTGCAGTTTTTACACATGTTTGCCCTATGGCCCCTGGCCAACGGTGCCTGCGTGATTTGAAGGGCCTACTGCTCAACAATATTTAGATTGTCGATAGCTTGGTTTTCACGTCGGTGCTTGGAAAATCGGATATTGGTCCTATTGGTAGTCGATTGAAAAATCTGAGATTCAAACAAATGAGCAATGTTGAGTTTATTGCCAATTTCGCCCACCAGCGCTCAGGGCCCACGCAGCCGTGATTCGCCGATAGTTTCCAGCGCTGACGGCCCCAGCCAGCCAGCAATTATTTGTCGAAGGTCACGTTTCGGTAAACACGGTGCTTTAAGAAATTATGATGCCTGTCAACTGTAGCACATATTCAGGGCAAGGCCCCTCTTTTGCCTAGGCGCGCGCGATTTTTGACAGGCGTACATTGTCTTCAACGCCAGGCTGGTGCAGTCTGCTCCCCTGTGAGTAGCAGCAGCAACAACAGGCAGAATTACTAAGTTGCAGCAAGGACAACCGGGGAAGCGCCAGAACCACAAACCAAATCGCAGCAGCAGCAGCAGCAGCGACGACAACAGCAACAGCAACAGCAACAGCAACAGAAAAAGCAACAGAAACAGCGGCAACGGCACCAACACCAACATCAATACCAATATCAGTGTCATCGACGACAACATCAGGAGCAGCAGCAACAGCAGTAGCAACAACAGCAGCAGCAGCCGTCGTGACAATGAAGACGACAATAGAAACAGCAACAACGACAAGAACGGCAGCAACAGCAAAGCATCATTAGCAGCAGCAACACAAGCAAGAGCTACACCAACCGCAAAGGTAACAGTAGCAAGAAGCAACAACCGCAGCAACAGCAACGACAATGGCGAGGGCATAACCTACAACACCAGCGGCGCCGCTGCCAGCAAAACCAACAGCCATGCAACAACAACGACAACGCCGACAGCGACAAACCCGAACTGCAACCACCGCAGCAACCGCGAAACCGATGGCTAGCAGCAGCTGCCGCGTCTGCCTGCGAAGCCGTTAGCAACAAAAACAAGCAGCGGCAACCACAACGGCAATAGCAGCTGGCCAGCAGTGGCAACGACAACAACACTGGCAGCGCCAACAGCAACGATAACTGCAACTGTGTCAACAAGAACAAGGGCAAGAAGAAGAACAGCAGCAGCGACATCAGCAACAGCATCCCAACGCCAGCGAGAGAAACAGCAACAACCACCAAAACAGCGTCAGCCGCAGCCAACAGCAGCAACATCAGCGACTTTTCATCTTCGACCGCAGTCGCGCCCGCCGCCGCCGCCGCCGCCATCGCCACTATACCATTACCACCACCGCCGCCGCCCAACAACAGCAACAACAGGAGCAGCAACACCGGCTAGCGACAGCAGTGACAGCAATAGTAGCATGTTCGCAGCATCTCGCGCAACCATGACAACAATGAAAAAGAAGAGGCGGCGGCGGCGTGACTGAGAATCCGCCGTTTCATGGAAGAATTGTTGCGCGCAAGGAGGCTAAGTTATTTGAAGATGCGCGCAGACGCGTCTACATCTGTTGCGCCCCAGTCTGCCAGACTCTACTGGACGAAACATGCAAATCCCCCAAGTTTATTGCGCAGATTCACAAAGAATCTGGGGCTCCCCTTTTTCGCTGTTTGGTATCCCCTACACACAAAACTGACGAACCAGCCAGGCACAAACAAGCAAGACAACACCCAGGACAGCTGCTCAACAAGCAAGCAATCGGGCCAAGAGTCACATAGATAGCTCGTTGATGTAGTCTGCGGTTTATCAACGTCTCCAGATGCCTTTCCTTGGCAGCTGGGTTGCCAGTAAACATGTGCCTGAGGCAACATGGCTGTCGTCAGCTTCTGCATCAGCATCAGCAGCAGCCCGTAGTCCCACTCCGGCGCGGTATGGATGGCGCAACTTGCCTCAAGAAATTTACTGAAACAAACACCGTCAGCCGCCAGACCTAGCCCTTTCTTGGGTTCTGCCCACGGAGAGCGGTTCGCTCTCCACACTAAGAGTCAAGCTTTACGCGGCGCTGACAGCCTGTACGCGAAGCGCGCGGTGTGCGCACCTGGGGTTGGGGGGGCACAGCGTTGCTCAACGCAATCTCACAGCATGCTTGTCAGAACGGCCAGCCAACCCCCGATTCAAATCCAACCCCCGAAGCGGCTTGCGCTCTTTCAGTTTGGTGAAGATGCTATGCATGACGTCAACATCCCCGATCGTCTCATGCACGATCTTATTGGAAATTACTTCAAGCCCAGCGCAGTTGTCACTGCTCTCGGCGGCAAACCTTACTTGCGTAAGCTCAAGTGCGGAGAAGTCGAACCGCAGCCATGGAAGCCATGCACTCCCTCCGTTTGTTCATTTGATCAATTAAAGTAAGCTCCACTTTCCCAACCCTTCCATCGCCTTTAATCCTACAGATTGAGTTTTTTGTTAAATTTATAAAGGCTACTTGTTGAGTACGTTACATTCCGACAGCAAAGTACTTAAAGACCTCGATAAGACCCTACAAGGCTTTTGCTGTCAAAATCTATTCCCGCTTGGGAGCAATTTTGGAGATGCAACTACTGGGCAATGCTCTTCGGCCATTGCGCTCTTGGCGGCCAGCTACCAGCAGCGGTCCATTGGGCCAGCGCTCTTCGCGGAAAAAAAAAAACAAAAAAAAAACCCGCGACAGCACCGTCAGAGCCACGATCAATCCTTGATTATCTCTCGCGCGAACAGCCTATTATGAACGTCATTCGGCGCTCGCCTGCGCTTGAATATACTCTCAGGTCCTTGTCCTCGGGTGAAGAGCCCTCTTCCCGAAGCTTGAGTTGCTTGGCCTTCTTGACATGCTCGGCACTTGTGACCCTGACATGCCCAATTTAGCGGGAATGCTTTTATGGCTTCGACAGTGGGAGCAAACAGCCCCTGCAGCACGCTCCTGTGTACTCTTCATTGGTGACTGCGGAGATCGAGTGGCTGTGCACACTGTCGGTTGTCAGCCCCCCGGTTGCTGGACTGCCATCATCACTTTCTCACCAGGGCGACTCATTCGAGTGTATTGGTCACACTTTGCCACTACGCCCAGAGGCGGTTTTCTCAAGGTGCTCAGTGACAATTGTTTCTCACCGATTGCTCGCTTGCAGGTGCCGCCATTGATTCAGTCTGCCACGGCCAAATTGAAAAAGGCATCATTCTGAGAACAACACTCGTTGATGACCACTCTCTCCCTGTCTTTAGTGAGTTCGGCTATGTCCATAAGGGAGCTATCACGTGGCAGTGTATTGATCACCCTACGCCTTACGAAGGACTCATTGCCATAGGACGTGCTGTTGGAGGGCCCGCCCACCCCCCTTCCAAGCATAACTATCAACCTCGACCTGGCTTGGATCTATCATGTCAAATTGCAGCCCTCATTGCGCACGCATGTGCTGATACTGTCGTCCTTATCGCTCTCCCCACCGACTCTGGTTGGGTGCCGACCACATGGTACACCTTCCTCCCTGAAGTCTCTGTTCCGGCCACCCATGATCGCACTTCTGTGATCTTTCTCTCGGGACAGAGAGTGCGTTGCTCTTGTGTGCAAGCTCGTCCCCTCTATTGCCTTCTTAGGCCATGACCTTGGGGCCGTGCCGAGAGTTCTCCTTAGCCACAATGACTGGGGATGAAGGTACTTTTGAGGTTCGATGGCTCCCTCGCTCCTCCAAAGTCATCCCTCTGCGCAATCTGACATCTGCCATGAGGCTTGCATGGAATACGTTGCATGCCGGCCAACTCCAATCAAGGTCCTTCTTCCGTGTCCGCAGTCTCGCCTGCTTTTGCTATCTGTGAATTACCTGTGGATTTCACATTTGATGAATTCCGGGCTGCGTATCCGGGAGTTGACCTCTTTACTTTTGACCCCGATCTATGGGCAGGGCTGGGAGCGCATGCTATCCAACGGCGGCTTGCCGTATACACACAGCCCCCAATCTCCACGTTTGCACATGGAATGTTACTAGCCTTGCCGCACTGCAAAATCACCATGATAAGCTCGCACACATTCAGGTCGGCCGTGTTAAAGGCTTTGTGTTGCTCCAGCAAACTAATTGGACACCTGCTCAACCGGCCACCTTAACCACTGTCCACCCACATATTAATATTGCTGCCAGCAATCTTCCGCCTGACCAGACAGGCAGTGGTGGTGTGTGCATCCTCCCACCCCTACCTAGGGTGGACTCAGATCGAGCATACTGAAATTATCCCGGGATTTCTACAGGACGCACTCTACGAAAAGTATGGAGCTCAAGTCCGTGTCATCAACGTCTACGTCCATCCCGCTCGGACTAAGGAAGTTGGTGCGCGATTAATCTCACACCTCGCCCATATTTCCGACTCGTGTGTTGTCCTCGGAGGAGACTTCAACCAACTTTCCAACACTCCAATGTGGGCAGACCTGGTCGCTCACTTCTCGTGTGTGTCGCCCAAACATACTACCTATTTGAGCGGTGGTATCGGATCCGCGCTTGATCGCCTCCTGCTCAGGCACCCCATGGTGGACAATGACAGTGCTCGGGTCACATACCATGTACGCTGGCCTGCTACCCGTCCGAGCCAGCATGGAGCGCTGTGGGGCACGCTTAAGGTCGCCTCTAGCATTTCTCCCTTCCCGGGGACTCAGTTATGCAAGTCGTACTAGAGGGGGAGGTGCCGCGTCCGATGAGCAGTATTCCAAACTGGTACGCAGGGTCCATGCTGCTGATGACCTCTGTGATTTCAAGGTTGCTGTATGGACCTGGTGGCGTGAGCAGCCCCTTCCACGACAAACGCTGCCTGCCCACTGCCTGATTCGTAAAGCCTTGAAAAGTACCCAGGGCGGCAACGTGCATGTCCCTTTCGCCACTATGCAAAGTCTCTGCGAAACGATGTCGCTTCCTGTCCCTCTCTCCTCCTTGCGCATCAATGATCAGGCCTATTGGGTGCCTCGCCTAGTTGCCGAAGCCATTCTTAACACTTACGAAGCCGGTCGGGCACTAGCAAGTGCGCATCCAGGGGTCATTCACGACACTAATCGAATTGCCGCGACACCAGGTCAGGCCCGAGGTTGGGATAGATGCAGAGTCGCTGCGCCGCGCGTTGCCCGGACCAGTGGCCTTGTGCTGGACAAAGCTGGTCGGCAATGTAGGACCGCGGAGGCGGTAGATGAAGCCATGCGAGCCACGCGCGCTTTTTGGCAAGACGAGCCTGTAGTATGGGATGCACAGTGGGAGGAGTTGCTTTCACAGTATTCACCACCACCCTTTGCCAAATGTACCCTGCCTATTGATGATGACCTCTTACGTGCTGTGGTACGCTCTCCGGACAGTGCCCCTGGCCTTGACGGGCTGCCTTACGCGGCCTACCGGGCGGCGCCTAATGCCGCATCCCGTGTGCTTACGCACCGTCTACATGACTATGTCGGCCTCCAAGCACCGGCTCCGGTACAGGCCTTCCCAAAGCCGATACAGGGTCGTACGCGGACAACTTTCGGCCGCTGGGGGTCCCTAATACTGCTGACCGCATCATTGACCATGCTGTGTATGTGCAAATGTACTCAGCCCTTCGAGGTTCCCTTCATCCTAGTCAGACTCTTGTCAATATTTTCAGGGAACCCCAGGGAAATTTCCTGGATATGCAGACCTACCTCGGCGATCGCACACGGCCATACTTTGTGCTGCTGTCTGACTTAGCCAAAGCTTTCGAACGAGTCAATCCGCATTGGGTCCGCCGTATCCTTCAGATCCTCAATGCACCTGTTTGGGTGCTGCAGTACGCTACGTACGTCCTCTTTGGCCGTTCGGTGCGCCATCGTATTGGACGCTTTTATCGCCCACCCATCCCTGTACATCAAGGAGTCGACATGGGACGTGCTGTCTCAGTTCTTCTATTTTGTGTCGCCATGGACCCCATATACGTCGTTCTGAACGCTATCCCTGGCGTGCTCAGTGTCAAGGGCTACATGGACGACAACGCTACTTGTGGTGCAAATGGGCTGTGGCTCTCGGAAGCACAACGAGCATTCACATTGGCCACCACGGCAGGTTTTCAGGTCCTTGGACATCACTGTATTGGGGCTTGGTCTGCGGAGAGTGCGGGTACTACTCAGCCTCTCCCAGACCAGACCCTAATCAAGCAAGGGGGGCCATCCTTCTCTCAGGCGCTGGCCTCTATGCCAGTAGGGGCAGATGTCATCTTGGGGTGCGCCGCTCGCCGCGCCCATCTTGCCAGTGCGGATGTTGCCGACTTCCTTGATGGTCAGGACAGGCTCCGAGACATTTGGGCACACCTCCTAGACGTTGAATGCGCCTGCAAATGCAAAACGCATCTACTAGGTTCTAGCAATGCCACCAGCCACGACATCAGTGTCGCTGACGCTGCCCCTTGGGGGGCCCGCATTCTTGCTTCTGGTGCTACCGTGCTGGGCCTGCCCCTACACGGACACGGTCAAGACCTTGGCCCCCCTCGTATCGCAGCAGCCTTTGCTGCTAAGGCACACGCCACTTGCACAGACAGACTGCGCGTCTTTAGGCACCTAAATCTGTCCGTGCGGGAACGCGGTATGTTTTGTGCTTTCTACCTGCAGTCCACGTACTTATATGCGTACAGTGTGCGTTGGCCATCTGCGAAGGAATTTACTAACCACCGCCGCCTCCTTGCCCGTGCGCTTTATCCTTCGCGTGCATGGATTGACATGAACGCCTTGCCGGAAGTACTGCGCTATTTGCGCATTGCGCCTGTGCTCGCTCCAGATTGCTTGGTACTCAAGGCAGTTATCGGGCTGGCCAGTCGGTTGTTGGCTCCGAACCTCCTGAGTTGGGAATCCGCGTTGACGGTTCTCCCCCAGGCTCTGGGACGTGTGCTTAGCAGGCTGCTCTACGCCTTCCCACGCATTCGTGAAGTTTGGAATTCATGTCCTGGAAGCGGACAGCCAGCCGCGGCTATGAAGACCCATCTTGCCAAATATATTGGTCTGATTGAGGAAGAGCGTGCTATTGCCTTCCTAACTCGCCGTATGGCCACTGCCGCCTGGAAGGATCGATCGGACATTTCTTTCTCAACTCTCCTTCATGCATTGCCACATAAGACTGTTGCGCCTACTGTTCGGCAGGCTGTCCTCAAGTGGGCTTTTGACGAGGAAAGCGACACTTGGTTCCTCCTTAGGCGCCATTGGACAAGACAGTCGGTGTGTGCCTGTGGATGTGGTGCTGACAGCAAACTCTTTCCTCGTGGCTTTTTTGCGGGTGCCCTCTCACACACACATCTAAACCTGGAAATTGAGTGGATGCGACATGTACCCATAGAGGCTGCTGCCCTTGGGGTCCATACTAGCTCATTGCCTTCGCTGCCCGTCATGTTGCCTTCACCGCCTGCGCTTCGACATGACGGGCACCTTGATTCCGCTACCACGCTGCTCCGGCAATCGGCCCCTTGGTTGCAACGTGCCTGTGTCCTATGTGGCCATGGTGATAACAGTGTTCAACACTGGATGTCTTCTTGCGCGTGTCTAGGTGCAGCCGGTTCGCTGCTGCTCGGTTGCTCTTGGCGCTTTTCTCATTGGTTTCCGCAGGCGCACTGGCCCAGAACCCAATCTGCCAGATGCTATGCCTTATATGCCGGAGCCCGCGCCATAATCAGGCAGAGAGGGGGCCTCGTAGCTAAGCACGGCGACCCGCCTGCTGCTGCTCCCCTTGATCTTTTGCACACTGCCTGTTTGGTCGCCACTTGTGCCTTCGAACTGCTGCCCAGCGATGTCAGAATGGGGGTGCGCCCTGCCTGGTTAGTTGGACCCTCCGCACACCGTAGCTGTGTCTGGCTTGATCATGTTCGCTTTGCTGCTGGTGCGCCTCTCCATGCACTCTCACCTAAGATACCCCATTTCACCTACCAGGGCGATTCGTCGGCCTTGCCTGGGTCGTTGCTTGCGGTTGTCATGGAACACGGCCGTGAGCGACACCTTCTTCAGGCTTATCACCACGGCACGCCTAACATTACACTCGAAGCAAGGGTGTGCGAGTGCGGGGTGGCCCATATCTACGTATTTGCCGTACAGGTAGTGAGGCCTGGCGATCCCCTTATTTGCGCTTCTCGCGCGTGGAGGTGGACCGCCCTGGTAGCGCACTTTGACGGCAGCTGTCATCGGGCTGACGCGGCTGGAGGTGCTGGGGTCATTGTGCGGAAGTTTGCGGGGGATGACTACGAGGTCCTTGCCCAAACGGCCTACCCCCTTCCTGACTGCCCGGACTCCTACCACGCCGAGGGTTTTGCAAGTGCATACGCGGTCCAGGCCCTTGCGAGCCTTTACCCCAATTATCCCGCTGTACAGGAATGTCTCATCATTGGGGATAACTCCTCCATCTTAAGTTATTGGAGGCGCACCGCTCGGGTGCGACGCCCGGCCCTAGTCACAGCCCTGCACCAGGCTCAGCTCATTGCAGCTACGGAGCTTCCCCGGATCTCTTGGCGCTATGTTCCCCGCGAAGCCAATCTCTTGGCGCTCACTTCTGCTGGGACTGTGCGTAATTATGCTTTTCCGCAGCACCACCCTCTGTTCGGTGTCTTTGACTTGGAGCGTTCCTGCCGCCGTGCCACAGATTGGAAACTCCCGAGATTACTGGATGCAGAACAGAGAGCATTTCTCAAACAGAATTCGGCTTGGGAGCACGCGCCTGTGGTCCTCTCGACGAGCGGTCATGACGTGGAGTCATTCTGTCGGTCTTCTAATTATCGTAGTGACCCCTTCCAGGCTGTCAGTCGTCTGGTTGAGAGGTCATGGAAAAAGTCCCTGGAGGATTCCCAGCCATCGCTGAGACTCAGGCCTTCCCAGGTGGTGTCGGCATCCATTGCTCAAAGTGTTACAACCATTCAAGGCCGTGAAACCCGGTAGGGTTGCAGACTACTGCACTGAGAGTGAAGCACAGTCGGTACACGCAAAACAGGTTGTGCGACAATGCCGTCGGCTCCAAGCCTTGAGTAGGTGTCTTGCCAAGCATTCGCAGGGGGTTCCATCTCAGAACCTGAGTGATCAGATCACGGCCATTCAGAGGCAGATCATTGATGCCAAACACTTTGGGACTTCGTATGCCCAGTGGTCATCCACAAATTCCTTGCCGCTTTTAGGAGGTGCAATCTTCGATCTAGAGGCTGTCAACAAGCATTTTGCCCAGGTTGACGTATTTGCTAAACAAGCCACGGGCAGGTTCAATAAGGATAGGCATGAGGCATGGAAAGGCCGCTTGCGTCAATCTTTTAAACCAGGGAGGGAAAGTGGCATTCCAGTGCATGCAGACGGGATTCACTCCCGAGGTCTCGCAAGTCACTCTGCGTGAACCCCTTGAGGTAGTGCATGTGCGCAAGCATAAAAAGGGTCCTAGGGTTGTGAGGTTGGTCAAGGAGGTCCATCCGCCAGCCCGTATCTTGGTAGGTGACGAATACATCACCCTCGAGGAAGATTGCCGGACTCTCCGACTGCCCCCTGGGAAGCCTTGTGAGAAAGGTTCAGTGCGCCTGGAACGATGGCTTACTAATCCCAGAGACATCCATACAGAATTCTTCGCCTTTTGGGACCAGTTCTGGAACCCGAGTGCAGGTGACGCTTTCGTTTTGCCTGATGGTGATTCGTTTGCACAAGACTTCCCCAATTGTCTGGACACTTGCATCACAGTATCCGAGGTGAGGTATATCCTTTCACACACCCGCAGTAATACCAGTGTCGGCTCTGATGGATGGAATTTAGCAGATATGAAGGTACTTGAAGACGGTTTCCTTCAGATGCTAGTGGATGCGTGGAATGGCATATTCTCGGCAGTCTTGTGTGTCCCGAGCACCTGGATGTTGTCCCGAGTGCTGCTGTTAGCCAAAGTTCTCGAACCTGACCGTATCACTGACTGTCGGCCGATCACGATTGCGCCGCTGTGTTACCGAGTATGTGCCCGAGCTCTCAATCGTAAGCTGACCCGTCAATTGCTCCCCTACCTGCCGGTTGGGGTGCTGGGGGGTCTCCCAGGTAGGGCGGCATGGGAGTCCTATTATTGCACCCAGACTCTGATTGAGAACGCACATTTGACACAAGGCCGTCTCATGGGCGCCAGCATGGACATTGTGAAATTCTTTAACTGCCTCCCCCGCCCTGCAGTATTGCAGATCCTCAAAGCGGCTGGTATACCAGAGGCATGTGCTAAGGTTTGGTTGGATTTGTTGAACTCACTTCATCGGCACCTCAGGGTTCAAAATTTCCTCTCTACGGGTCACACCTCTCGGGTAGGAGTGCCAGAGGGAGACCCGCTCAGCGTGCTCACGGCTGCCTTATTTGGGTCCTATTGGTTGCATCGCCTTAAACGCATCCCGGGTAATGGTACAGACGGCAAAGTGGTTGCCACGATTTTCGTGGATAACCTTGACTTCTTGTCTGATTGCCCTGAAATGTTTGGTTTGGCAATCCGGGAGACTCTCAAAATGCAGGATGAATTCTCATTGGCCATAGACGTCAAAAAATCATGGACGTGGTATGTGAATGTACCTGTGAACCGGCGGTTCCAGGGAGATTTCGTCAGGCGGTTGTCCAGTAAAAATCTTGGTGCGGCTCTCACCTACGTTAAGCAGCCACGAAATAGTGTTCAGGTGTCGCGCATGGAGGCTGCTACTGGTAAGATGAAGAGACTGATTAACCTACCAGTTGAGCTTGGTGAGAAGGTGAGGCTCATGAAGGCCGGAGTGCTACAGGCAGCATTTGCGTGTGCCGAGGTGACATTCCTTGGTGGCAGGCACTTCGCACGCTTCCGTGATGCTATGTGTGGTGTCTTTTACACGACGCACCATTGGGCTCACAGAAAGGCTGCCTTGTTTCTGCTTGACCAGTCGGTTGATCCCTTCCTGTGGGTTACTTTCATGCAGATCAAGATGCTTAGACGGGCCTTGTGGTCGTCCGAGGCTGCCTGGACATTTGCACGGGAGGTGCTGTCGGGGGATATTGATTCGCCCGGTAACCCCTTTGTGCCCTCAAATCCCACCTGTCGGTGCTCAATATTGTGCTGGATGGCGAGGGTTTCATGATCTCACCCTTGTGGCCGAAAGTGCACATCCGTGGGGATGATTGGCTGTTGGTGCAGGAGTGTATCTTGGAGGCCTGGGGCCAACACATTGCCGTCGAGCTTGGTGGCAGAAAGGGAGTCACGAGAGACTTGTCAATTGACTGGTGTGCCACGAGAAACCTCATTACGCAGATGCCCAGCGTGCGAGATCAAGCAGCAGTCCGCACACACCTGTCGGGTTCCATTGCAACAGAGGAACGGTATTCTCATGTGTCGGGATGCAGTGTGCTTTGTCCGGCATGTGGAGAGACCGACACTGTAGCCCATCGGGTTTTGCGTTGTTCTCACACGCACCTGCTCCGTGATGAATGTCCATCCCTCCGGGAATTGGATGAAACTGCCGCGTTGTTCCCATATGTCCCGAGATTGCCAGCGCAGGACCTCTTTGTGCGGGCCTGTAGGGCACGGCCGAAACTAGAATGGCTTCCTCAGGATGGTGACGAGCTGATTGTGGCTTTCACTGATGGGGCGGGTCAGGATCCGACATCGTCTGTGTGTGACACATCCTGGGCAGTAGCGATCACACGCCCGAGTACATGGGACAGTAGAACCTGTGCAGCAGAGGCCAGGATCTCCAAGTGTGCGCCCCCGATCTTCGATGTCTTTGCGACGGGTAAGACTTCTGGTAGGCAAACAGTTGGACGAGCAGAGCTTTCTGCTGCAATCGTTGCCATCGGGAGCTTCAAAAATTTGAGGCTGGTCACGGATTCTGCATATGTCTTGTCCACGATCGAAGCCTGGAAGAAAAATCCTGTGCTCTCTTACTGGGCTAACCGACCCAATTTTGATCTCATCTTGGGGTTGCGTGATGCACTGATGGCCCACGCGGGACCACGCACCTTACAATTTGATAAGATCAAGAGCCACCAAGACGAGCTTCTTGATGTGACCCGGCTTGCAGATCTTGAGCTTATTGACTTTTGGGGCAATGATCGTGCTGACCATGCAGCCGGACGGGCACTCGAAGCAGACAACCCTGAGGTGTTGTCCAATCGGAATCGAGCCCAGGCAGCGGTTGCCTTCCGGAAACACAAATGGTCTAGTGTTTTGCTTGGTATTGCATCCACGGTAAAGGTCTTTCCAGTGCCTAAAGCCTCGGACGAGGGTGACCATGGTGGCGGTAACTTCCCCGCAGATCCCGCTAGGACAGATTCGCCCCCCTCTGGTTTCACAGCACTGTGCATGCCGATTCCTGAAAAGTTCTGTAGGTCTTGCCCCTGGACGCATACCTTCACTCAGGCATTGCACCAGTGGATGCAAAAATTGCAATGGCCTGACCGACCGGCTGCATCATCCGGGGTTGCAATGGTTGAGTTGTTGGCATCATTCAAACTTGAAACGGGATTGAATGTACCGGTACCAAGGCCGGATGCAAATGGCTGTTTCACGTTGTCACGAATACTGCCCACAGTCACGGACCTCACGCCGCTGGGCAACGAGATGCAACGGTTTTGTTCGGCTATTCAGTCGCTGGAAACTCAGCTGCAGAGATTCCTCCTGCCGTGGAGCGAGACTAAGCATCTCTCTGTTTCCAGTTTGGGTTATCGCTTTGGTGAGTTGCAAGTGAATGGTTTTGCGGTCCGTCCCTGGATGCCGCATGAGCAAGGGGTGAGAAATGCTGTCAGTAACTACTTCGATAAGCTTACGACAAAGAACTTGTCATCGCCCCTGGTGATAGTTACTGATGCAATCACTACCGTATCTCCGTATGATGCCATTGTCACATGTAAGGCCCATAGGCTTGGGGCGAACGTGGCCCAAAAGGCATGGTCCAGACGGAGACAGGATCGACGCACCTGCTTGGCTTGGCCGTAGTTGGTTAGCTTCCTTGCAGAGTCACTTCAGTGCCCCTTGGTGGTAGGCTGCCCGGTAACGTAACCAATCCCGTTGGTCTTGGGTTTTCCTCGGTGATATGGACTGGACTTGGGCCTTGTGGTGGTTGTGTGTGAGTTGCGGGGTGTGCACCTCAGCAGGAGTGTCCGAGCATGAACCCCTGTGGTTCTCCCGCACCATGTTGCTGTATGGGGCCCAATATGCCAAGTTTGCTCCGATTCGGCAAAGGTGTCGTGTATGCTGAAATTCATGACAGGTCTGCCGCAAAGAGAACTTCTTATGGTGAATTGCCTTCCAGAAGGCACACCCTCGTGCATAGCATTGCTAGTCAGGTGGGTGTATCACACCGTAAGAATGATATATATTACTCATCAGGGAGTCTCGAGTTGCAAGCAGTGATGTGCCACACCTTCATGGTGTTGGCCTATAGTGCCTTCCTTTAGTGTAATGTCGTGCTGGCCACCCTCTGTGGCCGTGTACTTTTCTATCGTGAAGGAGATATCCGCCGTGGGGTCGGTACACTTCGCACTCTGCATGTCGGCTGTGTTGCAATAGTAATGTGGAGAATGCCAGTCTGTGCACCTTGAAGTAGTGTGTGAACCTACTACATCCGAGGGTGCCTCCTTGGACTGGTAACGAGGTGTTATCCCCCTGTTTGAGATTGGCCCATGTGTTAACACTGACCCACCACTCTGGTGTCGGTCTACCTGGTATTTCGCGCGGAATGTTATGAGATGCTTCACATCTGGATGGCATGGTGTGACTACTCCTTCGAAAGGCCATGCCATGCAGGTGATGTGTCGTGTCCTCCTGCGTGATCAAGCTGAATCCCGGTGCAACTGCTGGCAAACACCCAGGTTCAGTGCCTATTGCATGTAGTGCTCCGATGCAGGTATGCAAGTGGTCCATATGGAAATTACCCGTCTTGGATCAGGTGAAAGTGTCTTGTTTGCCCGTGTATAAGGTGGTGCATTGCATCGGGTGCCTTGGTGGGGACTTGCCGTGTGCAGGTATTGCTCTTGACTGGTAAGTCTATTCTTTGGATGGTGCCTCTTGGTGCCCCCTGGGAGGCATGGCAATAGTTGCCAGATCAGGAACTTGTGCTGTGCATCATGACCGCCGGGATGTGTATAGGTTACGGCCAACGTGGTGCTCTAGTGAACTCTTGGCATCTGGCCTGGCATCGTTGTCTGTGACGCGGCTCCTTGCCCCGCCCACACCCTATGGAGTGGATTTTTGGTGCCATGTGTCGCAGTGATACGGTCAATCTGGAGAAAAACTGTGATCAGCACATGGGCAGACACTTGGATGTCGGGGTGAGAAGTATCAGGACCTCTTGAATCGCTTCCGGGGTTGACATCCCCCGTCTGTACTTGGTGCATGACGTGGACCTCAGGGTCATGACTCTTTGTTGTGGCAACGCATCGCTTGTGCACGCCAAACGGCGTGGCGCTTGGTGTTCTCTCAGCTGGACATGATCTTGGCGCCCGTCCGGGGCTGGATGCATGGCATCTTTGTGCTTGTGTGCACCTGGGTTTCCGATCCCCGTGGGTCCTTTATGCCCCTGCAAGAGTCAGGTGGCGGATGTAGCAGTCGACAATCTGAAAATGGGCCGCTTGCTTCCTGGGGGTGGGCTCTCGGTCTGGTGTTTTGGGTTTTGGCCCCCTTTTTCTTTGTTGGCGCCCTGGCCGGGCTGTCTTCTTGGGTTGGTTTTCCCGGGGGGGCAGGACCGGGGGCTTTCTACCCCTTAGGTGGTAGGCTGCCCGGCAACGTAACCGAGCCAATAAAGAAGCAGACTTCCTCGCTGGCATTGCTAGTGCTGCCGCGCGAAACAATTTCCCTCCCTGCCCCGGCAGGTGAGGAATGGCAGTCCACCGCAGCAATCGCTCTCTCTGAACGCTCAAGCTTCTGCCTGGTTGAGTGCCCCACATTCCATGCGCAGGATCTTGCGCACATCCGTGCCCACCACCCTGCATACCGCGCTGCGCTTGAAGCTTATAGGGGGGGGGGGCGTGTATCGGCTCTAATGCTCAGGGGGTCACGGTCCTCAAGCAGGTCCCGTACCGGATCGATGGTGATGATTGTTTAGGTAGGGCCTATCCGATCGTTAAAGGTGCAGCCGCGCTTCCGCGTTTTGTTCGCGCAGCGCTTTTCCACAGCGACCATGTTGAAATTGACATGTGTGGCGCGCATTACGCTATTTTCCAGCACATGGTTGCGCAGCAAGGCTTGGTTCTGCCTCGCCTAGATGAGTTTCGGGCTTATTTGCACGCAGACCTTTCCGCCTCACCAGCTGGCCGGAGCGCTTTACACCTCGTTAAGCTGTTGCCCACTGTTTTACTCAATAGCTCTGTTGAACATGCCACCCAAATGCTTGAGCAAAACAGATTTAACCCAGGCCCTGAGCTGGTTGCCCTGTTACGACGTGTCGCGAATGCTAAGCCGGCCTTTTTACGTGCGTGTACAGACGCTAACCTTCTGCGATCTCTCGTAGGGCTACATGATGGCAACCGCATTTACTTCTTGCTTGAGGGCATTGAAGCAGCGTTCATGCGCACACTGGTTCGGGAATTACTCCGTAGGGTCAAGCCTCGGTCGTTGGTCTTTATCCATGACGGCCTGTTGATTTCGCCGGAGCCTTCGACTGTTGACCTTGAGGCTTGCTTGATTGCGGCTTCCCTTGGTCTTCACCTCGTGCCCCCCCCACACTTTCAAGTTAAAATTGAGAAGCTCCAGCATGATCCGCACCCACCACCAGGACCCCTCCCTAGGCGAGCTGAGGTCCAGGCCTTGGTTACCACTGACTCCCGCCCCACTAAGGCCCGTAAACTTGCCCCCGCTGCACCGACGGGTGAAACCTTGCATAACTTTTGGTCCCGCCGCTCTGGCTCAACAGTGCGTATGTGATAGGTATCAGCCGCTTGGTAGTCCATTGAGGTACTGCCTGCACCTCGGGGCTTGTGCCGCCCAGTGTGTGACCGATAGCGACGACAACGCTCTGACCATCCTTGTATGTTATACCCCCTATGCAGTGTCGACTGAGTAAGGGCCCAGGAGAAGGGTCGTGGAGTACTGTGCCCTGCCCGGTCTCGCGATCTCTTCCTGCCACCATGCCCCCCATCCCAAAACCTAACAATACCGTCCCATGCCAATTTCTGCAGCATCGGACTTGCATCGCCCAGGCGTCCTATGCCTTGCCTGGTCTACCCCCTAATCCGACCTACCCAGAGTGCACCTGCCCCGCGCTTCGGGGCATTTCCTTGCGATGCATGAGGCGGGAGCTTCCAAGTGTATTGGGCACTGCCCAATCTCGTGGTTCTCCCTGCCGTCCATCGTGCCAGCGGCACGGCTACTCGCCTTGTTGCCTGGTGCATTGTTCTGTGCTTCCGCACTTGGCCAACCTGGTCGTGCCGCAATCTGGTAAGACATGCAGATCAGCGCACCCTAAACCCTAACACACCACTTGGTAATCCCGCCGGAAAGTGCTCGCGCTCTGCAACACAGAGTGTTTGTGCATCAACCCATAGACCAACATGCCGATGTAAGGTTGCAGATTGGAGGCTCCTCTCTCCCTTCAATGAGCCCTGAGGTTCTTGATGTGCTTTGCTTGGCAAGGCCTTCTGGCCTCTTACCCGCTCGCCTGTTTTATGCTCCTAGGCGTGACACCCCCTCTGGACGGTCGTAGTCCTAGCTTAAAACATTCCTGGAAAGATGTGTGCCTCAGGTGGCCCTATGGCGGGTGCTTTTGCTTCTCGATGAATATGCACCCACCTAAGTTTGAGCCGCCCTCTAATCTGTGACTAATCTCCATGCCTCTAGGCATCATACCTGCGCTTGAATGGTCGCTACTCCGCTAGGTACGGTCTTGCGACAGACATGGTGCCTAGTCGGGTTTGCCATGCTCACGTACACTGTGGCAGGGATTCCCCTGTCAGTGGTGCGAACGTGACGCCTACGCAATGGGACAGAATGCCTCTGGTGTATTTGGCACTGCCAGATCTCCTTGGGCTTCTGCTTCCTGCTTGTGCATTTTGCCACGGTGTACCTACGCACTTGTAAAAATGCTTCAGCGCTTGGCTCCCATCCTCACTATCGGTTGGGATCATCGCTGTCCCTGCGGAAATTGCGTAGCATATAGTGCAAACTTGATGGTGCATTGCACGCTCACCCCTTGTCTTGTGTGCAATGCTTGATGGCCAGGCCTGTGACGCCCGTCACACTTGCCTGGCCATAGCAACTCCGCTCGATGTCAGTGAGAGGGTAATTCGTTGCACAGCCTCTTTCTGCCTCTGTGCTCCGGGTGATGCCTGTGCACAATTTAATTTACTGCATGCTCGCCTTTTGCTGGCCCTTGCTTGGCCCTTTTTGCCTTCTTCTTCCGTGTGTTGCTTTGCCAAATTTTTGGAACATTGCGCTCGTTGCTCCAGCCGTGTGGCCACGTGTGGGGGTTGACGATGCGCGAATGTGCCCCCTGCGGTCTGGAGCGCGCATGTTCCCATTTTTAATGTGCTCATGCTTCACAAGCCTAGCTCCTCGGTGTAGTCAGTGTCTTCTGGAACTATGTTCCACGCTCTCCCTTTTAATTGCCGCGTTGGCTCGTCTCTTTCCGTTCTGCTCGGCTGGGGAAAGGTTTTTCGTTTGGTTCCGTGTTGTGTTGCTTCGTGGTCTGCCGCGTTGTGTTTTCGGTCCTTTCCTTTGTTTGGCTCATTTCACCAGCACTTTGTCCCTCTCGGTCTCACCCGTCTCACTTTCGATGATTGTATAGTCGTTCTCGTGACCGATGGCTTAATGCCCCAAGGCGCGCGTGTGACAAAAAAAAAGAGCAAGAAGGACAGCTCCGTGAAGGAGAACATCAAGTCCCACTTTCCTGAGTTCTGGTTCCTGATGCGCGTGCTGTGGCTCTCCACCAACCGCAGCGACCACATCGAACCCCGGCACAGCAGGACGATCGGCAGACCACCCCTCCGAACAGAAGCCCAGCACCTGCGGCGAGATCGAGGAGGTCCGGCTGCAGGTGGAGTCGAGCAAGGCTCGGGAGCTCCTGAGGTCCGCGCTCGAACCGCAGAGGGGGTACGCCCTTGTCGCACGCGGAGGGCGCCGCAGACCTCCGTCGCTCTTGCGAATCCAGCATGCGTCAAAGGCGCTCAGGTCCCAGACCAGCTGTTTCCCGCCCGAGGCCGGTGCCTTGCATCCTCGTGGCCTGGGTCTGAGTTTTCAGGCAGCCTCATAGAAACTTATAGGAACCTATAGGAAACCTATGGGAATCCCATAGGAAACCCGTAGGAAGCCTGTAGGAACAGGGCAAGAGAAGGAAGATGAGTCTTCCTACAGCTTTTTTTGATTTCCTACATGTTTCCGACAAGGTTCCTACAGGTTCCTATAAGGACCCCAACAACCCTCGGACTCACTGCCATGATTTGATACTGCTCCGCGCAACGGGTACGGGGGGTTCGTTTTTTAAGTACTGGTCTGCTCAACGGGTCATAGGAAGCTCGTGGCCAGGTCTTTCTTCAGCGTCTGCATGCCCCGGTCCACCACGGCAGTTGCGGTCCTCGGGCCGCTTCGTGCGGTGCACGGCTTCGGGCAGCTCCCTGTCCAGCGTGGCGAACTCGTTGCCCAGGTCTGTCGTGACCACAAAGTTCCCGTCGTCCCCCGTCAGCCCCCGCGCGGCGCGCTTGGTGGCCCGGCCCACCGTCTCGGCGTTCTTGTTCTGCAGAGGTTCCACGGCGGCCTCCCGGGTGAAGACGTCCATCACCACCAGGCACTTCGTCTTCCCCGGGTGTTCTGGCCGAAGTAAATGAGGTCGGCCTGCCCGGTCGTTCGGCCCCTCGGCGGCCGACTTGCCCAGCGCACGCGGCCGGAGCGCCTGCAGGGCCCACGTCGGCCTTCAGCGCCTCAAGACCATTGCCTGCGTCACGTCAAGGTCTGCCTCACAAGTCGGCACAGCTTCCGCGGGTCGCGCACGTTCGTCGGCCAGGTCCCTCAGCGCCTCCGTTTAAAAAACAGCTTTTGTTGCCCCAAAAGGAGCTGCGCTGGCGTCACCGGATGCAGTGAGGCCTGCACACACCTACTTCTTGCCCCAAAAAGGAACTTGAGTAAGGGTCCTCCAGAACGAGGAGAACGAGGAGGCAACACAGCTACTTGTTCTTCGGCCCCCTAGGCTTCCACGAGAGTCTACCGGGCGGTGCCCGTCAGATTCTTCCACTTTGTTCCTGCGAAGTCGCCTCAAGGCTCCACGGAGTCAAAGAGCTGCTGGAGCTCCGCCACGTCGGCCTCCGCCATCTCCGTCTTCACCCGGCTGTCCGACAAATTCGTGAAGCTCGTGTTAGACCACGTTGCTGCCCGCGATCACGAGGCAGCCGGGGTTCCTCTGGTGGTGCGTGGAGAGGCTCTTTGGGCGCCCCGCCGTCCCGCTCCAGGAAGACCCGCGCGCTCTGGTTCCCAGCGGCCGCAGCTCCGGGCCGCTGTCAGGGGCCGCGCTGTTGTTGGACACCTGCAGCTTGCTCCCTGGAGGCCGTAGACGTCCACTGCGCTCTGGTTGGGCAGGCCCGGTGCCTGGAAGTGCGCCCCGAAGTGCTTCGCCGCCCCGTTCGTGAAGTATCTTGGCCGTGCTCCAGGCACCCTGGTCGCCCACGAAGCTGCCGTACAATGGGTCGTAGACGTTGTCTGCCTCGGACATGTACACCACGAAGTTGGAGGCCGCCGAGCCGGTACCGGCAGGCGAAGAGGAGCTCTCGGCCCGGGGTCAAGTTGTAGGTGCGCGCAATGTTCCACGGGTTCGCCGCCAGGGTCAGGGTGTAGCCGTCCACGCTCATTTTCGCGGCCGCTGCTGGGGCGAACCGCCCAGTTTGACAGTGAGACGTCCGTGGGGCCCAGGATCTGCTCTCCTATGGCGGCCACCACCTCGTCTGCGACATCCGGAGCTGGGACTACACACTGTTTCCGCCGGGGCACTTTGACATGGTCTGGGCCAGCCCGGTCTGCACGGAGTACAGCCGAGCTCTGACGATGCGCCCTCGACGACTCGAGGAGGGCGACGCGCTGGTGCTCAGAGCCCTTGAGATCAGGGCGCACTTCGACCCGCTCATGTGGGTCATAGAGAATCCGGCCACCGGGCTGCTGAAGACCCGCCCGTTCATGGAGCGCCTACCCTGGGTGGACGTTACCTACTGCAAGTACGGGACTCCGTACAGGAAGCAGACCCGACTGTGGACCAACATGCGCTGGAGGCCGAGCCGAGGGCTGTGCAGGAGCGGCAGCCGGTGCGACTCGTGGGAAGACGGGAGGCATCTGAGGGGCGCTCAAGGGGGGCCTCGACTCATGGGGGGCCAGCGCGAGAGGGTCAGAGGGCAGTCGCGCGAGCTGCTTTACAGCATTCCTACGGCGCTGTGCGAGGAGATTGCGAGCGCGGCCACGGCAGAGCTTGCGGATCGGCTGAGCATCCCGGACTGAAGCGAGGAGCATTTCTTATAAGATTTTTTATTGTCACAGGGTTGGCTCAGGCTGGTGGCTTGGTAGAGAAATATGGCTTGGTAGAGTGTGGGGGATTCTACCACCCACTGCGGACAACGCGGACAACCCGATTTGCTGCGCGCGGAACTCCACGCGGGCAGGGCCCAAAAAATGGGACATGCCTGTTTCCAGTTCCGAACTCTACGCGGGCATCAACCAAAAATTGGTTGGTGCCTGTCTCCAGTTCCAAGACCAAAAAAAAGCAGGAAGATCCGTCTCTCGGCGATGATCCGTCTCGGACCAGGATAGATTTTTTATTCTCAGGAGAGGCGGTCACCGGGCTGGAGGCGGAAAGATCCGTCTCTCCACAATGATCCGTCTCGGACCATGATAGATTTTTTTATTCCCAGGAGAGGCGGTCACCGGGCTGGAGGTGGAAAGATCCGTCTCGGACCTTGGAATAAAAAGCCCTCTAAATAATGGCGCTCACCGAACTGGCGGTGGAAAGAACCGTCTCTCCACAATGATCCGTCTCTCCACAATGATCCGTCTCGGGAATTTCTCGCTCCCAGGAGAGGCGCTCACCGGGCTGGAGGCTGGAAGATCCGTCTCGGGGATTTCTTGCTTTCCAGGAGATGGAAAGATCCGTCTCGGACCTTTGGAATAAAAGCCCCCTAAGTAGAGGCGCTCACCGGGCTGGAGGCTGGAAGATCTGTCTCGGGGATTTCTTGCTCCCAGGAGATGGAAAGATCCGTCTCGGACCTTGGAATTAAAGTCTCTTAAGGAGAGGCGCTCGCCGGGCTGGAGGCTGGAAGATCCGTCTCGGGGATTTCTTGCTTGCAGGAGATGGAAAGATCCGTCTCGGACCTGGGAATTAAAGTCTCTCAAGGAGAGGCGCTCACCGGGCTGGAGGCTGGAAGATCCGTCTCGGGGATTTCTTGCTCCCAGGAGATGGAAAGATCCGTCTCGGACCTTTGGAATAAAAGCCTGGAGGCTGGAAGATCCGTCTCGGGGATTTCTTGCTCCAAGGAGATGGAAAGATCCGTCTCGGACCTTTGGAATAAAAGCCCCCTAGGTAGAGGCGCTCACCGGGCTGGAGGCTGGAAGATCCGTCTCGGAGATCCTTCTTGGCTCAAGGAAGAAAAAAGAATTCCCAAGGGCACTCGCCTGCAAAAATGATCCGCGCCCGGCCTGCGGTCTGTAAGCTTCAGAGCTGCAGAGCATGGACCCTTACTAGTCAAGCACGGAGACTCCTGTGCCAGAGAGCGTCACCAGCTGATAGGCTATCAGGTGGATGAACACATCCGTCATCGTGCCGTCGAGCGCCTTGAAAGTGAACCGAGCGAGGTCGCGCGAACGAGTGCTGACGCCACTGAGGGGCATCTTGGGCACTCGCTCTGTCGGGAAGCCCGCGATGAAGCTGTGGCGCAGGTAGCCAGCGCGGTCGATGTCGATGTTGCGCACCGTGTCGTCGTAGGTCCCCGCAAGGACCGTGAGGAAGTGGAAGTGCTCCGAGGCTCCCTTCATAGGGTTGTGCGGGTACTGCAGGCTGCCCAGCTGCATCTGCGACTCCAGGAGACTGTCTTCCTGCCTGGCCGCACCGATGGGGGCCACGTCCTGCCCCGGGTTGGCCAGCAGGTGGATCTTAGAGCCCGCGTCGTTGTGCCAAAAAGTCACGAACGCTCCCATGAGCTTCGTGAAGGCGCGCGCAACGGTGACGTTGTGCTCCGCCACGCCCAGAGGCACCGTGGACTGCTGCGTGTGCACCGTGGGGTAGCTGAACACGAGCGACCTTCCTGAGAGGAGCACGCGGTTGAAGGACTCTACCAGCGCAGAGTCCAGGACGACCTGTGAGGCCAGAACTCGGACGTTCTGGATCTCGAAGTCGGTGCTCAGCGTGGCTCCCGCCGGGTGCGCCCCCGCGTTCTCAGACCACAGCGCAGTCGTGGCGTCCGCAAACTCGATCTCTATCACCAGGTTCAGCTGCGGCGGCAGCATCTTGCCGCAGCGCAGGATGCCCACCATGGCGGGGCGCAGCAGCACGTCCGCGTACTCTGGTGCGCCGCGCGGGGCGTCCGAGAGTTGTTCACCTCGTCGAAGCCCTCCACGGCCTTGTTCTGGTTGTGCTCGCGGCCCTTCAGCAGGTCATGCACGGCCACGGTGCGGCCGTAGTAGTTGATGTCGTCGCAGCGCTGGCCGTTGGCGAAGACCTGGATCCTCTGGATGAAACAGGCGGGGTTCGGAGTGGCAGGCGCCAGCGGGTTGGTGGCGTCCGTGTTTCTGACTCTGAAGGCGATCTTGATAGACTCGGGGTCGATGAACGAGGTGCCGCTTGTCAGCGGAATGCGGCAGACCCTCAAGGTGGCGGGAGAGAAGGAGCTCAGCGAGCTGGGAAAATACTGCACGTCGTGGCGCGCGGTCACGTAGTTGGTGTTGCTGGTTTTCAGCTTGTAGTCCAGGCTCTGCATCAACTCATCCTGTGCTCCGGCTGTGACTACCTCCATGCTTCTTTACATGTAGCGCAACACTCATTTTCGCTCGTACGGCGAAGGAGAGTCTAGGCCGCCTCGATATCTCGGGCCAGCTGGTCGTAGCTCGGCGGAGGCAGGCGGCTCTGGCGTGCGGGAGCTTGCCCGGGAGTTCGGCTGGGACTGAGGCAGAGTCACTGGGTTCAGGCCCCAGGAGAAGGGGCGGGGCGTGTGATTGGTCTGCGCCTCTGCTTGCGGGGCTGCCTGAAGTGCTGCTGCCGGAGCGCAGCGTGAAGTGCTGGGGCTGAGTGGCGTCATTCATGTTGTTGGCGGACCGGACGTCCTGCGCGGCTGCGTCCTCACTGCCCTGCTGAGGCCGGAAGAGTGTGTTCTCCAGCACCCAGCCCGTGCCGCGGGCCAGGCCGTAGGCTGCCTGCGAGTCCCACGGCCAACCCTGCCGTTGCCGCCGCGCCAACTCCCGCCGTGGCAGCCATCGCTCCAGCAACCTCTCCCGCTGTGGGTGCGAGGGCTGCTGCTCCTTCGGCCAGGCCCCCCAAGTACCCGAAGGCTCCACCCACGCCCTCGGCGGCGACGGCAACCTCTCGCCACGCTCCACCTCCTGCGCGCGCTGCCCCGCCTTGTCCAGGAGGCGCTCTACGTCGTCGGGTCGACCGATGATCTGTGGCGGTGGCTGCGGCCCTGGGCGGGGCAACACATTTAGGCGGACGTACTCAGCTGCGTCCTGGGGGAGCTGGGAGCGGAAGGCCTGCGCAGCCGCGAGCCCTGCTGCTCCTGCGCCCACAAGGTCCGCTGCTGCCTGCGCTCCGTCGGCCGCGCTGCGCAGACGGCCCGTAATGGAGGGCGGGCCCTGTCCGTTGTTTGTCAGCGCGTCGGCCTCTGGGTCTCCTGCGAGGTCGTCCTCGCCGAAGCGGTTTCCTCCGCCTTGGCGCATCCGGGCCAAGTCCTCGTCCGTGGCCTCAGCGGGAGTGCGGAAGCCTTCCTCTGGAATCGCCCTCAAAGGAGTATGGGCCCGAGAAGAGCCTGCTGCGCTACAGGGGCAAGGCCTCCGCAGAGCTCGCGTCCCTCACATGCTACGCGGACCTCGAGGTCTACAGCACGCCCGCCCCGACGGTCCACATAGCGCAGCAGCAGCCGGCGCGCCAGACCGTCGCGGCTTCTTCCTGCTACGTCGCTGTCGGGCGCTGCGGCTACGTGCCACCCGAGGAGCTGAGGCAGAGGCTCACGCACCACGAGCGGGACAGCGACAAGTACCACGCCGTCCGCACCATGCTGAACGACCTTCTCAAGCTGGCCGACCACTACCTCACCTGGAGACGCCGAACTCGGCCCGTCAGCATGACCCGGCGGGAGGAGCTGGAGCACAGGGCCGCCACTCACTGCAGGGAGTGCCTCGCGTCCTTCGAGACCGCCGAGAAGAAACTCCACCACTGCCACGGCACCGGGCAGTATCTCGGGGCGCTGTGCCACCCCTGCAACATCGCGGCCCAGACGCCCAAGACCATCCCAGTGGTCTTTCACAACGGGGGCGGCTACGACTTCCACTTCCTGCTGCGCTACATCGCCACGAAGGGCTCTCCTGTCAGCAGGGCGCCGCGCGAAGAGCTCGGCGAGGACAGCGACAACGACGGCACCGAGAGCGATGAGGAAGGAAGCGAGTCCGAGAGGCCCATGCCCATGGCCAAGGCTGCGCCAAAGCCAAAGGCCGCACCCAAGGGCAAGGCCAAGGCCGCGCCAAGGCCCCTCAGGGCGACTACAGCCACCTCTGCCTCCGATGCAAGTCGGGCGAGAAGTGCCTGCGATGAGCTGCAGCCCGCTGAGGTTCGTGGACAGCATGAACGTCTTCCCCACGAGCCTGGCCAGCATGATCGACAACCTCAGGGCCTGCACCCACAAGCAGCTGCCAGAGCTCTTCCCGCTGATGGCCTCGCTTCACCTAACATCAGCTGCAGCTGCGCACGCCGACCGACTCTCCGCCCCAAAGACGGCCTCTCAAACAGCGGCGGACACACTGCGACCTGGAGCAGGCGTGGGACTGCATCCTGCGCAAGCTGCCCATGCCCTTCGAGCACTTCTGCGGCGCCGAGGCGTGGGAGATGCCTGCGGTGTGGGAGCAGCACTGCTACGACAGCGTGCTGGCAGGAAAAGCGGTGAGCGCAGAGGACCACCGGCAGGCCGTCAACACCGCCTATCTCATGGGGTGGGAGACCTTCCGCGAGTTCCACGACTGCTACCTCCACACCGACGTCCTGGCCCTGGCGGACGTGATGGAGAGCTACCGGGACTCCTTCCGGGCACAGTCGGGGCTCGACCCCATCCACTACGTCACGCGCCTGGGACGCCATGCTGCGGCACTCGGCCCGCGAGACTCCCATTCACCTCATCAGCGACAAGCAGGCCTACGCGGACGTGCGGTCCTCCGTCATGGGTGGGCTGAGCTGCATCTTCCAGCCCCGAGCTGGGCGAGGTACAGGAGCCCGTCAGCTGGATCTCGTACTTGGACTTCAACGCCATGTACCCGGATGACGCTGCCCATGCCCAACCTGCCAGAAGAAAACGCCGCTAGGCTGAGCTGGCTGCACGAGACGTGCCTCTCGGGGCTGAACTGGAGGAGGTGAGCTACCTGCTTGTCGTGGACTTCGACTTCCCCCCGGAGCTGCGCGACCACTTGGACTGGTCCCCCCGCGCGCATGAAGGTCGGGAAGGGCCTGTACGGGCCGCACACCGCGGACATGGCGGAGCGCCTCGGCCTCTCCCCGTCGCCCTGCGAGAAGCTCGTGCCCTTCCTCGGCATGCACGTAGAGGAGGGCGTGGACGGCAAGCAGGGCCTACCGCTTCGCCTGCAGCCCCTTCATGGCGGGCTTCATGGAGCTCAAGCACAGCGAGCGGAGGCAGCTCAAGACGGCGGGGAGCGTGGTCGCCGAGAAGGTGGTGAAGCTCACCCTGAACGCCATCTTCGGCCGCTGCTGCATGAACCCCGACAAGTTCAGGAACACGAACGCCTACGTGGACCCGGCCAAGTTCGAGCGGGCCGTGGGCAAGAGCTCCGTGACGAACTTCGAGCTCTAGATCAACGACTCGGAGGGGTTCCTGGCCTTCGTGGAGACGCTCAAGACGGACCGCAGCAAGGCCTGCATGAGCGTGCCCACCCAAGTCGGCGCCCGCACGCTGCAGCTCTCCAAGCTCATGATGGAGAAGGCCTACTACCTCCACATGAGGAGGCTCTTCCCGAAGATGAGGCTGCTCTTCACGGACACCGACTACGTGATGGTGCAGATCTTCGAGCTGCAGGACCCGCTCCACGCCATGGCCGAGGCGAACCTGAACGGCGCCACCCTCTTCGACGTGGCCGGCAAGTCCAAGGACCCTGAGAGGGACCTGAGCGCGCTCTCGGCAGCGGCGCGCGCCAAGGCCATCGAGGTGATGGGCCAGCTGGGCAAGCTCGGCGACGAGACCTTCCCCGCCAGGATCCTGGAGTACGTCGGCCTGCGCTCCAAGATGTACAGCATCCTCACGGTCCAGCCCGACGGCGCGCGCAAGGAGAAGCGCAAGATCAAGGGCGTGCCAAAGAAGGCGGTGACCAACGTCCGGCATCTCGAGTACCGGGAGGTGCTGGAGGAAGGCAGCGAGCGCAGGGCGGCCTTCGCGCAGCTGCGCAGCCGCGCGCACGAGATCGCCGTGGAGACCGTCGAGAAGAAGTCGCTCTCGCCCTTCAACGACAAGGTCTACGGCCTTGACGCTCACAACTCGCCCGCTGGGACACTGGCGCAACCTGGAGCAGCTGCGGATGCTGGGCGCTTACGCTCCGCCAGGCTCCGCGCCCTTCGACCTTGTGATGGAGTTCCTCGTGGGGCCCCCGCCTCTGCATGGGGCCCGCTCCGAACTGCCGCTGCGGCTAAGCCGCTGCTGGGCGTAGACTGTCGGAACCGGAAAAAAAGATCCCGAGCTCTCGTTTTCTCGCTTTCTCGATAATGCTTATTCGATCCGCCGCAGCTGCTCAAAATGACTTCCTCGGCGGCCTTCCGTGCGTGCAGGCTGGCTTCTGGAAGCCCGCCGCGTGCTTAAAGTGGGCGGACAAGGACGCTCCCTGCCATGCGGCTGCTCTGATGGCCCAGCGGCCTCCCTGCAACATGCTACGCAAGCGGCCTTGCGAGGACGCGCTGGAGATCCTCGTGCGCCTTGCGGCCGCTCTGATGGCCAGTGGCCTTCCGCGCGGCCTCGCAGAATGCACTGCTCGAGGCCGCGTCTGCACCACCATGTATCGAGAGGATCTCTTGCCGAGGCTGCGCCGACTCTCCTTGGGATGCTGGAGCACTCTGCAATCGCAGTGAGCGAGATCTGGCGGAACTGCAGAGGGAGCTGCTCTGCTTGAGAGGCGGGTCGCGCAAAGAAAAAAAGCCTGCCATGCCGCCGCAGCTGCTCAAATGACTTCCTCGGCGGCCTTCCGATGCGTGCAGGCATGGCTTCTGGAGAAGCCCGCCGCGTGGGCGGCGCTCGCTGCCTTGCGGCTGCTCAGATGGCCCAGCGTCCCGCCAAGCGGCCTCGCGAAGACGCGCTGCTTGAGGCCGAGCGCTCGTACTGTTGGTACCAGCGCCGCCGCATCGAGCTCTCGATGAGCAGCTGGACGGCGCGTCGTGGTTGTCCCTTGCGCGCGAGCTCGAAAATACCGAGCACTCGCAGGAAGTCTTAGGAGGTGTGCGAGATCTGTACGGCTCTTCGCACCCCGGCCACGCGCGCGCAGCGGGCAGAGCTGCCCTGCGCTGGTTTGAGAGCATATCACGTAGTACGGGCGGTGGGAAAATTGGAAAGTCAGAGATGACGAGGGCCCCGAACGATGTGAAGGAGCTTATCAGTGAGGGCAGGCGGGCTGACAAGTAGAAGAAGCAAAAACAGGGGTGGGAGCCTGGGGCCTCTCTGTAGCCTCCTCTGGCGGGACTGCACCTCCCCCCGCGGTTCGGGAACAGAGTTTTCGGGGCCTTTTCGGAGATCCCTGTGCCTCTCTCTTTAGAGGGGGTTTCCCAAATGGATTCTATTCTACCTAAGAGGCTCCTGGCACTCGTCCGTCCAGCATTTGACCTCGTCCTGCAAAGGATTCGAAGTCTAAAACGCTGCGTGCAGGCGTGTGGCTGCAAAATAATGACCCCTAGATATGCTTGCAAAATGCCCAGCAGCTGCGTTTCTGCAAGGCGAGCTAAAAAAACAGGGAAAAAAAAGAAAGCCAAGCCAAACCAGCCAGAAAGCCAGCCAGGAGCCAAGCCAAACCAGCCAGAAAGCCAGCCAGGAGCCAAGCCAAGCTGAGGCCCAGGAGCAGACGGAGACGGAGGCCCATGAGCCGGCAGAGACGGAGGCCCAATGAGCCGGCCGAAAAGCCGGCTGAGGTCCAGAGCAGACGGAGACGGAGCCCCATGAGCCGGCCGAAACGGCCCGGAGCTGCGGCTGCTGGGCAACCGAGCGCCAGGGTCTTCCTGGAGCGGGACGGTGGGACGCACCAGTGCGAGCTCATCATGATCAACGACGAGGCTCTGGTGCAGACAAAGAGCTCGACGCAGCTGTCCTTGACCACGAACCAGAGGAACCCCGGCTGCCTGGTGATCGCGGGCAACACGTGGTCTGCAACACGAGCTTCACGAATTTGTCGGACAGCAGGGTGAAGACGGAGATGGCCGAGGCCGACGTGGCAGAGCTCCAGCAGCTGTTCGACTCCGTGGAGGCCAAGCAGTACAAGCGCCCGGACATGAACGAGGACCTGAGGCTGGGCTTCGCGTCAAACGACTTCGCAGGAACGAAGTGGAAGAACCTGACGGGCGAGGTGGAGCGACGGCACGAGATGACTACTCTCACCTCACCAGCGTGCTCTGGGGGGTGTGCAAGGGCTTCCAGGCACGGCTGGACGAGGTGGAAGCCTGGCAGGCCCAGCGCGGGCCGAAGAACCCATAAGAAACATGGTGGCCCGCAGGCGAACCATCAAGGCCGTTACGAGGATCGCACCGTTCGGCAGCATAGCGCAGACGCTGCAGCAGGCTCAGGTGCGCGACCCCAGCATCCGTTTCTGGACGGTCTCGGGTAAACCAGGACCGGCCGCAGACAACAGCTTCGTGCCTCTGGAGCCCATGACCAGCTGCAGGTGGACCTGGCCGACATGAGGGCCTTCGGGGGCAAGCCCTACCCTCTTCATGCTGGTGGCCATCGATGCGCTGACCAAAAAAGTGGCCGCAGGACCGTCTTGCGAGCACCACCGCGGCAGGATGAAGAAGGTGTTCCAAGCCCTGCAGGTGCCGGCCACCGACGACGGCTCCGAGTTTAAGAGGGAGTTAAGGAGCTGATGGATTTCTGGGACATCGAGAAGCAGGTGACACCAGGGGCCACGCCTACTTCGCGAGCGCACATCCGCACCATCTTGCGCCGATAGCAGGAGGCAGTGGCACCTCATGCTGGCTGACATCTTGAGCCAAATCAACGAAAGGAAGCACGCTACCACGCAGGTGGCGCCGAACCTCGCCTACTCGACCCCGAGATGGCTGAGATTGCTCTGCGCAACATCGAGCGCAGGGCCAAGCACAGGTGACCCGTCAAGGTCGGGGATATGGTTCGGATCAGGGTTAAGCCGATCGAAAGCAGGGGCTCCTACAGGGTCAACGAGATAGCCTGGAGCGAAAAGGTAGACAGGGTAGCCTCCGCCGAGAGCGGGGATGGGGGCGAGGTTTGGCTTGGAGGGGTGGCCAGAAAGGTGGTGCACAGGCTCTCTCTTTAGAGGGGGTTTCCCAAATGGATTCTATTCTACCTGAGAGGCTCCTGGCACTCGTCCGTCCAGCATTTGACCTCGTCCTGCGAAGGATTCGAAGTCTAAAACGCTGCGCGCAGGCGTGTGGCTGCAAAATAATGACCCCTAGATATGCTTGCAAAATGCCCAGCAGCTGCGTTTCTGCAAGGCGAGCTAAAAAAACAGGGAAAAAAAAGTAAGCCAAGCCAAACCAGCCAGAAAGCCAGCCAGGAGCCAAGCCAAACCAGCCAGAAAGCCAGCCAGGAGCCAAGCCAAACCAGCCAGAAAGCCAGCCAGAAGCCAAGCCAGCCAGAAGCCAACCAAAAAAAAGCCAGCCAGGGTTTCCTTTGAGGGCGCTCGCCTTGCAGAAACAAAGGCAGCTGCTGGGCATTTTGCCAAACCGCGTATCTAGGGGTCATTATTTTGCAGCCACACGCCTGCACGCAGCGTTTTAGACTTCGAATCCTTCGCAGGACGAGGTCAAATGCTGGACGGACGAGTGCCAGGAGCCTCTCAGGTAGAATAGAATCCATATTTGGGAAACCCCCTCTAAAGAGAGAGTGCCCGGCATAGAAGCCAGCACCTCTCGCCTGGAACGCATTGACACGAACCCACTTCGAAAAACACAAGTGCCACTTGTGCTTTTCGAGCTGTCGAAATTTTCGACAGTTTACCGAAAATTTCGGCCGTCGTGCGCAGGTCCCGCGATTGACCGGCGCCATCGGTCAAATCAAATTGAGTCACATCCGGGAAAAAAACCCTGGTGCGGGCCTGGTGCGGGCCTCGCTTTCAAGGTCACCCACGGACTGTGACACGTACTTGCGGAAACTTGCGCCGAAGAGGGGTTGGTGTGTTTGACACACCAACAAGCGGTGACGCCTGTGAGGGGGTGTTGTGTCAAACACACTACCCCCCGAATCACGAGGATTACAAGGAAACTTCTCCGAACGGCCGGAATGCCACTCCAAGACCGAAGCCGCGGAGTTCGGACTGAATGGTACTCAACTGCGCTCGCGGCAGGAATCGAGCCCCGTGCGGAGTAAGAAGCGCTTAGCTCCTTGGCCGACGCCTTAGCCACTGGACTAAGGCGTCGGCGAGAACATATGTAAACATGTTTGAAGGACCTGTTACCGGCAATATCCCGGAGGTCCTGGACAACGGAGAGGTGACTGACGGCACGCACGTCACCGCAGGGCAGCTGGCCCTCGCTTTGACGCCCTACGCTCAAGTAACGGACCTGGCGGTGAACACGGCAGCCTCCGGCAACAACGCAGCGGCCATCCAGTCCCTGGACGACAGAGTCACCGCAGAGCTGGCCTCAAAGCTGGACAGCAGCGCGCTGGCGCCGGCAATTGCGCCCCTGGCCACGGCGGCGGCCCTGGCCACCACGGACGGACAGGTGGCCGCGCACGGAAGCAGCATCGCCGCGCTGCAGAGCTCGCTGACCACGGGTCTCTCCAACAAGGCAGACCAATCGGCCTTCGACGTGCTGGAGGGCGTGGTGGCCACTAAGAGCACCACGGACGGCGTGGACCTGAAGCTGTCTAACTACAGCACCACGGCGGCCATGAACGGCTCCATCGCCTCGGCCAACAACGCCACGCTGGCCACGGTGGCCGCCAACTACGGACTCAAGACGGTGGTGGACCAACACTCCCTGGACATAGCGGCGAGGATCACGCCGCTGGAGGTGGACACCAAGGTGGCCAACGCTCTCCTGGGGGCCGTCACCGCCGCGGAGCTGGCCTCCGAGCTCGCGAGCCGAGACGCCTCCATCTCGGGGCTGCAGGCCTCCAAGGCGGACGCCAGCGCCCTGACTGCTTACGCCCTGCAGTCTACCGTCGACACTTCCTCAGAGGTGGACTCTAAGATAGCAGCGGCCCTCCTAAACGCAGTCACCACGGCAGCCCTGGACGCCGCCCTCCTCGGCAAGGCGGACGCCAGCGCGCTGGCCTCCCTGCTCTCCACGGTGGACGGACTGGACACTCCACTGGAAGTAGACACCAAGATAGCAAATGCCCTGCTGGGGTCTCGCCACCGAGGCCTTCGTCGCAGCGCAGCTTGCTAGCCGGGACGCCAGCATCACGGCGCTCCAGGGCGGCCGCGGAGCTCGCCGCCCTGCAGCTTTCCGGCAGCGGAGTTGTTTACGCGCCGGCCTGGGCGGGCTTCACAACTTGGGAGCTCCTTCGCGGAAGCAACGTCGTTCGCAACCTGCACTTCATGGCTCCTCTCTCTGCTGCGCTGGCCAACGGCGACGACACGCTGAGCATCACGGCAGACTGCTACTCCACGGCGGGCACTGACGCTGCCATAACAGCAGCCTTGCTGGCCTACTACACCTCCTCACAAGTGGACACTCTGTTGGGAGACTACCGCACAGGGGCAGCGCAGGACGCGGAGACAACCAGCGCCATCACAGCCGCGCTGCTGGCCTACTACACCTCCTCACAAGTGGACGCCCTGTTGGGAGACTACCGCACGGCGCAGAACACGCAGACGCAGGCGGCCATCGCGGGCGCGCTGCTGGCCTACGGGACGGGCCCGGACCAGGACGTGTTCACAACCAACCAAATCACCTCGGCGCTGGTGGCGTACCGCTCAGCCGCAGACCAGGACACGGCGACGGCCTCGAGCATCGCCGCCGCGCTGCTCAGCTACTACACCATCGCGCAAGTAGACGGCCTCCTTGCCAACAAGCTCGGAGTCACGGAGGCGGCCTCGGCCCTGCAAATAGCCGTGCGCTTTCCGGACGACGGAGGGGCCCAGGATCGTGGGCTCAAATTTCGACACGATGTCCAGGGAGACGACCTCCCACCCCGCGGCCTCGAAGGCTCGGCCAATCGACTTTGTGCCGCAAAACAGCTCCAGCAGTCTCGGCGTGTTTAACAATTACCACCAGCGCAACAAAGCACGCACAGGCAAGGGCGCGGCTCAAGCAGTTTCGCATGCTCGGACCAATCTTTTTTTAATCGGAGACAGAAAAGGATGACGAGCCAGGCTAGCATGTGGAAGTTGGGCGAGGTGCGCTCCAATGCAAAGGGTGGCAAATTCTTGTGCATGGAGCCGCTGTTTTGGCAGAGCGAAGCTTCGCTGGAAATCCCATGGGAGCCCAGGGCCTTCTCCGAGGGGCAGCGCCCCAGCGTGAGCTTCGCAACCGACGAGCGCGCGAGGCTCTTCTGGGAGCGGGCCGAGACCGATCTGGTCGAGCAGCTGGCGGCCGCATCCGAGCGCGTCTTCGACGCGAAGCTCACGCCCGAGGCCGTGCGCCAGCGGCTGCTGCCCTCTGTGAGGCAATCGCGCGGCGGCGATTGGATGCTGAAAGCCAAGCTGCCGGCCCACGCGCGCTTCTGGAACGCCGGCGGCACGTTTGCGGACCGCCCCGCTGAGCTGGCTCACTGCGCCGCGCGCGTTAGGCTGAGAGCGCGCAGCTTGTGGCTGATGAGCGGCATGTGCGGGTTGAGCCTTGAGGTCACAGATCTGCGCGTGGAGCCACCTTCTCGAGAGTGCCCGCTGTAGTTTCTTCCGATGCCGCAGCCTTTTTTTGCTCAGTAAAAAAATTCAGAATGGCCACCCACGTCCTGGAGCGCCGCGAGCAGCTGAGGCCTGTGCTGAAGGCCGCCGTTGATGCCGAGGCGCTGAAGCGGGGAGCCTCTCTGGAGGAGGTGAGCCGCCTGCGCAACGAGCTCGCTCGGGGAGCGCCCGTGCTGGAGCGGCTGATAGCCGATGGGCTCGCCGGCAGGTTCCCGGCGGAGGAGGTCGACATCCAGGACTGGAAGGAGATGCTGAAGCGGGCGCAAGACCTGCAGCTTAAGCTTCGCAAGCGCTTGAACCAGCGCGCGGCTCGCAGCGCAGCTCCCGCCATGGCCGAGGAGCGCGGGGAGGAGAGCTGGGCGCCGATGGAAGCGCTCCGCGAGAAGCGCGTGGCCCTGAGGCAGCGCCGCATTCGCAAGCGCGATGTCGCAACGCTGGCCCAGATCGAGAGGGAGCTCTTCGAGGTGGAGGAGCAGCTCGTCAGCAAGAAGATCGCTGAGCGGCTGCCGGTCTCGCTGGCTGCCAAGAGCGCAACCCTCGCTGCCTTGGAGCGGCTTGAGAAGGCGCGCAAGGAGCTGGACGAGGCCTCCAGAGAGCTCCTCGCTGCGCTGAACCTGCAGGGCAGCGCCGCCGACTCGCTGTGACGCGGTAGAATCCGGGACAGAACAGAAGCCAGGACAGAACGCGACAGAAAAAAGAAGCGCTCGCCCGACCGACTGAATATTTTATTATTTTTCTATAGAAAGCAATTTATTCATCTCAAACCAATTCGCACCATGCCGAGCTGTCCGATCGCATCTGGGGCCGCCTGGGGCTCAGCGCCGTCCGGGCGGTGCCTCTGGAGGAGCCGCGCGCTCCTAGCGCCGAGGCCGCCGTGACAACTGCGCGGCAAGTCGGCTGCCCTTCCTCGCCAAGGTCAGCTCCTGCTGACGCGCCCGGCTGCGAACGATGAGGACGAGGACAGGGTGGAGCTCACGCTCTACTTCCTCAGGCTGGCGCCGTGGATCGTGAGGCCCGCGCCTCCGCCGGCCCGCGCCGGAACCATGATGGCGGCCATCAGGACAAAGTTCAAGGTCGCGCTCAAGCGCTCCCGCTTCCCCGAGTCCGACTGGACCGTCGTGGGCATCACGGCAGCGTATTTGCTGCCAGCGCCGTATTTGCTGACCGCGCCCTCGCAGCAGCTGGCCGACATGCCCGCGCCCCCGCCGCCCAACGAGGCGGGAGGCTGCTGGAAGGAGCTGCCCGAGACCCTGGCCAAGAAGAAGGCCATCTGGGACCCTCAGAACCGCTGCTTCATGTGGTGCGTCCTCGCCCACTGCCTCGGGGTTGAAGGGCTCACCTGGCAGGAGCGGAAGAGGACCGTGAGCTGCTCGGGCTCCTTCTTCTACCCGAGATGACCCGCCGCGGGCTGGCAGCCCGCTCTGGCCGACGCGGGGGTGGACTTCTCTGGCCTGCCGACGGACCGCCCCGTGGGCTTCGACGACATCGAGGCCTTCGAGCTCCGCAACGCCGGGCGGGTGGAGGTCTTCGTCTTCGTGTGGCAGCAAACCCTGTGGACGGACGGACTCGAGCGGCACGGGCGTCGTCCAGCGCACCGTGCTGCTTCTCCTGCACAGCGGCCACTACAGCCTGATCCACAACTTCCAGGCGGTGGTCAGCAGGCGGGGGCCAACACCGGCGGCTGCGCGGAGTACAAGTGCCCGAGGTGCATGGCCCGCTTCGCCACGAAGGCCTCCTGGCAGCGGCACCGCGCCACCCAGTGCTATCGCCCAAGGCACCGCCCAAGGCAGCACCCGTGTCCAAGGCAGCACCCAAGGCAGCACCCAAGGCAGCGCCCAAGGCAGCGCCCAAGGCAGCACCCAAACCAGCCGCCGTGCCAGCTCCCAAGCCCAAGGCTGCACCCAAGGCAGCGCCAGAGCCACAGTTAGAGGTACGGCCCGAGCCCGAGGTACAGCCCGAGCCCGGGTACACAGAGAGGTACGGCCCGAGCCTGTAGAAGCGCCTTGTCCGAGCGAGCGCGCCATGCGCATGCTGGAGAGGCAGTCGGCGTACGACCGGCTGACGGCGGGCGCTAGCGTGCTGGTATGAAAAGCACGATGATGTCCCTGAACCTCGCAACGAGCCTCAGATGCTCCGGTGGTTCCGAAAGACGTATCCGAGCTACGACCTGCAGCCGCTGCTGCTGAAGCGCCAGCGAGAGCTGGAGGAGGCGCGGGCCTTCAACGCCTGGCTAGGGGAACGCAGGCTGGCCCAAGAGGGGCAGCGCCACCTGGACGATGTGAGCCGGCTGACGGAGGCCGTGCACCGCCAGGTCCCTCAGCTGCGCTACGCGCGCGCCGAGCGCAGGGGCGTCGAACGCGCAGCGGGCGAAGTTGCTGCGCAGTAACCCTTAAAGAGATGAACACGCTTCGGGCCCACGGCTTCAGCCAGCGCCCGCGCTTCGAGCAGGTTGTGGGCTACCTGGAGCGGAATGAGCCGCTGCCCCTGGACCAGCCGGACCGCAAGGCCACCACGTTCATCACGAGCCACTTCTACTTGGACGACTTCGTGCAGTCCAGCGAGGTCTCCACGATGGTGCCAGCTTCGTCTCCGGCGGGCAGCACGTCTTCGAGTTCGTGCGCATGAATTGCTACAACGAGGTCTACCTGCGCTGCCCCCAACTGGCCAACGCCAGCCGCGTGCTGGGCAATCTGGGGGACGACATCCTGTCCAAGATAACGCTGAAGAGCGGCGTGGGGGCCGAGCATGTGGTCGATGCTGAAGGGCTTGCTCGGAGAGGCGGCCGGCGAGGTGGGGTAGTCCACTGCGTCTGGGAACTGCTGCTGCAGCTCCAGATCGTTCAGAATGAGCCGGTTGCCGTCGTAGGCTACGCTCAGGCTGTTCGTGGTCTCGCTGTAGGCGGCAGGAGCGAAGTTGGAGCTGATCCAGCCGGGAGCCCGTGTAGGCGCCCTCGGGCAGCAACGCCCAGTTCAGAGTCCCAAGCGCGGCGTCCACCCAGTACAAGTAGCGGCCGCGATCAGTCGACAAAATTTTTAATAGAAAATATTTTTTTTAAAAGACCTTCGGGGGATTAGACGTGATCCAAAAACAGCACGAAGGACAACGACGAGCCCCGCAGTCGGACGACTTGGCCTTCGAGGTTTGTCAGCCGGAAGCGCAGGTGTCTCAGGGTGATGGGGCCCCTAACGGCCATGAAGTGCCTGCTGCTGGCCACGGGTGCTGCCTTGGCCACGGGTGCTGCCTTGGGTGCTGCCTTGATCGCCGTCTTGGGCTTTGTACCCTCTTGGGCCGGAAGGGGGAGTCCATCTCATACGCACTCCGTGGGCAGGTCAGGGATTATTGGCAGCTCTGGCGGCTTGGGTTCTTACTACCCGGAGCTGTCGGCCAGGCGGATCTTGTAGACGGCCAGCCGGGCGTCGCTCTGCAGGTGCAGGGACTCTCCCAGGTCTACCTCGAAGTCGCTGTCCGAGCCGGCTACCCTCTTGCGGCTGTCCACGTAGATCGTGGTCATCCCTTTTCTAAGGAAGCCACCAGTCCGTCGGACGATGGGCGACTGGATGGCTGCAACGGAGGTGCAGCAGGAGATATTTTCAAACCGTGCGCTGATCAGTGTGGAACTCGCGAACAGCTTCTGACCCAGGAAGCTGAGCGCCGCTCCCATCGGCTTCTCTTTCCAATGCGAAACGCTCTTCGAAGCGCAAGTAGAACATCTCATTCTTTGGCTTGAGGTAGTGCGCGAAGAGGAAGCTGTAGGGGTCCCTGGTCGCCTGCTCGTAGATCCTGTGCAGCTTGTCCTTCGGCAGCAGGGCGCTTCGTGCTGGTTGCGCAGCCTCCAGCAGCAGAGGAATTGCTGATTGACCCGCACGGCCGCGCTGATGAGCCTCAGCTTCTGGGACGATACCCACGTTGAGATTTGCATGTGCCTGCCTCTGATGAAGAGCGTGTCCAGGGCGCCGTTGGGCTTGTGGAGCTGTGGCATGTCCGCTACATCGTCCAGGATGATCAGCACCTGGTACAGTTTCTTCATCTCCATCTTCTTGGACGTCTCGGTGATCTTGCGCTGCCTCTGGATGATGCCCCGCAGCGCTGCCTCGTCCCAGTCCTCCCAGTAGGCCTGCTCCTGTTCGGTATTCACCCCTAGGTCCTGCTCTATGTACTTTTTGACGGGGACCCAGCCATCGTCGATCGAAATCGAAGGACTGAAGATGTAGATCCTTTCAAAGACGCCCCTGTACTGCTCCAGAATCAGGCTGATCAGAGCCACGGTCTTGCCGGACTTGCTGGGACCGAGGAAGATACCTGTGCATGGGACCAGGGGCACCACGGGGTCCGAGGATTGTTTGCTGCTGTATTCTGGTGTGGTCAAGGTATTCCCCCATGACGTTCCTTTGCGTTACTTGTCAAATTCGTTGCCAGTGCTGGACTGGCTGCGCGTTCATCCCGCTAGCCTCCGGTGGTCTCTGCCGCGGCGGGCGGGCTGGCGCCTGTGGGGTTTAAACAACTCACAGCTACACAGCTGCCTCTATTCTGGCGCGTCGCCGCTTGCCGGGACGTGTAAGAAAACACTAAGAGTGTTCAGCAATGGCACCTGTGCGCCGGCCTGAGAAGAAGTGCCCGCACGGGCGGCGGCGGTATCAGTGCCGCGCCTGCGGCGGCGCGTCCTTCTGCGAACATGCGCGGCTGCGGTATCAGTGCGGCGACTGCTGCGGCGCAGCAATCTGTCAGCACTGGCGACAGCGGCGCACTGCTGCGACTGCAACAATTTTGTATGTCAAATCCAGGGCTGTCCTCGGCAAGACCTCCCGTTCGCCGGAGCGCAGAGCTTGCAGGGACACATGCGAAGGATGCACGGCGACAACCCGCGCTCGGTGACCAAGAGTACGGAGCTTGAGGTGCACCAAGCACTCCGCGACGCGAACTGACCGCCCTGCGTGGCGGAGCACTGGTCCGAGCCCGTGCGCGCCGTGTCCCGCTGCGCATGATAGTCCCCCAGAAACTAAAAGGCTGATGCGGGTGAAGTACATGGGAAGCAAATCCTGGCTAGCTCCACACGTGGGCCGGCTGCTGGGGACGTCGCTGTGCTTCACTCTCCCTTCTTCGGCTCTGGAAAGCTGGAGTACTACCTCGCAACCCGGCGTCCGGCCCTGAAGGTGCGCGGCGTCGACGCCTTCGAGCCCGTCACAAACCTGCACCGCTGCTACTTAAGGCAAGACCCGGTCTTCCTGCTCTCGCTGCGCCTGGCGGGGCGCAAGATAGACAGGCGCTTCTACTTCAGTCACCTTCTGCCGGGCACTCAGAGAGGCCGCGCCGGGCATCGGGCTGCCTGCTCGTACGTCCTGCTGCGCAACAGCTTCTCGGGAAAGTGGGGCTCCTTCATACAGCAGCGGCCGCTGGGGCTGAGCAGCGTGCGCGGCCACCGCGCAATTCAATGTGACCGTGCGGCACCAGGACGCGCTGGCCTATCTACGCGCTCTGCCCCGCCAGGCACCCCGACAGCCGCCCTACATCTTCCCAGGCTGTGGAGCTCCAAGACGCGCTCTTCGCAAGCGGCCTGCCCTTCGTCCTGAGCATAAACGACGTGCCTGAAGCCTGGGAGCTCTACAGCAGGGCCGGCTCCATCACAAGGCTGTGCTCGGGCAAGAACAGCTCCAAGCCAGAGCTGCTGGTAGTGCACCGGGGCACTCCTGCTGTGAGCGCAGGAATGGCTGGAGCAATCCTGTTGTCAGCGCAGGATTGAGGCTGCAATCCTGTGCCCAACGCAGGATTGCCAGGTCCGCGCCAGGCCCGCACGGCCCGCGCCAGGCCCGCACCAGGCCCGCACCAGGCCCGCACCAGGCCCGGACCAGGCCTGCTGGAAGCTTGGACCAGAAATCCGACTTCGGTGTGGAGTGAGGTCGGATTTCCGACTTCGGTGGAGAGAATTTTGGCTCTTAGACCGAAGCCGCGGAGCTGGTTTCGCTTTTGTAAGCCTTTTGCGCACTTTTCGGCCCCAAAGAGAGCGGCGACAAAGCGGTGACATCGTGGTGAGAGCGTTTTTGGGCCAAAAAGCGCCGTTTTGGGACGGTAACAAAAGCCGATGGTGAGATGGCTTAGGCGTTGGTCTAAGGAGCGACGTTTGGGAGGTTCGATTCCACCCCGGTACCTCGGCAGGCTGACGTGTTAGAGACCGGTGACGACTACTTCAGCAGGCTGACGTGTTACGTGGAGAACCTCGGCTGGCTGCCGGGCTCCGAGCCAGGTCCTCGGAACTGCCGGGCCGCGAAAAACCCTGCGGAGAGAACTGGACCCGGTTTTGCGCACTTTTGCACCCAAAAAGCGAGCGGTGACAAAGCGGTGACAAGCGGCGACGAGCTCAGCGGCCTGGAATTCGCAGGCTTTTCGGGCCAGAAAACGGATTTCGGAGCACGGCGAACGCCTGGAGCCGAAAAAGAATAGGGTAGTACAGGCAGTCTTTCCTTACTACTATATGCGCCGCAATTTGGCTCCAGGTTGCATTTCAAGCGATGTCAAGCTTTGCCAAAGGAAACCCCTTTTCCCTTTTTTTCGGGGACCCCTTTTTTTGGGACCCTTGTTTTCTTTTTTTTGTTTTTTTCTTAGCCCTGCAAAGGTTGGCTCGCTTGAAATGCAACCTGGAGCCAAATTGCAAGCATATCTTGGGGTCATTATTTTGCAGCCACACGCCTGCGCGCAGCGTTTTAGACTTCGAATCCTTCGCAGGACGAGGTCAAATGCTGGACGGACGAGTGCTAGGAGCCTCTCAGGTAGAATAGAATCCATTTGGGAAACGCCCTCTAAAGAGAGAGCAGAAAGCACGCGGAGACTGCCTAGAGATGGAAGCATTTAGATTTTCAAATCCAGGACCCGGCCCAGAGGAAGGGATGGTATGTACAAGGGTTGCCTCCAACAATATTGCAGGACCCAGCAAAGCTTGCGCAGGAATTCACGCAGCCTCACTTCTACACACCGCCTGCAAAAAAAAGCTTGGCGTGCAGAAGTGAGGCTACAAGGCGAATTGCAAGCAAATCGAGGGTGCGTTACGTTGCAGCGCCGTGGCTACAGGAGCAATTCTGGACTTGAAATTCTTCGCAGGACAAGGTCATTTCCTGAGCGGACGAGCTCTGCTGGGTCCGTAGCTGCAATATTGTGGCAGTTGGAAACCTTTGTGTATAAGGAGAGGACGGCAGGCTGTCGGACTCCGAGCCTGGTCCTCGGCGGGCCCAAAAAGCGAGTGGTGACAAAGCGGTGACAAGCGGTACAAGTTCAGCGGGCTGGAATTTGCAGGCTTTTCGGGGCAGAAAAGGATTTCGGAGCACGGCGAAACGTCTGGAGCCGGTTTTCGGCGGAAAACGAGCTTTCGGAGTTGACCGTTTTAAGCGCTTTTTGCACCAAAAACGGAGTGTGACAAAGACCGGTAATCGCAAAAACGTTCAGCTGGTTGAAGAATTTGGCTGTTTTGCAGGGTTTGGACCAAAAAACCAAAATAATTAGGGGACTATAGGCAGACATTCCTTACTACTAGCTTTACGAATTTGTCGGACAGCAGAAGACGGAGATGGCGAGGCCGACGTGGCAGAGCTCCAGCAGCTGTTCGACTCCGTGGAGGCCAAGCAGTACAAGCGCCCAACATGAATGAGGACCTGAGGCTGGGCTTCGCATAAACGACTTTGCAGGAACGAAGGGAAGAACCTGACGGGCACCAAGGTGGAGCGACGGCACGGAGATGTTACGCTTACTACTTGCACCTTACCAGCGTGCTCTGGGGGGGGCAAGGGGCGCGTTTCAACGCGGAGCTTCCCACAAAGGCCGCTAAGACGCCAGTGTGCAGACGCTTGGCCTGGAGCAGTACATCCTGCGAGGCCGCATGTAGGGAGGCCGCTGGGCCATCAGAGCGGCTACAAGGCTGGGGAGTGTCATCGCCCACCCACGCGGCGGGCTTCTGCTGCACGCATCGAAAGGCCGCCGAGAAAGTTATCTTAGCAGCTGCGGCGGCTTTTTTTAAGACCGTTCGAGCATTTGGACCATTCAAGCATGGCGGGTTTTTTCTTTACCACGCTCCCTCAGTGCAAATCCTGCGCACCTCCGCCAGCACCGCCGCTCGAAGATCTTCGTTCTCCTCCTTAAGGACCTCGAGGCGCTCCACCGCCAGCGGAAAATGTCGCTGCGCTCCATCGCGCTCTTCCGCCCTCACCGCTCGCGCGCGCTCTTGGCGATGATGCCGTTGCGGTGGACCATTTCTGTTCTCGAAGTCCCGCTCCCCACAGCGCAGGTTTCGCCGAGGAGCTCCCAATCGAGGTGCGCAATGCGGGCGCGCTGGTGCGAGCGCTCGGCCTCGAGCAGCGCGTGGAGGCCGCTGGCCATCAGAGCAGCCGCAAGGCAGGAAGCGTCCTTGTCACGAGAGCTTGGATCTTTTTTTTAGCGCGTCCTCAGCTTATCAGCACGCTCGCTTGAGATCTTGTCGCTCCACCCGCTGCGCTCGTTCTGCGGCCAGCATCCAGCGGAGATTTTTGTTGTCTTGCTCCCGCTGCGAGAAGGCGTCGCGAGGATGCGCTGCGTAAAGTCGAGCCTCGCACCAGCGGCATCTCATCGCGCAGCTCGATAAGGAGCCATCCGGAAGGCCGCTAAGAAAGTCATCTTGAGCTGCGGGGATTGAACAAGCATTATCGAGAAAGCGAGAAAGCGAGAAGGCGAGAATTTTCCGGCGGCCAACCGTGCGCCAGTGTACGCTTGGGCAACAGCGCCAGTTCAGCGTGCCCAGCGCGTCAACTCAGTAGAGGTAGCGGCCCCGTTCCGACTGTCTACAGCGGCTCAGCCGCAGCGGCAGTGTCGGAGCGGGCCCGGCAGGGGGAACTCGATCACGAGGTCGAGGGCGCGGAGCCTGGCGAGCGTAAGCGCCCAGCATCCGCAGCTGCTCCAGGTTGCGCCAGTGTTCCAGCGGGCGCGAGTTGTGAGCGTCGAGGCCGTAGACCTTGTCGTTGAAGGGCGAGAGCTTCTTCTCGACGGTTTCCTGCGCGCGGCTGCGCAGCTGCGCGAAGGCCGCCTACGCTCGCTGCCTTCCTCCAGCACCTCCGCACTCGAGATGCCGGACGTTGGTCACCGCCTTCTTCGGCACGCCCTTGATTTTGCGCTTCTCCTTGCGCCGTTGGGCTGTGAGGATGCTGTACATCTTGGAGCGCAGGACGTACTCCAGGATCCTGCTGGCGGGGAAGGTCTTGTCGCCGAGCTTGCCCAGCTGGCCCATCACCTTGATGGCCTTGGCGCGCGCCGCTGCAGAGAGCGCGCTCAGGTCCCTCTTGGGGTCCTTGGACTTGCCGGCCCGTCGAAGAGGGTGGCGCCGTTCAGGTTCGCCTTGGCCATGGCGTAGAGCGGGTCCAAGATCTGCACCATCACGGAGTCGGTGTCCGCGAAGTTAGCTTTTCACTTTAGTGTTCGCGCTTTATTCAGCTTACACGCCACTGGTGGGAGCCACCTGTTCTATCTTGCTTCCTGGGTGTTCCTTGCTGGTGCCATTGGAGGAATGGACCGGGAAGGAAAAGAGGAGATGACTTTTTAGAGTGCAGTGAATTTGTTATCGGTTGGTTTCCTGTTTGCGTGTTGCGTGTGACACGGGCTTCTTCGCGTTGCCGTGTTTCGATGTTTCAAACAGGTGACTTTCTTTTTAACAGGATTTGTCAACCACATGCGGCAACTGGGCTTGCACGGATTGGTCTCCTGCATGAGTTGACATCTCGCAGCTCTGGCTGGGAGAGGAGGGGGGGGAACCCCCCTTTTTGATCCTGGGTTTTTGTCCCATGGGCCTTTGCTGTTCTCGACGTGGGCGTTTTACAGCAATTTACAACTGGAGGCGTCTATATTTGGTGGCCAAGAAACACAGGTTTTGGCAACGTGTTTTCCATTGTGTTGGAATTCGCCTGCAGCGTGGCATCACGCGCCGATTCTTGGACCGCCTGTCTCGCAGTTTTCCCGTGGAGCGTTGACAACCCTGGCTCTTTCAAGGGGGGATTTGTGCCAGAGTTTGGATGGACGACTCTTTGCCGACGAAGAAAGAGAACCTCACGAATATTCTATTCAGGCAGGCGTCGTGCTCAGTTCCAGCAACACATGCAGCTTTGCTCCTTCCTTGGGAATCGGGTCCCCTACAAAGGATTCTGGGAAATGCCCCTGGCCTTATTCCACAACCTGTTTTCGTGCCACAACCTGATGCATCCTCGACTGTGAGTCCTGAAGCACCACGCTCTGTCCAAGCGCCGCTCAAGGTCCCGGTCAGGAAGCAGTGGAAACACAGGTTGGCCTCCAACTCCTGGGTCAAGGAGAAGGATAGGAAAAGGCGCAAGTCGCTGGAAATGTGGTTGCAGATTGTTCAGCGGGACCCTTTTTCAACTACGGTTGGGATGCAGATACATGGCATGACTAACAGTGAGATGCTTGCAGTCTTGGCTGACGTTTTCAGATCTAAGGCGACTGCCACCTTGTTCTCTAGGGCAGGTTCTGTATTAGCCTTCATCCGTTGGGGGATTGCAGAACTTGGAGAGGCCTTCGTCCTGTTTCCAACTGACGAGGGGATTGCGTATGAGTATATCTGCCATCTGCGAGATGAAAGAGCGCCTGCTACGAAGGCGCAAAGATTTTTGCAGGCCTTAGCTTTCAGCGGAGGACTCCTAGGCGTGGACATGAAGGAGACGTTGGGCAGCAGGCGTTTGCACGGTGGGGCACTTCCTGTTGAAGGTTGCAGGTCAGTGAGAAAGAAGGACCCTTTCACAGTGCAGCAGTTGGTCACGCTTGAACGTGCGGCGGCTCCCACTGAACCCACGGCCGATTCAATTTTTGCTGGATTCATTTGCTTTTTGGTTCATGCAAGACTGCGGTGGTCGGACGGGCAGCATGTAGTCAGCGAGCCTGTTCTGGCCATTGATTCCTCTGGGAAGGGAACACTTGAGGCGGAGCTGTACTATCACAAGACGGCCAACAGGCAGAAGGCGGCTGTGAAGCGATTGCTCCCTGCAGTTTGTGCTTTGCCTGGAGTTGGTGGACTAAATTGGGCTGAGAAATGGTTAAAGAACAGGGCGGCTATGTGTCTGTCTGCTGGCCGCGAAATTCCCTTTATGCCGGCGCCTATAGTGGGAGGTGGATGGGATACCCTCCCTCTTTCCTCTGAGGAAGGAGTGGTTTGGTTGAGAGAGCTCCTGATGCCCAAGGGCGCTGAGAATATAGGATCCCACTCCTGCAAGGTCACGATCTTGTCCTGGATGTGCAAGGCCGGAGTTGAGAAGTCCGTCAGGCGCTTGGCTGGCTACCACATCAAGGTGGGTGACCGAACCATGAGCGAATACGGCAGAGAGGAGCACACACCAGTTGTTGTTATGCTGAGTGGACTCCTCTATAGCACTTGCGAACAGGTGGATGGGTTTCACTTCGATCAAGGCTGCTTTGGAAGCCTCTTCCATGGAAGAATTTTCCGGCCGAGAGCTCCTCTTCGCCTGCCGGTACCGACTCGGCACGGCCTCCAACTTCGTGGCGAGGCAGACAACGTCTACGACCCCCTGTACGGCAGCTTCGTGGGCGACCAGGGTGCCTGGAGCACGGCCAAGATGTACTTCACAGTGCCTCCGAACGGAGTTGCGAAGCTGCACTTCGGGGCGCACTTCCAGGCGCCGGGCCTGCCCAACCAGACGGCAGGAACGGTGGACGTCTACGGCCGCCTGGATACAGCCGCTGCAGAAACTGGGATGGTTGATGGTGGAAGCACCAGCGAAGAAGGCACGGACTCGGAGGGGTCTGAACTGTTTGAGCCCGAAACTGCTGAGGTCTCCGAAAGTGTGAGAACCATCAGAGCCGGCTTGGGCCCGAGCAGGAAACCAATTTCCCCGAATTCGGCAGTGGCTTGCTTCAGAAACAGGAAGACACAGGTCACTCATCTTGCCACGGGGCAAGAAGAGGCAGACCCCATGGACGGGGAAATTGAGGTGACCAGATGTGGGTTGCTGCCCACAACGAACTATGAAAAATTGGAGTTGCACCCTGACGAAATCTTCAGGAAGTGCGAGAAGTGTTTCAAGCCAAAGAGGTAAAACACGCGGCTTTCCTCCGTTTCCTTTTCTCCTTGGGGTAAGCCACTTTGATTTGCGACGGATTGGGATGTCGCTGATTGAAATAACCGACTGAGCAAAGGCTCGAGTGCTGGGGAAAGCCCCAGCCACTGCAGAAGTGCAGTGTCGGAACCTGGCATTTCAGAATCACGCATGCATCAGGATGACTTGGTTTTCATCTTGCACATGGCACCCGAATGTTTCAATGTGTCACATGACTGCCTGAATAGTCGTGCTTCGATCGCTTTCGCCCGCCATGTCGGTTGTGGACAGCAGACCAGTTTTCGCAGCAAGATGCGCTGCTATAGGGCTCTCGCAGCAAGTCGTACGAGACCTGGTGGACAAGGGGTGGGACACTTACGCAACCTTTGCTTTCTGTGTGCCGACGCTGCCTGGTGCATCCAAAGCTTCTGAGCAGTCATTCGTTGACAATGTCATTACGCCAGTTTTGGGTGATGCGGCACATGTTGATGCTCCTAAGCTCCGACGGCTTGCATTTGAGAGCTACACTATGAACGCCGCTGACTTGAAACGCCGTGTTGAGTCCTCTGAAGGTGACGCGCCTAAGAAACTCCCAGCGCTGGAAATTGCTCACAGACTGGACGAGGTACGGACTGTGATCGCGCCCCTCGTAGTGGAGAACCAGTTGGAACCATCACACGCTTTGGTCAATGCAGTTGCTCAATGTGTTGAAGAAGGCAGATGGCGTTATTTTGAGTGGTCTCGGCTTACCACTCGGAATCAGGAAGTGCAAGGTCTTGCGGAGAACGCCCCCCTGAAGGCATGGAAAGCTGACAGAAACGGCGTGGTGCGCGAAAGTTCTGCAGACCTGGACATTGAGACCAAGGTTGCAACAGATCTGGATCTGCAAAATGCACTCCGACGTAGAGGAGTTGCTTACCATGCAGCTGCAGCCACGAGCTTTGGAGCCCATGAAAAGATTCTCGCTCGCTTGTTTGATGAGTTTTGGAGGCCTCCACCAGCGGGTTTTCTCAAGGTCACCATGGGCCAGCTCTGCCAAACTGACAGAGAGATCCACGCTAGGCTTGCGGAACGAACTAGGACGGGTCTGGTTCCGACAGTGACGGGCGAGCTGCCACTTGACTGTCATCTAAAGCCCGTTTTGAACATGCCGGCAGTGCAGTGGCTTTTGATGCCACGACCAGTTTCAAGGGCGAATGCAGATCCATCAGCTGGAAGGCCAGCTGAGAAAAGGCGTCGAGCAGGAGAAGGGCCTCCTCCTCCGCCTCCGGAGCCGGCCAAAGGGCGGCGTGCTGAGAAGAAAGCTTCGAAGTCAAAAGGAGCTGGGAAAGCCCAGAAAGCTCCGATGCCTCAGAAACTGCGTGGTGGTTCCCCGATGGGAATGCCATCTGTTTTTCCTACAACCTTGGGCAGTGTGTCGATCCCAATTGCTCGCGAGTGCATGTCTGTTGTGCGGTGGGGTGTTTCAGCAAGACCCACACCTTCCTGCAGCACAAGCACTGACTTCCGGAGCCAGGCATGCAGACCTCTAAACCTTTTTCGGCTGGTAATGACAAGGGTCGTGCCAGCAATTCTGACCGGTCACGGTCACCATTTCGACCGAGCAAGGGCTCGGATGCATACAACGCTTCGAAGGAAGACGCTTTTTCGCGGAGTGCCTCGAAGGGGGCACCTGCTTTGCTCACTGCGTGCAGACCTATCGTTAATGACACCTCAGTTGCCCCGCACTTCCTTGAGATTTTCTGCGGGTCTGCGGGGATGTCCGCACAGGCAAAGGCGTGGGGAATGCATGCATTGGGTATAGACCATTACGTGGATCGCAAAAGGGTGAAGGCAGCCGCAGCGAAGCTGGACCTGCTCGATCCCGAACATCAAACTACAGTTTTTCAGCAACTTTGTCAGGGACTTGTTGCATGCCTTTTTGCAGCACCACCATGTGGGACGTCCAGCATGGCTCGGTGCATCAAGATCCAGGGCAGTAGACCAGGGCCAAAGCCTCTGCGGTCTCCTGAATATCCGTATGGTTTTCCGTGGAATACCGGACTGGACGTTGCCAGAGTTTTGTCAGCAAACCGCCTGTATTGCTTCACTTGCCAGGCCGCCGCGCTAGCGCATCAAGCAGGAGCCTTGGTCATCGTCGAGAATCCAGAGAACTCCCTCATGTGGCTGCTCGATGAGTTTCGTGCGCTTCTCCCTTTGGGGTTTGCCTTTTACTGTTTCGACTGCTGTATGCATGGATCCAAGCGGCCCAAGAAGACAGCTTTCCTTGCAAATTTCGATCTTAGCGCGCTGTGCATTCGTTGTGATCGCAAGCACCCACACCTGCCTTGGAAAATACGTGACGCTCGTGGGCGCGTACAGTTTATGACATCGCAGGAGGCTGAATATCCGTTGCAGCTATGCCAGGCCACTGCTTCACTCATTGCTTGCGAGTTGAAGTCGCGTGGCTTTGTGTTTTCTGCGCAGCCGGAGTGGGAGCCTTCACAAACGTACCTGGCTAACCTGAAGCAGCCGCGGGGTTGGAAATCACCTGCCTTAATCCCAGAGTTTCGGCAGGTGTTTGCTCGACGTGTGGATGCAGATTTTCAACCACCCATGACAGTTTGCAAGCCTGTTCATGCTACTTTGTCCGGCTTGCCTGATGGTGCTATTTTGCTCTCGCCCGTGCAAGTTCGAATGTGGGGTGATTGGTGCACGAGCGAATCGGTGTGAGCAAAGCGAAGGAGAAGACGAAAAGGATCATGTACGGTGTCTTCCACACACCTGACGAGTTTTTGGAGCGGGCCTTAGAGTTGGAGCACCCCTTTGACTGCCCAGATGCTGTGAGTCGGGAAAATCGTGTGGCTATACAGTGGGTCATGAGCGAGGAGCCGGAGCTGGTTGCCAAGTGGAGACTGGACAGGCTCAGGCACTACATGGAGCTATCCAAGAAGCTGGCTCCCAAAGAGAGAGAGTTGCATCGCACTATGCACCCTGAGGTAGAGAGGGTCATGTGCGCCAAGCGGTTGTTGCTCTTTAAGCAGATGATGAGCGACTGCGGGAATTGCGACGAAGACCTCTTCGACTGCATGGTTGGCGGGTTCCCTTTGATTGGTAATCTGCCGCCCTCTGGACAATTCCCATTGCATTGGAAGCCTGCGCTGCTCAGTATTGAAGCATTGAGGAATAGCTCCAAATGGTCGCGCAAAGCAGTCGTGGCGTCTTGCGCTCGCTCATTGGACGACCTGGGGATCTGCCATAAGGTTTGGCAAGAGATGCAGGAGCAGCTGGCGAAGGGTTGGCTCACTGGGCCCTACACTGAGGAGCAACTCGACCTCAGGCATGGTGGAACTTGGGTGCCTTCGAAAAGGTTCGGAATTCGCCAGTCTGGGAAGATTCGGTGTATCGATGATTGCAGCGAGTTTCTGGTCAACAGCTCCACTTCGGTGCCCGAGAAATTGGACCTCGAGGCCCTGGACCAATTTGTTGCCTTAGCCCGATTCTGGGCGGCCGAGATTTGCGGTCGAGCTGGAGAAGGGGTTGAACCAACGGGGTTGGTGGGCAGGTGCATGGATTTGAAGAGCGCATACAAACAGCTGTGCAGGAAACCTGAGCATGCATGGGCCTCGGTGGTGGCGGTGCTGAACCCAGATGATGGTTCTGTTTCCTTTTTCGAGGCAGTTGCGCTTCCATTTGGGGCAACTAGTGCTGTGCTCTCATTCAATAGGGCGGCCCGTGCCATCCGCGACATCCTGATCAAATTGTTTTTCCTCCCATCAACCAGTTTCTTCGATGACTACGGAATGCTTGAGCTGAGGCATCTTGGGAGCAACAATCAGTTTCTGGCTGAGTCGGTTTTGAAATTGCTGGGCTGGGAAATTGCGATGGATGAACACAAGAGGATGCCCTTTCAGGAGGAGTTTCCCATATTGGGAGCTATGGTTTCATTGAAGAATGCGCCAGGGGGAGAGGTCTGCGTCTTCAACAAGCCTGAAAGAGTACCAGACATCGTCGCTCTTTTTCGGGACATTGCTTCGGGGTCTGCTCCGCTTGGGAAGCTGCCTTCGCTGAGGGGTAAGCTGCTGTACGCCGCTGGGCACACCTTTGGGAGGATGACCCACTTAGCAGTGCAACTTTTGGCAGGATGGGCAGCGATGGAAACCACTCAATTGAGGACCTGATTCCCTTTATTGGGGAAGCCGTGTCACTCCTGCAGGCGGCTGCCCCAAGAGTCTTGAAGCCAATGATGTGCGAGCGTCCTATTTTGCTTTTTACAGATGGAGCGTGCGAGGACGAGGGCAAGGTTGTGACGCATGGAGCGATGCTATTCGACCCACAACATGGGATTCGCGAATATTTTGGTGACCATGTCCCTCAGCATCTCGCAGAACAATGGTCGGCCTCGAGCTCCAAGCAACTGATCGCCCAGGCTGAATTGCTTCCGGTGGTGGTTGCGAAAAGGACGTGGTCTCAAGTTTTGAAAGGTAGAAAGGTCCTCGTCTTTATAGACAATGAAGGTGTCAAAGCGAGTTTGGTGCGCTCGTTTTCACCCAGCCTTCACACTCTGAGCCTCCTGAGATGCAATGCCATGCTTGACACGCAGTTCTAAATGTGGAACTGGTACTCCCGAGTGCCCAGCGCTTCCAGGCTGGAATTCAAAGGATATGATGGCTGGAGAAAGGTGACCCCAGACTATTCGGATCACGCAGCTTGAATGGGGGATTTGTGCGTGAGACTGGAAGGCCAGGATCCCGCCTCCTTAGGAGGCTCACGTGCAGTGAATATCCCCCGAGCTGAAAAGAGCGCTATGCATTTGAGCTGTGATTTATATATGGTACAATCATGTGCTCCGCACTCATCCGCTGTCGTCTCCTTCCCTAACCCTTCCATGTTTATGGTTGTGTTCGACGCGGTGCGCAAGTAGGACTGGCGATGTATAGCTGAATAAGTTAGCTTTTCACTTTAGTGTTCGCGCTTTATTCAGCTTACACGCCACTGGTGGGGAGCCACCTGTTCTATCTTGCTTCCTGGGTGTTCCTTGCTGGTGCCATTGGAGGAATGGACCGGGAAGGAAAAGAGGAGATGACTTTTTAGAGTGCAGTGCTTCGCGTTGCCGTGTTTCGATGTTTCAAACAGGTGACTTTCTTTTTAACAGGATTTGTCAACCACATGCGGCAACTGGGCTTGCACGGATTGGTCTCCTGCATGAGTTGACATCTCGCAGCTCTGGCTGGGAGAGGAGGGGGGGGAATCCCCCCTTTTTGATCTGGGTTTTTGTCCCACCCGCCCAACCCTTTCACGCACTACTCCCGGGGGGGATTTGTGCGTGAGAAGGCCAGGATCCCGCCTCCTTAGGAGGCATGAGGTGGGTCGCCGTGAATATCCCCCGAGCTGAAAAGAGCGCTATGCATTTGAGCTGTGATTTTTATATGGTACAATCATGTGCTCCGCACTCATCCGCTGTCGTCTCCTTCCCTAACCCTTCCATGTTTATGGTTGTGTTCGACGCGGTGCGCAAGTAGGACTGGCGATGTATAGCTGAATAAGAGCCTCATCTTCGGGAAGAGCCTGTGGAGGTAGTAGGCCTTCTCCATCATGAGCTTGGAGAGCTGCAGCGTGCGGGCGCCGACTTGGGTGGGCACGCTCATGAAGGCCTTGCTGCGGTTCGTGCCAGGAACCCCTCCGAGTCGTTGATTTGGAGCTTGAAGTTCGTGACGGAGCTCTTGCCCACGGCCCGCTCAAACTTGGCCGGGTCCACGTAGGCGTTCGTGTTCCTGAACTTGTCGGGGTTCATGCAGCAGCGGCCGAAGATGGCGTTCTAGGTGAGCTTCACCACCTTCTCGGCGACCACGCTCCCCGCCGCCCTTTCTACGTGCATGCCGAGGAAGGGCACGAGCTTCTTGCAGGGCGAGGCGCTCCGCCATGTCCACGGTGTGCGGCCCGTACAGGCCCTTCCCGACCTTCAGCGCGCGGGGGGAGCCCAGTCCAAGTGGTCATGCACCTCCGGCGGAAAGTCGTAGTCCGCGAGGAGGTAGCTCACCTCCTCGGGGTTGTAGTCCTCCTCGCCCAGCTCGGGGTTGTTGGCTTGAGCGAAGGGCTGGAAGATGCAGCTCAGCCCACCCATGACAGAGGACCGCACGTCCGCGTAGGCCTGCTTGTCGGTGATGAGGTGAATGGGAGTCTCGCGGGCTGTGCCGCAGCATGGCGTCCCAGGCGGCCGCCTGACGTAGTGGATGGGGTCGAGCCCCGACTGCGCCCGGAAGGAGTCCCGGTAGCTCTCCATCACGTCCGCCAGGGCCAGGGCGTCGGTGTGGAGGTAGCAGTCGTGGAACTCTCGGAAGGTCTCCCACCCCATGAGATTGGCGGTGTTGACGGCCAGCCGGTGGTCCTCTGCACTCACCGCCTTCCCAGCCAGCACGCTGTCGTAGCAGTGCTGCTCCCACACCGCACACGCGGGCATCTCCCACGCCTCGGCGCCGCAGAAGTGCTCGAAGGGCATGGGCAGCTTGTGCAGGATGCAGTCCCACGCCTGCTCCAGGTCGCAGTGCGTCCGCCGCTGTTTGAGAGGCCGTCTTTGGGGCGGAGAGTCGGTCGGCGTGCGCAGCTGCAGCTGATGTTAGGTGAAGCGAGGCCATCAGCGGGAAGAGCTCTGGCAGCTGCTTGTGGGTGCAGGCCCTGAGGTCGTCGATCATGCTGGCCAGGCTCGTGGGGAAGACGTTCATGCTGTCCACGAACCTCAGCGGGCAGCTCATCACACTTCTCGCCCGACTTGCATCGGAGGCAGAGGTGGCTGTAGTCGCCCTGAGGGGCCTTGGCGCGGCCTTGGCCTTGCCCTTGGGTGCGGCCTTTGGCTTTGGCGCAGCCTTGGCCATGGGCATGGGCCTCTCGGACTCGCTTCCTTCCTCATCGCTCTCGGTGCCGTCGTTGTCGCTGTCCTCGCCGAGCTCTTCGCGCGGCGCCCTGCTGACAGGAGAGCCCATCGTGGCGATGTAGCGCAGCAGGAAGTGGAAGTCGTAGCCGCCCCCGTTGTGAAAGACCACTGGGATGGTCTTGGGCGTCTGGGCCGCGATGTTGCAGGAGTGGCACAGCGCCCCGAGATACTGCCCGGTGCCACGTGGCAGTGGTGGAGGTTGTTGTCAGTCTCGAAGGACGCAAGGCACTCTGCAGTGAGTGGCGGCCCTGTGCTCCAGCTCCTCCCTCCGGGTCATGCTGACGGGCCGAGTTCGGCGTCTCCAGGTGAGGTAGTGGTCGGTTCAGCATGGTGCGGACGCGTGGTCCTTGTCGCTGTCCCGCTCGTGGTGCGTGAGCCTCAGCCTCAGCTCCTCGGGTGGCACGTAGCCGCAGCGCCCGACAGCGACGTAGCAGGAAGAAGCCGCGCTGGCGCGCCGGCTGCTGCTGCGCCATGTGGACCGTCGGGGCGGGCGTGCTGTAGACCTCGAGGTCCGCGTAGCACGTGAGTTTGCGGAGGCCTTGCCCCTGTAGCGCAGGCTCTTCTCGGGCCCGGGCAGCGGCGCTTTCCGAGTGCGCTCGGCTATCTCTCGATAGCACTGTGCCGCTGCCAGGAGGCCTTCGCGGTGAAGCGGGCCATGCACCTCGGGCACTTGTACTCCGCGCAGCCGCCGGTGTTGGTGGGCGTGGCTCCCAGGGTCTGCTGACCAGCGCCTGGAAGTTGTGGATCAGGCTGTAGTGGCCGCTGTGCAGGAGAAGCAGCACGGGCTGGACGACGCCGCCGCTCGGGGCGCGCTGCTGGAGGACGTGGTAGTACTCCAGTCCGTCCGTCCACAGGGTTTGCTGCCACACGAAGACCCGCCCGGCGTTGCGGAGCTCGAAGGCCTCGATGTCGTCGAAGCCCACGGGGCGGTCCGTCGGCAGGCCAGAGAAGTCCACCCCCGCGTCGGCCAGAGCGGGCTGCCAGCCCGGGGGGTCCTCGGCGGCCGGCCAGCTTGGGGTAGAAGAAGGAGCCCGAGCAGCTTCTGGTCCTTGACCGCTGGCGCTTGTCGAGCCCTTCGAGCCCGAGGCAGTGGGCGAGGACGCACCACATGAAGCAGCGGTGGTCCTCGTTTTGAGGGTTCCAGATGGCCTTCTTCTTGGCCAGGGTCTCGGGCAGCTCCTTCCAGCAGCCTCCCGCCTCGTTGGGCGGCGGGGCCGCGGGCATGTCGGCCAGCTGCTGCGAGGGCGCGGTCAGCAAATACGCGGCCGTGATGCCCACGACGGTCCAGTCGGACTCGGGGAAGCGGGAGCGCTCGAGCGCGACCTCGAACTTTGTCCTGATGGCCGCCATCATGGTTCCGGCGCGACGGAGGCGCGGGCCTCACGATCCACGGCGCCAGCCTGAGGAGTCCTCGTCCTCAGGATCTGGAACCAGCAGCCGCGTGGCGTCGATGGTGAAGACCTGCTGCCCTGTTCTGTCCCGGATTCTACCGCGTCACAGCGAGTCGGTGCTGCTGCCCTGCAGGTTCAGCGCAGTGAGGAGCTCAGCTCCTTGCGCGCCTTCTCAACCCGCTCCAAGGCGGCGAGGGTTGCGCTCTTGGCCGCCAGCGAGACCGGCAGCCTCAGCGATCTTCTTCAGGGCCTCGCGCTTCTTGCGGAGCGTCTCGCAGCTCTCCTCCTGGCGCTCCTCGGCCACCGCGGGAGCGGAGCAGCGGGCCGTGCGCTGGTTGAGGCGCTTGCGAAGCTTGAGCCAAAGCTCTTGGGCGCGCTTCAGCATGTCCCTCCAGTCCTGCATGTCGACCTCCTCCGCCGGGAACCTGCCGGCGACCCCGTCAGCCAGCAGCCGCTCCAGCACGGGCGCTCCCCGAGTTCGCTCGTCATGCAGGCGGCTCACCTCCTCCAGAGAGGCTCCCCGCTTCAGCGCATCGGCATCGACGCCTCAGCTGCTCGCGGCGCTCCAGGATGTGGGTGGTCATTCTGAATTTTTCCCGGAAGCATTGCGAAGGGTTCTTCTTCTAAAAGCGGCTGCCAACTTCACCTGCCAACTTCTCATGCCAACTTGTCGAGAGTTACTTCACCTGCCAACTTCTCATGCCAACTTGTCGAGAGTTACTTCACCTGCCAACTTCTCATGCCAACTTGTCGAGAGTTACTTCACCTGCCTACTTCTCATGTCAACTTTTTGAGAGTTACTTCACCTGCCAACTTCTCATGTCAACTTTTCGGCTGTTATCTCATTCTACTAAAAGCACAAGCTAATTTGTCGGGTGTTACTTCACTATCCTAAAAACACAAGCTAACTTTTCTGTTCTACCTTCACATCTCGACTCTTAATTCTTCTTCTTTTTATGGCGGGGGTAGGCCCGACGGGAGCTTACGAAACGCACCCCTCTGCGGAGATCGTGCGTGTCGAAGCGCTCTCGCTGTGGCGCCGTGCGAATTTGTCTTGAGCCCGATGAACCCTCTGCGGAGATCGTGCGTGTCGAAGCGCTCTCGCTGTGGCGCCGTGCGAATTTGTCTTGAGCGCGGCGAACCCTCTGCGGAGATCGTGCGTGTCGAAGCGCTCTCGCTGTGGCGCCGTGCCGAATTTGTCTTGACCGAAAGATTGACGAACCCTCTGCGGAGATCGTGCGTGTCGAAGCGCTCTCGCTGTGGCGCCGTGCGAATTTGTCTTGACCTTGGCGAACCCTCTGCGGAGATCGTGCGTGTCGAAGCGCTCTCGCTGTGGCGCCGTGCGAATTTGTCTTGACCTTGGCGAACCCTCTGCGGAGATCCTGCGTGTCGAAGCGCTCTCGCTGTGGCGCCTTGTGCGAACCCTCTGCGGGGATCGTGCGTGTTCGCTCTCGCTGGCGCCGTGCGCATCTGTCTTGAGCCCGATGAACCCTCTGCGGAGATCGTGCGTGTCGAAGCGCTCTCGCTGTGGCGCCGTGCGATTTTCTTGCTCGCGAAACGGCTTTTGGAAGTTGTCTCGTGGTGTGCGCGCCTGCTTTCGCAATCCCGCGGTCCCGGGTTCGATTCCCCCCTGGTCCGCGGCAGCTCCGGCTTGAAAATCGCAGCTTTTAAGTACAAACGTAGTACGCGGAGCGTGCTCCTGCAGCTCCGGCTGGAAAATCGCAACTTTTAAGTACAGACGTAGTATGCGGAGCGTGCTCCCGCAGCTCCGGCTGGAAAATCGCAACTTTTAAGTACAAACGTAGTACGCGGAGCACACTCCCGCAGCTCCGGCTGGAAAATCACAACTTTTAAGTACAAAAAATAGTACGCGAAGTACATTCCCACAGCTCCGGCAGCACTTGCTCAGAGCAACTTGCGCAGAGCAACTTGCGCAGAGCAACTTGCACAGAGCACTTGCACAAAGCACTTGCGGAGAGCAACTTGCACAGACCAACTTGCACAGAGCACATGCGCAAAGCGCTTGCACGGAGCAACTGGCGCAGAGCAACTTGCTCAGAGCACTTGCGCAGAGCAACTTGCATAGAGCGCTTGCGTGCAGCAGCTTGCAGAGAGGAACTTGCGCGCAGCAGCCTGGAACGATGCAGCTTGCGCAGACCACTTTCGTGAGAAATCGCGCGGCGCAGTTCGTGCGAAGCACATTGCGCCGAGCAGACTCGCGCAGAGCCAACTTGCACAGAGCCAGTTGCGCAGAGCCACTCGCGAAAAGTAGCTTGCGTAGACCCAACTTTCACAGAGCCAAGCTCCGCAGAGCTATCTTGCACAGAGCTAAGTTGCGCGAGCGTGCTTTGCAGAAACTGTGGCCGTCGTGTAAGCTTTGCTATTGATTGCTCTTCCTTTTGCTTGTAATTCGTTTCGAGCTTTACGAGCTTTACTCTTCTTGTTTTAACGGATGTAAATATGTGGGATCGAGCACTGCCATGTTTCCTCTCGTAGGACGATGAGATGGAGCTCTCATGTGACCATACGCATTGAGCATCGCCGCGCGCGGACACGCTTGCCGCAGCGGTGTAAAAAGGTGTCTCCGCGGCTGGATGAGCACCTGGGGAAAAATGCTTTCGGGCCAATCGTCCTCTAGTTTTAATGAGCAAAAAAAGGCTGCGGCGTCGGAAGAAACTACAGCGGGCACTCTCGAGAAGGTGGCTCCACGCGCAGATCTGTGACCTCAAGACTCAACCCGCACATGCCGCTCATCAGCCACAAGCTGCGCGCTCTCAGCCTAACGCGCGCGGCGCAGTGAGCCAGCTCAGCGGGGCGGTCCGCAAACGTGCCGCCGGCGTTCCAGAAGCGCGCGTGGGCCGGCAGCTTGGCTTTCAGCATCCAATCGCCGCCGCGCGATTGCCTCGCAGAGGGCAGCAGCCGCTGGCGCACGGCCTCGGGTGTGAGCTTCGCGTCGAAGACGCGCTCGGACGCGGCCGCCAGCTGCTCGACCAGATCGGTCTCGGCCCGCTCCCAGAAGAGCCTCGCGCGCTCGTCGGTTGCGAAGCTCACGCTGGGGCGCTGCCCCTCGGAGAAGGCCCTGGGCTCCCATGGGATTTCCAGCGAAGCTTCGCTCTGCCAAAACAGAGGCTCCAGGCACAAGAATTTGCCACCCTTAGCATTGGAGCGCACCTCGCCCAACTTCCACATGCTAGCCTGGCTCGTCATCCTTTTCTGTCTCCGATTAAAAAAAGATTGGTCCGAGCATGCGAAACTGCTTGAGCCGCGCCCTCGCCTGTGCGTGCTTTGTTGTGCTGGTGGTGATTGTTAAACATGCCGAGACTGCTGGAGCTGTTTTGCGGCACAAAGTCGATTGGCCGAGCCTTCGAGGCGGCAGGGTGGGAGGTCGTCTCCCTGGACATCGTGTCGAAATTTGAGCCCACGATCCTGTGCGACATCCGGAGCTGGGACTACACGCTGTTTCCGCCGGGGCAATGCAGCAGCAGGGACGGGGGAGATGCCAAGGCGCTCCGCCATGTCCGCCGTGTGCGGGCCGGCCCTTCCCAACCATCATGCGCGCGGGGGGAGCCCAGTCCAAGAGGCCGTGCATTAGCGGGGGAAAGTCGTAGTCCACGGGTAGCTCCTCCTTGGAGTCGGACTCCCAGTCCAGCCCGGAGAGCCAGCTCAGCCTTGCGGCGTTTTCTTCTGGCGTATCGGGTCGAGCCCCGACTGCGCCCGCTCTCTCTTTAGAGGGGGTTTCCCAAATGGATTCTATTCTACCTGAGAGGCTCCTGGCACTCGTCCGTCCAGGAGAGGACCTCGTTCTGCGAATCCGCTGCGTGCAGGCGTGTGGCTGCAAAATAATGACCCCTAGATATGCTTGCAAAATGCTCAGCAGCTGCGTTTCTGCAAGGCGAGCTAAAAAAACAGGGAAAAAAAGAAAGCCAAGCCAAACCAGCCAGAAAGCCAGCCAGGAGCCAAGCCAAACCAGCCAGAAAGCCAGCCAGAAAGCCAGCCAGAAAGCCAGCCAGAAGCCAAGCCAAACCAGCCAGAAAGCCAGCCAGGAGCCAACCAAAACCAGCCAGAAAGCCAGCCAGAAGCCAACCAAAACCAGCCAGAAAGCCAGCCAGAAGCCAACCAAAACCAGCCAGAAGCCAACCAAAAACCAGCCAGAAAGCCAGCCAGAAGCCAACCAGAAGCCAAGCCAAGCCAGCCAGAAGCCAACAAAAAAAGCCAGCCAGGGTTTCCTTTGAGGGGGCTCGCCTTGCAGAAACAAAGGCAGCTGCTGGGCATTTTGCCAAACCGCATATCTAGGGGTCATTATTTTGCAGCCACACTCCTGCACGCAGCGTTTTAGACTTCAAATCCTTCGCAGGACGAGGTCATTTCCTGGACAGGAGCCTCTCAGGTAGAATAGAATCCATTTGGGAAACTCCCTTTAAAGAGAGAGGTGCTATGTTCTGTGTTCGCGCTTTCGCGCGGCGCAGTCTGCAGCTGTCGCTGCAGTCGCTGTGCAGTTCGCGCAGTCTGCGGCGGAACTCCACGCGGAACTCCACGCGGGCAGCAACCAAAAAATGGTTGGTGCCTGTTTCCAGTTCCGAGGCACTTCGAAAACACAAGTGCCACTTGTGTTTTCGAGCGTCACAGCCGCGCCACCTGACACGCCAGCCCGCCGAGTCATACGGATCATACGGATCATACGGTCATACGGTGGCGGTTTGGCACTCCGGCTGCGCCGCCCTGCCGCGCCACCTGCCTGGCATAGAAGCGGGCCTGGTGCGGGCCTGGTGCGGGCCTGGTGCGGGCCTCGCTTTGCGGAAACTTCCGGCCGGAGTTCGGACTGAATGGTGCTCAACTGCGCTCGCGGCAGGAATCGAGCCCCGTGCGGAGTAAGAAGCGCTTAGCTCCTTGGCCGACGCCTTAGCCACTGGACTAAGGCGTCGGCGAAAACATATGCAAACATGTTTGAAGGACCTGTCACCGGCAATATCCCGGAGGTCCTGGACAACGGAGAGGTGACTGACGGCACGCACGTCACAGCAGGGCAGCTGGCCCTTGCTCTGACGCCCTACGCGCAAGTGACAGACCTGGCGGTGAACACGGCAGCCTCCGGCAACAACGCAGCGGCCATCCAGTCCCTGGACGACCGTGTCACCGCAGAGCTGGCCTCAAAGCTGGACAGCAGCGCGCTGGCGCCGGCAATTGCGCCCCTGGCCACGGCGGCGGCCCTGGCCACCACGGACGGACAGGTGGCCGCGCACGGAAGCAGAAAGTCAACAAGCCTCCGTGGTTGTCGTGGCCTTGGGAAGGCCACGTAAATCTTATCGCCGCCAGCCCAGAGCTCACCAAACCGTCCGTGTGGAGCTTCGGTAAAACCAGTGCTGCCCGATGTCACCGAGGAGCACTTCCGCCTGCTCCGCGGCCGAAGAAGTGGCGAAGACCTCCAGTGGGTGATGCTGATCACCTCCACGGGGCGCGTGGTGGTCCTAGGCGGGTTTCGCGAATTGGGGGAGTTGGGGAGTCGGGGAGTCGGGGAGTTGGGGAGTTGGGATTCAGGAGTTTCAGTCAACATGAGGATTTGGGAAGATTTTCAGTGAACATGAAGCTTTCGGAAGATTTGGGAAGTCCTTGCATGTTGAGATTAATTAAGGTCTCCATTCGTTGGCGTGGTTAGATTGGAGCCTTGTGGTTTGTGCCTCCGAAGAATTGGGTTTTCTCTTGGATTCCTTTTGCCATCCACAAGCTTTGCGGGTCCACGAATTGGGTTGATCGCCACTCCAGAACCCCGCCACGGGCATGGACGCTTACTGAGCAACTGGCTGGGATGATATTGAGAGAGCGATGTTGCGCTCTCCTCGGTTTCAGGCCGGTTGACACCTAAGACGTTGCACAGCTGGAAGAGCATCAGAGGTGCTTGCACTGAAAGTGTGGCGGTAGCGGGAATTGCCGTCGACAGCACTTGAAAAGGAATATAGGTGAGACGGCGGTCAACTTTGTTTGGCAGGCTACGCGACCTTTTGTATTGTACGCAGGCTGGATGCTGTTTAGATAATTTGGTATGTTTGACCGCATAAACCAGCACCTCCAAAAGCACTTCCAGCTCTGGCCACTCTCCCAAAAGTCACGCCATTGTGTATTTTGATTGGTGTACGGAAGTACGAAGCAACCTTCGAAGCCAGCTCATAGCTCACCCTTGGTATCCTGAACCTTTTCCATTTCTTGTTCCCTGGATTGCGAAGGTCGCTGCTCAACCCCAAGCACGCGATTTCAGCTGCATGTCGTGCGTTCAGGCATGCGGTTAAACAGGCTTCTTTCTTGTCGTTAGTTGCAAACCCGGCTGGCCGAATGTGGCAAGCTCGAGCGAAGATTGAATGATATTTGAAACAGCAAGATGGCTGACGCAGAAGCCATGCCTTGTGCAAACCCCAACAGCATGACAGGTGACAGACATATTTGTTTGAGATGTGAACAAGTGGGCGGAGTCTTGGGATTGGTAAAGTCGCTGGTTTTGCAGAGCCCGTCGCTTCAAACCCAGCACGCCATTGCTGCCGGCAGGCGAACCGGGAAATCCAGTGCCAAGTTTCTCCTTCCTGTGCCCGGCAGGCCAGAGCAGATTTCACAGGGATGGAATTGCTCTCGAATTCTGCGGACGCATCATGTCAACACCAAGCGGCCTGGGACGAGCCTTCTCAGACCAGGTCTGATTATAACTCAGTTGACTCCCTACCGAAGATTCACCGCCTTTTGATCCATCAAAACACCGATTCGCTTGCTTAAACCAATGGATCCTGTGTTTTGTTAAAGGGTGGTTGCCTTGCTTACCTACTATATATCTAAACGGAATCACTGGGTAACGATGGTGCGGTCGGTGGTCCCTCAGGAACTTTAGATGGCTTCCAGAAAAGCCAGTTCCGTGCCCCACGGGAGGGTGTGTCCTTGTTCGAAAGTCTGGCCTCGAAGGTCAACGCCTGCTGTCCCGATTAGGAGCTTTCAAGCAGGTTGAGATGCCTTCCCAGTCCGATAGCCAATAAAGTTTGGATGCAGTCAGAGAGGGCTGTCTCCGCTCATATCTATTCCGCCTTTTATATATATGTATAGTATAGATCACTCCCTGACTCAACGATGTTTACTTTTGGAAGTCCAGGTTTTTTGGGGCTCTCTTGAGGACGGTCTCTTGGTTGTAAGTGCTTTGTGCTGGCCCTTTTCTGACAGGCCGCGAGATCACTGGCATCTTGGGCCCGGCTCCCGGCTCCAGCCTCTTGGGATGTTTTGAGGGTCGCCATTGACTCAAAAAACAGAAACAGAACACCCCCTGCAGCCCAAGCAAGTGTAACATCGCGACACATCTTCGAACAAGATGGAACGCTGTTGAGCAAGGACCCTCTGACAAGGTTGAAGTGAGAAAAGGAAAAAAGTGAGTCTTGTTCTGAAGGCCCCATTGTTGCACGTCCAACATTGAGTTTGGAGAAGGACGGAAGAGTTCTCTTCTATCCTGTCGCTACGCAGAAGATTCGGGCTGCTCATCATCATGTTGCGACAGTTGCAGTATTGGGGACGCAAGCGTAGAAGTGTAGACTTATTTATCGCTTATCCCTCGCAATGACTACCCCTGAAGGCGACACTTACTCCCTTGGGAATTATTCATGACGGTCCCATCGCAATTGTGCATGCTATGTTGCCTTTCAACACGGGAATGCGCAAAGCATAGCATTTGGCATGATTAACCAGGACTGAGCGATCCTAGCACTCAACCACCCGCTTTGGGTCTCTGGGGGAAGGTCACGAGAAAAGTCACAGGCGGGCCAAAGGCTTGGGTGAGGACCGAGTGTTTTCGAGAGACGGTGCTTGGCCGAGAACATGAGATGTTCAGTGAGAAAGGAAGCTTTTCTAGGTTCCCGCGGTGTTTCCAGTCGTGATCCCTTGCAGAACCATCTGGGAGGTGTCGTAAGGTCTCAGTTCGAGAGGCACAGGGTCTGACGCTATCACGGGTTGGTTCTTATCTTGCTGATTCTTAGGGAATCAAAGAGATTTGGGGAATGAGCCTAGGGATGATTTTTGATACATCTCCTCATTACCGAGAACTGAATCCAGTTGTTGCGAAATATCTCGCACTTCAGCTCAAGCGCGAACATCAAGTGGGCGCGGAGAAGAAAGGTCGACCATGAAGGCCGGGGCCTGGCTCTGACTGGATTTGGTAGCGAAATGTTGCCGGATGGGTGTAGTGGGTTTGACAGTTGGGTTTGTCTCAAGATAGCTGAAACACCCAAGGGTGGTTTCGTTTCGGTTTCCATTAACACCAACCAAGAAAAGGTACCTCAGCAAAGAAGGCCAGATTCTCTTGCAATAATGCATCGTTCCTGTATTCGATGCTGATATTTTAATTTTCACAGGGCAGTTTTTGTTTCCTTTTTTTTCCTCCTTTTTTTGTTTCTTCTTTTTTTCCGCAAGTCCATCCACTCTTGTTGGATTTTCTTATTGCTCAAGCCGTGGAAGCGGCCATTTTTTGAAGATGATTGACTCTTTGTGCTGGAGGGAAACTGGTGGCCAACAAGAGCCAGCAGCAACCCACAGATCTTCGGAGTAGGAATGGAGTGGACGTTTCGTCCGGTTTCTGGCAGGTCACTGTGATGACCCTGGCTGGCTGCTGCGAATCTGCAGACTTTCAAGAGGACGACACGATCAGGGACGTGTCTCTTTTCATCCGCCGCTGGGCGTTTGAGTGAAGGCTCCAACTTACGGACTTTTGTTGCAGCCTGATTTTGAGATGTGGATCTTTTTCAAGCGGAAGGCCCATTTCCCTCAACTAAAATGCATTTCGGCCTCGGATTGGACAGCCTGCCTTCACAGAAGCGGGGAACTGAAGCGGGGAACTCATGCATGCCCTTCCCTTGAAGCGCACATGGCATTCCGCATTCCTGCCCGAAACTTCAAAGATCGAACAGACCCCCAAGGCATGACACAATTCCCATTCTTTTTGGGGTCATCCGGTCATCCCACATTTCGGCGGTCATAGAGACTCCGGGAACAGCATCAGGGGCGTTCCGAGTGCGAGGCTTCAAATTTGGCATGCCCGTGGCCGTGCAGAGCCTGATGACTGGGTACACCATCTTGAGGGAGCCCGCTGAGTCGTGGCCCAGCTGCATCGTGTGCAGTGGATGGCTTTCCTTTTTGCTGAACGCGCGTTGCTTTAATGTGCTGAACGCGGCCTATTCTTTCGGCATCCGTCATTTTGGTGCTTTGGCGGCCCACTCTCTTTTGCGCTCTCTTGTCAATTATCATGTGTCACATGCGCCCATTTCACATGTCTGGTCAAACGAATCTAAAGGTCTCAAGTGATGGAGTACAAGGAGTGACAGGCTGCGTTGCCATAACACTTGCAGATGACAATTTGCCTTAGTAGGTGGATCTACTACCTGGTCTTGTGATAGTTACAGTAACTCCCCATGTAAACCTAAAACGAAGTGAAGAGACTGCACAAGCAGAAGCTGCCAACGCCATGCTGCAATTTGGGATGCTTCAACTGTAGCACATGGCGCTGCAAGAGAATTGATGAGAACAACTTGGGCAAGTTGACAGGAAACTCGACAAAGTGTTGCCACTAGCCGCGGTACGGTTTCTACAGCGGCAAGCGCAAAACAGCCTGGCCAGCGACTTGCACATCCGCATCCACGTGTGTGACGTGCACCAGAATTCGACAGAACCGTGACACGGCCACGTACCGAGGAAAGAGCCAGGAAAGACACCAGGTAACCCTTGCCATTCGCCTTTCTGGGGTCATTGTTTCGAGCGCTTCTGGGGTTGTCAAAGGTTGGCAACTGGGGGTTGACAAGAAGTGTTGGTGATGTCGGCGCACTGGCCGAACTACCAAGTTTTTCATTGCACAGTTCGAAGTTGGAACACTGCCTTCAACTGGAGTATGACAGCGCCACATGAACTCGTGACAAGTGTTACTTGCAATCAGCACTGCAGTGCTTCCATACTTTAGTCAAAAAATGGTAAGGAGACGAGAGTGCAACAAGGAAATCTGGGCTTCCGCACCATTGGCAGAAGGTCGCTAAGAACAAAAGGGCGAAAGTTGTCCTTTCGTTTCCGTGCTGAATCTGCAGCCAGTTGCTCTTTCTCTTTCTCTTTATCATTTCTTTCCTTTTTCTCTTTGTCTTTGATTCTCTTTCTCTGGTTTGTGTTCTTTATTTTGTCTTTCTTTGTATTCCGATTTTCTTTTTTATTTTGTCTGCTTTCTCTCGTCTGCCTTCTGTTGTCTTTGTTCTTTCTTCTTTCTTCCTGTTCCTTATTCTTCCTTCTTCTTCCTTCTTCCTTCTTCCTTCTTCCTTGTGCCTGCTTGCTGCTTTCCCCTTCCTTCTTTCCTAATTCTTTTTCCTTCATTCTTCTTTCTCAGTTCTTCGTTCTTCTTTCTTATTTCCTCTCTTTATATTTCTCTATCTCTTTTCCTTTCCCTTTCTCTTTCTCTTTCTTTCTCCTCCTCATTTATTTCTCTTTCTTTTTCCTCCTTGTCAGTTTTTCTTTTTCCTCCTCATCTCTTTCTCCTTGTTTTCCCTCCTCATCTCTTTCTCTTTCTTTTTCCTCCTCATCTCTTTCTCTTTCTTTTTCCTCCTCATTTCTTTCTCTTTCTCTTTCCTCCTCATCTCTTTCTCTTTCTCTTTCCTCCTCATCTTTTTTTTCTTTCTCTGAAGCTGGTTTCGAACCACACCACTCTGGCAAGGCTGAAGGAAGTATTTGGAGAGCAGACTCCAGAGGCTGTAGTGATGGTGCCTTGGCAAGCGGGCTGAATGACGTGCGGATGGCTTGCCATGTCTGATGTCGTCCTTTTCCTTTGGGTTGGTCAAACAATTGGCAGCCTATTTGAGGATGTTCTGCCTTACAAGGTGTTCGAAGCTTCTTCACCTTTGCCAGCTGCCGGCTTTTCTACCGGTCGCAAAGTCGATTTTATCGAGGCGCAGTAAGTAAACATCAGCAAGCACATGAAGCCCGCGTGGATATTTGTACCCCTTTATGAGGTGATTGCTCACTAAGAAAAAGCTGACCAATGCCCAATGATCGATCATTCGAGCGATTGACATGGGCATGTCTTTTCTTAGGCCCCTCAAATGGTTTGGTTTTCAACCTTTGGTTTTCTGTTGAAACCGCCTTCCCCAAAGACACACCTGGACGACATCTTTGGTGACCTGTCGCTTGAGGTGATCCGAAGGCCTTACACTCCCCCGGAGCGGGCCGAGCTCTTCCGAAGGCCGACTTCGCAATCCCCCAGTGTTTTTTTCTTGCCTTTTTTTTGTTCGTTTTTCTTTCTTTTGTTTTTTTTTTGGGGGGGGGTTGGGTGATTTTTGTTTGGTCTTTGCCGGGTTTCAACCTTATTTTTGGGAGTTTAAGGCTTTTTCATTCGGGGCTTCCATGTTTACTTTTGGGAGAGCCGTGGGCCAATCGTCTGATCTTCTTGGTGCTGGCTGTCTCGCACTGTACCCATAGTACCCGGAGAAAAGAGAGAGCTACGTTTCGAGCAGAGGGATTGTTGAGGCGGGGTGCAGCAATGCCAACTGCGTTTCGACCCACAAAGGTCTTGTTTTTGTCTTTGTGTCTGTGTTTCATTGTTTGCGGCCTGAAGGTTTCCTTAGTTTGTGGCAAAGCATTTTTAGTTTCTGGCCCCCAGGTTTCCTTGGTTTGTTTGTTTCCAGGCGTACAGATAGATGTGAGTTGCCGGGAGCTTTCGGTTTGTTGAGTGCTTCCTTGAACAAGTAAGGAGTGGACAAAGCGAGAGCAGCAACACTTCTGGAAAGCATCATTCGTTCATTGTCAGTAGGCAGACAGGGCCAAGACTTGCTATTTGCGACAGGAAACTGGCCCGAAGGGCCATGTTTTGCCACACGCACCAGGGCGTCTCTGCTTCATGCTGCAAGCAGAACAGGATCTCGTTTCAATTGCATTGCAGACCTGCTCAAGCATGTTTTACCTTTGTCTTTCTTGCTGACGTTTCGAAGGCTAGGTTTCTTTGTTTGTTCAGGAGTCCTCAATGAGCTGCCTTTTACTTTGCAGAGCCTCAAACTGCTGCGATGTGTGAGATGAGCAGAAGGAATATGTGCATCCATTTTTGGCCTTCAGCTGAGGGAGGCCTTTTGTTTGTTGAAAGGGTAGAAACATGTCCCTTTTCTTGATGGTTAGGTTGACAAGCGAGTCAAACAAACAACTCGGGGCATACTTACTATGTATTCGGGGATCCCATGGTTTCGGTTAAAGCAGGCCCGCAGCTTGGATTTCAGCATGTCAAGTTTGAACAAGCATGCGGACGCGCAAGTCAAAATCGCTCAACTTGGATTTGCATCCCGAACAGTTTGGTGGCTCGAAGAAGCATTAGTGCCAGCACCAGTGCCTTTGAAAATTGTTGGTTGCTGCAAAAGACATACACGTTTTTTGCCGCTTTGACTCGTAAGATGTCGCGCAAGTGTTTCGCAAGTGGAGGCGCAAGGCCGAGGTGGGTTCATGACTGGTCACCCTCCAGGCCCTTTTGCCATAGTGTTTTTTGAGCCCTACCTGCTGCTATGCTGCCAGCTGCTACGCTTCTTTCTGCCTGTTGCTCTTTTCTTCCTTGCTTTCCTCCCTGCCTGTTTTCTTGCCGTAAAGCCTTCTTTTTGCCGGCGCGCTAATGAGCTCTCAGGCGCGCATGCTTACACAGTGGCCACTTGCGAGGTTCCAATTTTGAGGCCCCAACTGGAGCACATAGCTTCTAAGAAGACCGCCGCTTAAATTTCAACACATTTGAGTGTAGGCTAAGAGCGTGATCGGAGAGCGAGCACGTTGCCCTCCGAAAAGCATCCCTCCAAAAGCCAACCAGCAGATAGGGCTCCTTGCGGTCGACAGGAAGTGACACTGATATTGGAACAAGTGGAGCCTGTACAAAAAGGTGGAGCTATACCAGTGAAAACCAGGCCTAGAAAAAAACCCTAGAGAAAAAAAACACGTCTCTATCACCAGCCCTAGTACAAAAAATAGCACCCAACCCTAGGGAAAAAATAAAATAAGCTCAGGCCATATCCCCAACAGCACCACACCCTCCCAGAATCTTTGCGAAACGCCCCGGGACCCACCTCACCGCCGATTTTGCTGAGGATGCCGCCTTGTAACTTTATAAGGCAAATCTAAGAGTGACAGCGCAATCGCGCCCTGATCGGGGCCCGACGGCGCAATCGGGGCCTGATCGGGGCCCGACGGCGCAATCGGGGCCCGATCGGGGCCCGATGGTCCCGTGGTGCAACCCCAGCCACCCATATTATAGCTCAACGCCGGTTTTCCTTGGGATGCGGCCGTGCAACTGTATCTAGCAAAACTAGGCGAGGCCAGCTTGGTACCGATCGGGGCGCGATGGCACAGTCGACGGTCGGGCCCCGACGGTGCAATCGGGCCCCGACCTGGGCCCGGTGAACCTCGCAAACCATCCTCGTGGAACCCTCGTAAAACTCGGCATGAAACCTTGTTGGAACCTTTCCTCAGGGCTGCCCCATAGCTTTTGCAGAACCTGGTGGAAACCTTGTGGAGCGTTTTTGGAACCTTACCCCATAGCCCTCGCAGCCTCGTGGAAATAGGAACGCAAAGCCCACCAAGTAATACTCAGCAATGCCAAGCATTTACGCTATGCCTGAGGAAGTGAGCAAGTGACAAAACAGTGAAAGTGCTGAAAACCATTGATTTCGGCTCTGCTTAGTCATGAGCAAGCTTTTCAGACCCTGAAACCCTCATGGAACCTGACCTCCCTCGTGGAACCTTACCTCAACCACGGACCACCCCGCAGCCCTCGCCTGGTGGAACCACCCGCAGCCCTCGCAGAACCCGGCGGTGCAACCCTGGTGGAACCTCCCCAGCCCTCGCAGATGGTGGAACCCTGCTCAAACCCTGCTGAAACTCTCGTGGAACGTTACCTCAGGGCCCCGGACCACCCCAGCCTATCTGGGCTGAGACCCCAAAGCTAAGCTTTCAGCTGTTGGGGAAAACAATCTACCCGTGTACCCGGTAGATGCCCCCAATTTTGGTCGAAGGGGAGAAATGTTTGGCCCATCCAGGTTGGTTCGCGCCACGGGGGCTGGAGACACCCGACAAGTGCGAGAGCTCCTGAAGGCCCGGCGGGCGAAAAGCTGAGGTCTAAAAGCTCGGTTTGGAGCACGCGGCCGTTTTGCCCTTTGCCTCTCTTTCTTTTCCCTTATTCTTTCCCCTTTCCCCTTTCCAATTTCCTTTCCCCTTCTGCTTCCCCTTCGCCCTTTCCCCCCTTCCCCGTTCCGCCTTCCCCTATTCCCACGTTCCCCTTTCCCCTTTCCAATTTCCTTTCCCTCCCCCTTTCCTTCTTTTGCAGATATCCCCGGAAGGTGGGATTTAGATATTTCTTCGTCACCTTGTAGCCTGCACAAAGAACATGACTCTCAAGCCCTATGAACATCCCCCACCTGCAGACCGTCACAGAATTTATGGGGAACTCTGGATGGCCCCTGTATTCATAGCTGATTTCGGGGTATGCATAAATCCGGTTGAGCAATTCAAGCTCGGAAGGCGGTGGGCCCCGACCCCTTTCCATGCAGAAAACAATTGAAGATAAGGCATCCGGTTTCCCTTCAAAGATCGGGTCTGGTGGTTTACCTTTTCTCCAATCCTAGTGGAGAGACCCCTTTTCAAGGGGACAGTAGTCTTCCAAACCCTCCTGTTGACTTCCAAAATGTATTCCGAATCACTCCGCTTCATGTCTGGTGTTGCCACGCATTCCACGTTAAATTGAAGAGGCGTTCTCACATTTTGGAACCCAACCCTTGAAAGTGAGCTCTAGGTTGAACATAAATGGCACGTTGCAACCAAAAACAATCCCCAACTGCCGTTTTAGGTGGTTTTAACCGACAACCAACAGGAACCAGCTCATTTCTTGGCGGTTCCCAGACATCCCCTTTGCTTTTTAGCCTTGTAGTGTTTAGTGGGGATTTCCGTTTTAACCCACTAAAAGTTAGTCACTTTTAGCCGGGGATCTGAAAACGGACCCAGATTTGGGGCATCTCGCACAGCTCGCGCAGGAAGGGGCGCCCGTAGACATGCTGGCGGACGTCAAGGACGTGTCAGCGCCACGGCTCCGGGGAAAGCGGCTCCGCTTAGGCAAGACCCGGTTGCCCGTTGGATTCCGCCCCCCCCCCCCCCCCCCTTTTTCCGTCTTTTCTTTTGGGGAAGGGTTGCGAGTTCCCTTGAAACTCCACCAAAAAATAATGGCTTCTGATTCTTTTCTTCCCATGAAGTCCATTGGGCATCTGGGAAGACCTGGAGCAAGAAATGCGAACGTGTCACCTGATAACAACTGGAACTACAAAGCAACTAACTGGAAACGGGACCCCGTGCGGAAGTTGAAAGAGGAAGTGGCAACCTCCAATAGTTCTGGGTGAGCTGCTCTTGTTGGCAAAAGGAAGCGACGTCATCCATTGCGGTTTCCGTGTTCGTTCCCCTTGAAGCCAATGAGCCAAGAGAAATGCGCCTTGCGCATTTCGCCCAATCAGCTTCACCATGACATGCGACGACTAGAACCCAACATCGGGTGGGCGTAGTTCCCGTTGCGATTGAAAACTATCCAAACCTGATCTCCGACTTCCCGCCCGCCTCCCCAACTACCTTTTTAATTTGTCTTGGGCCCCGAATTCCGAGTTGGACATATCTCCATATTCCGCTGTCCTCTCAGAGAGAGACCGCTCGGAAGCGGCCCGGTGATGCATGAAGGTCTACCATGCCAAAGGGCTGCGCTGTTGAATTCGCTGTTTCTTCAAAGGGTCCGCGACTTTGCTTTTGAGCATCCGCCCCCAACCGTTTTTCACCGCTCTATTTACCGCGCGGGACAGGGTGCGAACACAGGTCAGGGTGGAACAAACGGGGTGCCCAATTCAGGACGGAAGTGTAGACATCCAGCAATGTGTGGTTCCAGCCATGTTGATCCATGGTCCAAGAAATCGAAGGCAAGCCAGCGCAACAGCCCAGACTGTTTGAGACCTCCAGTGGTACCAATTTCCCGAAGTCAGCTGCCGACAAAAAGTCGTCACCTTTCCATGGCCCCTGGAGGTCGTTGGAGAATGAAAACGGTCGTCAGTCATTTTGCTCCATGCAACAGGTTTGCTGCGAGCCTATGATGAAACCACAAGGACTGGTGGGGGTTTCTCTTTGGTTTCCTTTGTCCAGGGCCAGGTTTCTACCCCCGAAAGGGTAGAGCAAATCCCAAGGGTGACTTTCTTTGCAAGCGCGGCATTTTCTGACTTCGGTACTGCAAAACGGCCGTATATGGCCACGGTAAGGAAGCCAATCAGGTTGAGAGAACCCCCACGCATCCTCCGCTTGAGGCCTCGCTGGACCACTGGGAAACAGAAGAGGAGGAGGCCAATTACTGGGTTGCAGGGTCCTGATGCTTACGGGGATACCGTTTTGTTGTTCGTTGGTTTGGTCATGAACCCTGCAACTGCCAGGATTCCTGTGCTGGGACCCATGAGAAGCAATGATATTACTTACCTGACATCATCGCCAGTGATTTTAATGCAGATGTTCCGGACAACGACATCCTGCCTATGTGCATTTCTGGGGTCATACTGTGGATCGACGAAATCCTGCACCACCTAAGAAAGCCCGGAATGCTGATTCCCCCCTGTAATTACCAACAAACAATGGGTTTCGCATGGTTTCAAAGTGGTGCAGGATTTCGTCCATCCACAGTAGGTTGCTGCTCTCCGCGAGCCCCCCTGCCTACTTTTTGCTTTCAACAGAGATCAAAGCACTTCCAAACTTGATGACATTTGGATCTCCCAGATTATCTCTGGCGCGTTTGGTAACCTAGAGACGGCGCCGATTCAGCATGGACCTTGGCTTCTCAAAGCTCACTCTGACAGCCGAGCGTCATCGCTTTCAGGGCTGCGCTTTTGAAGGTACTCCTGTTGGCTACCACCCTGGATCGGGTTCACTGTTACCGAAGTGGACTATTTTCGCATTCCTTTGGCGAAGAAACAAGTCTCACCATCATGGTGCCGGGAATGGCTTGTTCGGGTGCATCGACCCACAGTGCATCAAATGCGGAAGCGGCCATCGAGTTTTCAAGAAGATTATGACGGATCATATTCACGGCCACTCTCGAACTCCTGGATCCCACGTATGTGCTCTGCCTTTCCGTGGCATTAATGGCATGGTTTGTTGCCTGGCCACATTCGTCACGCCCTTCCCATTTGGAACCCCGTGCAGATTGTTCGTGATCGTATGCGCCCCCTTGCAACATCAAAGAGATCTTGAGGTTTAGGGTCTTACGCTTCAGCCAGTCTCGTGACTGGCGAGGTCGATCATGAACATACTCGTTTCCGAAGACCGTTCCCCGAAGGAGTTTTGACCAATTTGTTAGCTTCTGTCTAAGAAAGTAGCACCATGCGTGGCTTATGTAGCTCCCAACATAGCAGCCATGAATTGCGAATCAGAACCAGCGTGGGCATGCTCGACCCTGTCAGGTGCCAAAGGAGGAGGAGAAGAAAGACAAGACGAAAAAGGAGCACGCATCGGGGTTTGCGGCTTGAGAGATTTCATCTTTGAATCCCAGAGGCAGACTGCAACTGAAAGTCGCGACTTGAACGAACGATGGACAGAATCCTTAGTTTGGAGGAACCCATACGCGGATAAAACTATGATGAAACCATGGTAGTGGGATAGGCCACCTAACTACCGTGAATGTTGACCATACCGTATTGAGGGCGGGTCCTGCTGTGACAGAGTGGTGTGACGATTGCCCAAGTTCCCTGAGGAGACAAAAGGGAAAAATGCGGAGGACACATCAGACATGGAGTCTGAGGAAGAAGGCTGGCCGTAGCAAGTAGAGCATTGCTTTTTTTGTTGTTGTTGTTTGCGTACAAGGTTGAAAAGAATCCCTGGTTGCTTTGGAAACTGGGCTGGTGCGAAGCTCAACTTGGTTCCTTATCGATTGAGCCAGCCGTGATTGATTGCGCCAGCCGGATCTGTATTCCAAAGAAGCTCCATGTACGGAGAAAGACAAATCGAGTGGCCTGCATGCATTTCCACCATGCACTTTTACTGTTCCGGAGAGCAACTCTGTGTAGGCCCATCTACTCCAGCCGTACACGGCGAGAGACTGGCATTTTGCATTCTCAGGCAATTGTCCAGAAACAGGCCGAGGATATGTAAGCAACATGTCACGAGCAGCCACCACTGGCATCAGTTTTGACGGCACACCTGAAATCATCTTGGGCCCATGGTAGGAGATGTGCGGTTTGGCTCCAAGGGTTTCTGGGTTTGGTCATGTACCCAATTGTTCTTTGGGAAGCAAGCTTTTTTGGGGCTGATGCAAAGATCCTGAACCAGGTCTGTACTGCTCATGATCCTTTCCAGGATATGTTTGCGTTTGACAAGTCGTGATTGCAAGCAAACTTCGAGGGAAAAGACCGATGAGCGACCCAAGGAGATGAAAGCACCCGCCTTTCCAAGATGACGGCATTGGGGTTTACCAAAATGAGGCGTCAACAGGGGACATGTACGATTCTTGACACACCCCGAGCATTTGCTTAGCGCTTGTGTTCTTGAAGTATCTTGAAGTATGGGCTTGAACCTCCCAGTGGTTCAGCAGCCGCAGAGCCTGGAAAAGCTGCGATTGCAGTTCTTGCTGGAACCCAATGATGAATCTGACATGTCTGACATGTGTCCCACACACCACACTGTTGTCTGCTTGCTAGGCAATTCACTTGTGCAAAGGGGACTTCCGGCACCCGCGAACCCGACGATGTCCCGCAGCACTCAGACCTCAGGTAGGCAAGCCCTGTTTTGAGATTGTAGAACGGCCAAGGGCCACGTCAAGTTCATTTTTTTTGCAAGGGCACCAGCCAAAGCGAAACCTCCAACTGCTTTCGCGAGGCAGAGCTAGCGAGATGTCCTTTGCCGGAGATAGCGATGATATGCAGGCCAGACCGGGCATCACGCGTCGCCTATTTTCCAACAACGCCTTCTCGATGTTCGTCATGTTTCCCAATCAACAACAAGTGGTCACTTTTTGCTGGGGGTCCAAAGACACCCGATCCCTTGGAGTAGTTTAAGACTTATTAAGCTGTTTTGCACATGAATTTGATCCAAGTCTTCATGATGCATATATATATATATATACATATGGTCCCGTGTTCCGTGTTGCTACCCCGCCCCCCCCCCGCCACAGATGGTCCGAGACCCCGAGCCCCCGGATCCATGGCACCTACGGTCCACCCCGACCCCCTAAACTCGCACCCGGACCCCCGGCACCCCGGCACCCCCACCCCCAGGACAAGCCAACCTGCAACCAACCGTAAACCAACCGTAAACTAACCCTAAACCAACTCTAAATATACCCTAAACCAAACCCTAAACTAAATCTTAAACCGTAAACCTCTAAACCTAAACCAACCCTAAACCAACCCTAAATCAACATAAACCAACCCTAAGCCAACCCTAAACCAATCCCTAAACAATAAACCCTAAACCTAAACCAACCCTAAATACACCCTAAATACACCCTAAACCAATTCTAAACCAACCCTAAACCAACCCTAAACCACAACCACAGGACCACAACCACAGGGGGGGGGGGGTACTTGTCTGACCCATGACCATTGGGGGGAGGGGGGGGGCGCTGGCAACGCTGTGGCATATATATAGATATATACATACAAACAGTACACGCATACATGAAGCATGGGATGTACTGATATCCAACTAATACAGCAGCTTGGGATGTGTTTGAATCAATGGAAGACGGATAGGTTAGAAATGCATGCACAATTGTTGTTTATTCTGTTGCAAGTGATGTATCATTCGGTGAAGCTAGGGTGTACGTTGAGGAGGAGGAGGAAAAGGAGAAGGCTGAGCAGCCGCCGTGTGGGGGCATCACGCCGTTGATGATGGCCATGGCCACAGGCGGGCAGGGCAAATCCCAGTTGGGGTGCTCAGTGCCCTTTGCAGATTGGTTTAGCGGGAAAGCAGCTGAAGATCGCGGCCATTTTCGGAGTCCAAGCGCGTGTGACACTCACATAGCAGGGTTCCCTTTGTTTGGCCTCCCCAAAGCGGACATTTATCCCAGCGGCTGATATCCCCAAAGAGCCCGCCTCTTGGGATCAAAAATCGGAGCGGCGACCTCTAGTTGACGAGAACTCGCAAGGTATGCCTTGAGTGAGATGGCACATTGGATGGTTTGTCTTTCTTGGGCGCAAGCCGACCAGCTTTGTCTTCGTCTGAGTTTTCCAGATAACGAAGTGAGAAGAGGGGGCCTCTTAGGTGGGCTGCACTCCATCTGAATCCGATTCACATGGGGACACCCCACCAGCAAAGAGGGTTTTCCCCATTTCCAAAAACCATATTCCCACTTTCCCCATTGCCTTTTTGGGGACACCCCACCCTATTTTTACGGCAAAACAAGCCCAAAAAGGGGACTTGCAGCTTGCAGGGCATATCCAGAGCTCTTTGAAGCTCCAGCGGCGATTTTTTCGATGCCATTGGACCATTCGAGTGCTTGCCGTGCTTTGTGCTAAATGGCACACCTGGTCAACTTGTCATTTCATGCTAGTCGGCCACATATGTTGCTGGGCATACGCATACCTGAAATTGGAAAGTTGGCACGGCGCGGATTTTGGATCGATTTCCAATGACAGCCAAAGGTGAACAGACCCATTTGGAAGGCTTCGCCCAAAGCTACTCTCCCCAACACAATGGGCGCTGGCAGAGACTGCGCCCACGATTTTGGGATGACGACCCCTAGGTTTTATGTTTTTTTAATTACTCCAGGTATCCTTTTGGAGGAGTTGGGGGCTGCTCATTCGTGCGAACCGAGGGGCGAGCCTCGTTTTCGCCGTATCGAGGGGTTCCTCAGCGCTCGCTGGCGAGGCCGGGGCACGTTGGCGCAGGACCTGCGGAGACTCGGGGCCTGCGAGGCGGCTGGGGACTCGGGCTTCAGCTGACCATGAGATGCACCACCTCTTTTCCATGCAGAAAAGGGGGTATGGGCTGGAAAAGGTGTTCGGACCATCCATACCAGTCTCCTTTCAGAAGCAGTTCAAGCCATTACATGCTATTTAGCATCCTGATTGCTTGCTACCTGACAGTTATCAGTCTTGAGGCTGCTTTGCACAGCATAAATCCCCAAAGAAGGTGGTCGGAATGTCGTCGAAGCTGCCTTTCCCACGTCGAGACAAGATGAGCCAAACTTCGGAAAAAACAAACAAACAAATAGTTTAAAACATGTTGAGGAATGGATAAATCCAAGGACAGTTTGCAAGTGTTGTTTTTGTCGTATTGCTACAATCCGCCCCGTTCATCGATTGCCGACTCGTCATTTCAACCACCCTGAAAGGCCCTTCCAAGCTCCAAAGAAGCATCCTTCCCTGAACGCATGATTCTAATCCCACAAGCCAATCATGCTCACAGCTGGATTGGCCGATTCGCCGACGCGTGCGAAGACATGCCCATGTTTTCTGGCTCCTGCTGAGGATATGGTGCCGAAGTCCGAGTCGCTGGGTGCCTTTGGCGGAAGCGGAACATGTTTCCCCCATGGCAGATTGTTGCCGTATCAAGCCTGGGGCCTCCTGAAACATTTGGATTTCGGTGTATTTTTGACCGAGGTAACCAGGCAATGGTCAGAAGAGCAGCTTTTGGATCATCAAACAGAGCCACACGGTGAACAAGAAGGCGTTTGCCAGTTTACATGATGTTTCTTAACTCATTCATGGAGCTGGTCGCAATTCTTGTGCTTCTTTGTAGGTCTTTCTCCCAAAATTTGTTTTCCAACTTCAATTGGAGAGAGGGGAACAACATATGTCTATGTATGTATCATACATGTACATACATATTTCTGTTGTGTCGTCACAGGTACTGAATTCACACCTGCGGACGCTGAATTGCAGTAGGTTTGCAACTTTAAGCCTTCTGGAAGCATTTTCCTGGCTAAAGCACTGGGCTGCTGGGGGTGTCGACCAATTTTGTCTGCAGACTTTTGCGACATCTACTTTTAGTAAGCGGAAAAAAAAAGAGAAAAAAACACATTTTGTTTACCAAAGCACTGGCGAGCTGTGGGTGTCGACCGCTTTGCTCTGCGACATGGATTTTTTGGTAAGCGGACAACATTTCCTGTGGTAATGAAACACTGGTAATGCTGGGGTGTCGACCACTTCGTGTCGACTGAACCACTTTCGTAAACAAAGACTGTCACAAGCAGCGCGAGTCATGTCGGGCTTGAATAATGTTTGATAGCATCGAATTATTTTCAAACTCGTGTTTGGAAGCCGCGACATCTACGTACGGGTACCCCTTGAATCATCTCAACTTTCGAGCTTTTTTCAGGCTGACTATAAAAGGTTTCGCTCCCAGGAAAAAGGCTCCGTGCCGCCTTGCAGTTGGAGTTGCCTGATGCAGACTCTAAACATCTCTTTGCGTTTCATTCCACGGGTACTGATAAATATATATATATATATATATATATATATATATATATCTGCTTAGCTTCGCAACAACAAGTGAACAGGCGAATTCCCTTTGAACAAACCACGTGAAAGTAGCGATGACATCGAGCAACCTATTTTACTAGTATGGTAGTAACTTCTTCAGGCATGCATATATATATATATATATATACATGAACGCTTGGCTGCACGAGCTAGCTTTCCCCATGGTATTTTTCACACACCTCTAGCTGAGCCGCCCTGTTCAAGCATGTTTAAGCATGATTGTTTTATTAAACTTAGGTGCCACGGAGCCTGGTTGTGAATTTTGTTTATCAACTCCACGGCAAACCATGCCGTGGTCCCCGTGCATGGGAAGAAGCATCTCCATTGCGTGAGCTCCAACAAGCCCAGTGCCAAAAACATGCGAGTGACTTTCTCGTTTGGGTCACTAGTCAGGGTTAAAGGGGGAAGAGTCAGCAAGTTCAAGACGCGCGCGCACACACCCACACATGCACACGCTTTCCACCTGTGTCAATCTTCTTGCTCGTTCTCAGGAATCAATTTGCATTTCCCCTTGAAAGAAGTGGTCCTTCCCTTCAATCAGCCTGGCACATCTCCTCTGACCATGTCCTGTGACGAATCCGTCCGTCAGTGGCTGCCTGCGTGGCCTGTGACGTCGTGGAGATCTTCCGGCACCTAGCAAAGGGCGCAGACACCGAGACGCGGCTGCAACGAGGCGACCCGATGCCCCGACACAGCGCATGGCGCGTTGCGTTGACGATGCGTGGGGGGTGGGGGTGGGAAGGTCGGCGAAGACCATAACATTTGGGGTCGACTTGGAACAAACAAAAACACAGTGGCAGGTAGCAAAACGCAAGCAAATGGAGTATGATCAAGCGGCCAGGGCTCAAGCGAGGCTGCGTGTCGAACACTTAGTTGCAAAGTGGTTGGCAGACCCCAAACCAGGTGTGGCTTGAGAAACACTCACACATGGTTTCGAAAGCCTCGTTACTCTTTGCAGCGGAACATCAAGAAACACGTCTTGCTGCCAACAAATGCGTCCACGACATCGAGCGTGTCATGATGTCACCAGGTCACCCAAACCCGAACCGCATGACCTGAAACCTTCCAAACCCTGCTGTTTGGCCGCAGCAAAGCGCGGAGATACATTTGAAGCCGAGCGTGTGGCGACTGCTGCTACAAGATTGGCAGTGCGACTTCTTGTGCATAGTGCTGGAGACAAGAATGCAGTGTCGCCTTCCCAACTTCCAGGTTGTCGTGGGCAAACAAATTATAGTGACCTCACCGGCCAGGGGCTTGCGACCTGGGTGCCATGACGAAGCCTTCTTTCATGTGCATATAGAACTATGTTTGTACGATTTTTTTGAGCAAGTTGGCGCATTTCATTGCTCTGGTTTGGGACAGCGAAACCGGATGGATAAGTGTTTGCCATTCAGGGTTCCTAGACTTGCTTTTGGGGTGGTTGTTTTAAATTGCCATGAGGATAGTTTGTTTGAGGGCATCACTTTACAGCCAGTTTAACCAGGGAGGACTGACCAGAACAACGAAAAGCACAAAGCGCCCAACGCCAAACAAAACCCACCCAACAAACCTACCCAAGAAGCCCGCCCAACAAACCCAACCACTAAACCACCCAACAACCCAACCCCCCAACCCCCCCAGCCCCAAAAACCCAAACACCAAAGAACCCAACATTCTCCAGCCATCCCGCCCACCCACCATCCCATCCACCGAAAATCCCTCCCTCCCCGCGAGGCCAGGGCATCCGCGCCACGGAGGAGGGCACGCTGCTCCACGCCTGCGCCGCCAACTTCCGGCGCCCAGGCTCCGCGCTATGGATCCGCCGGGGGGCAACATGGGCGCAGGTGATTTCCTTTTTCGGTGTGTGTGTGTGCGTGTGTGCGTGTTTTTTTTTTTTGGGTGGGGTCGGTTTGGGGGGTTCATTGTTTGTGGAGTGTGGGTTTTTAGAGTTTTTGAGAAATGGCATCGCGAAGGGTTCTTCCGTGCGGAGCCCTTGGACTACATTACACGGAGTGATTACACAGAGTGAGTTCCACAGAGCTAAGTTGCACAGAGCCAAGTTGCACAGAGCCAACTTGCACAGAGCCAAGTTGCACAGGGCCAAGTTGCACAGAGCCAAGTATGTAGAGCCAAGTGCGTAGAGCCAAGTGCGTAAAGCAAGAGGCTCGGCGTCAGCAGCTGTGTAAGTTAAGTTTGAGGTTCACAAGGAAGATACTTAATGCGCAAGAAAGAAAGAAAGAAAGAAAGAAAGAAAGAAAGAAAGAAAGAAAGAAAGAAAGAGCTCGGCAATAAGAATCTTCGTCTGAAGGCGCGGAGGGGCGGGGTTGCTGTCATCGCTCGGGATTGTGACCCTCTGCGGAGATTGGTGTGATCGATGTCAAAAGCCTGAGGACTTTTCCGATTTTTGATCTGCCTGCACGACCCTCTGGCGGAGATCCGCGTGGTTGATGTTAAAAACTGCGGATTTTTTTACGATTTCTGCGGTGCGCGCGCGACCCTCTGCGCTGACCGCGTGGTCAGTCAAAAAACTGAGGACCTTTTACAGTTTCTGATCTGTGCGCACGATCCCCGCAGGTCTCGGCGAGTCCTGCGGAGATCGTGCACGGCAAAGTGTGCCCTGTGCGAAATGGCCTTTGGAAGTTGTCTCGTGGTTTGTGCGCCTGCTTTCGCAATCGCGCGGTCGCGGGTTTGATCCCCCCCGGGTCCCGGCTCGAAAATTGAGACTTTTAAGTACGAAAGTAGTAGGCGAAGCACGCTTTCGCAGCTCTGGCTGGAAAGTCGCAACTTTTGAGTACGAAAGTAGTTCGCGCATGCGCGAAGTAAACTTTCGCAGGTCCGGCTGGAGAATCGCACTGTTAAGTGCGAAGTTCGTGCGAAAGTGTGACGCGAAATGAGGGAACTTGTTCAGAACAACTTGCACAGAGAACTTGCTTGAAGAACTTGCTCAGAGGAACTCGCGCCAACAACTTGCTCAAAACAACTTGCGCAGAGAACTTGCTCGGAGAACTTGCTCAGAGGAATCCGCGCCAAGAACATGCTCAGAGGAACTTGCTTGGAGAACTTGCTCAGAGGAACTCGCGCCAACATCTTGCTCAGAGCAACTCGCGCAGAGAACTTGCTTGGAGCACTTGCTCAGAGGATCTCGCGCCAACAACTTGCTCAGAGGATCTCGCGCCAACAACTTGCTCAGAGCAACTTGCACAGAGACCTTGTTCAGAGAAACTCGCGCCAAGAACATGCTCAGAGCAACCTGCGCAGAGAACTTGCTAGGAGACGTTGCCGCTGCTACTAATGCTTTCGGGTCACCCGTCTTCTATAGTTTGGTTTTGCTGGGTGTTTTGGCATTTTTTGTAACCCCAAAACGGGTTGCGCTGGCAAATGGCATCCAGGACTAAAACCTGCAGCGTGCGCTCGTTTTGTCAGCCGAAAAGGCAGACCGCCCATTTATAGGTCCCATTTTTGGTTTCCATCCAAGGCTCCATGGCTGCTTTGTACGGGGTGCGTGGCTGGGTCGTTAGAACAAAATTCTCCAACACGGTTTCCTTCTTTGGAAAGATCAATGGTACACATTCAGAGGGGAATACACATACAAACGTCACGGCCTCGCGAGCTGGTCTTGCCCGCGTGTTTTGCTTCTTTTTGTGGCAAGTGCGGTACTTTGGGCAAGTCTTCGTGGGCCTCGCCTGCGCATGTAATGGTCGCGCCCAGGCAAACCGCGTGAGTCTCGCACACACGTGTGCAAGCAAAATGCAATCTCCTGCAGGGTGGTTGCGGAGGTTGGGGTGTGGCGCAGGTATTATTCAAGGTTCCGGGCGGTCTGGCGCAGGCCAGGCGAAAGAATCAAGCAAGGTTCTGGAGGTTCCGGGTGGTCTGGTGCAGGCAGCTGAAAGGTTCAAGCAAGTTTCCGGGGTGGCTGAGCTTGAGCGGGTGTGAGTGTGCTTATCATTTGGCACGCGTGGATGCAGTGCTAAGCGGGTGACATGAGCGGGTGTGCTGAGCATTATGCATGGATGCAGCGCTGAGCGGGTGCACATGAGCTGGTGTACGTAGCGTTTGGCACGCATGGATGCAGTGCTGAGCGGGCGTGCTTACCAGTCCCCCCCAACCCCCGTGGCAGGTGCGGTTTTTGACGGCTGCGTGCTCCGACGCTTCAAAAACTGCGCCCGCGCGCCAAATTAGGACGCGAATGCTTGTGAAGCGACCTGCAAGAGCGCAGTTGTGGAGCTGGGTTACGTAGCAGGCGCAGTACTTTGAGCGATCGCATGCTCCCGTGAGACCAGAATCGTCGCGTGCTCCTGTGAGTCCAAAATCGCGTGCTTGGATGAGGCCCCAACCCCTGCAACTGTCCTTCGGTTAGTTTAGGAGTTTTGTGGGCCCCAACCGTGTACCAACCAAGAAATGGAACATAAAGCTTGGCTGCATCTCCTGCGGGGCTGGACACGTTTGAGCCCTTGTTGTAGATATGACAATGATTACGGGGAATTCGCTCCCAAGTCCAACAGTGTCCAACCTCCCCAGAAATGCAAGCCCCCAAGCTGAACAAGCTGAGCAATACATTTTGTTTCATGGGGGATGGGTTTCCCGCATTCTCAAGAATCAAGACGGGTTGAAATGCACGGAATCTCGCTGTCTCTCTCTCTCTCTCTGTCTCTCTCTCTCTCTCTCTCTCTGTCTCTCTCTCTCTCTCTCTCTCTCTCTCCCTCTCTCTCTCTCTGTGTGTGTGCGTGCTAGAAACATAGTACAGGTGTACCTTCTTTATTGGACACTTTTGGACCCTCTGGGAAGTTATGGCCATATGGGAGTGTCTTTGATTGAGGGACCTGTCTTTTTTGTAGTTTTAGAGGGGAAACAAAAGGACACCTGGTCATTATGGAATTCTAAATCCAAAAAAACGAGTCCCCCATACTGTGGATGGACGAAATCCATTTCACACCCACCTAAGAAACCCAATGATGATTCCCCTGCAAATACAAACAACGACCAAGGATTTCCACCACGGTTCTAAAGACCATCCACAGTTTGCGGATTGTGGTGGCCAGGCTTCTACGAAGTGGCGCAGCTGCTGATCCATCGGGGTGCCAACCTGGACGCCGGCGCCTGGTTTTGATTGGTCCCTTCCTTGCGCCGGACTGCTCTTGACATGTTTTTTGGCAGTGTTCATTTTTCCCGGGGGGCTGGAAGAAACACAGTTTACCCTCTACCATACCAAGAGTTGGAGAGTTGGAGAGTTGGTCTGAGTTCCAATCGGCCGTCAGAAGACCTGAGTTGGGGGCCGCCATTGACCAAGAGCGACCAGCTTTTTTGTTGTTTTTTGGGCCAGAACCCTCTCCATGGTTCCTCTTGATATGGGCTTGAATCAGTACCGGATCATGAGGCTGCTTTCTGTTTAGCTTTTGCGTTTAGAGGGATGATGCTATATCTCACTAACACGTTAACTTTTCGCAAGGGATCAAGGGACCGTTGAGATGCCTCGGGTTTAACAGGGTGTCTACATGTTCGATGCTTTTGGCGCTTTTGACATCACTTTCTAGGGTTGATTGGAGTGAGCTCCTTTCGGCCGATGTCTGGACACATCCAAGCAACCCAACGCAAATGGGCCCTTGTACACAATAGGCCTTAAATCCAACGTAGGAACCCAACGTAATGGGCCTCTGGTTGGCTGGCCACTGGCCGCCACTGATGGACATGCTTCATGAAGCCATCATCGGCTCCTTTCCTCCCACACAAAGAGCTGCTCGCCTATAGCCTTTGTGCCCTTTCCGCGCACCGAACATGTCCGCTGACCTACTTGCCTTAGGCGCATGTAGAGGCACAGCGGAAGCGGCAATAGAGTCTGTTTTGTTAAGGTTCATTTGGAACTCGTCTGTCCCGCAGGCCCATCTCTTGGATGGTTTTCCAAGACAAATTCGGGGTGATTGAAACCCTGGTGTTCACCTTTTGACCAGACATAGGCCCAGATTGAACCCAATAAAATGACAGGTGACCTTTTGCTTTCGCCGTCAGGTGACTCGGAGGGTGACACGCCGCTGGCGCACGCAAGATACTTCGACTGCCAAGAGCTCTTTCAGCTGTACTCTGGCAATGGGGCGACCATTGCGGGGCCCTTCTACAGCAGGCCCAGCGAACGGGGGGAATTGTTCTACCTGAACATCTTGGATGATCGGCCCATGTAAGTGGTGACTATTTTTAGTTGCTAAGTCCCGTAAGTGAGTCAGAAGAGGGTTGAATTCCGCTTAGGGGCCCTTCTAACGAGGGATACTAGCTACTTTCTACACAGCGGTCATCCAAGAAGCGGGCCAGAAAGTATACAAAGCACACCAAGCTGATCTTTCAGGTTTTCCTCAGAATGCCCTTTGATATTTTCTGCTGCAAAAAGCCTCAACTTCGGAGTTGGTGCATTGTATTTGTTTTTCTTTCGAAGAAATCCGCAAACGCGGTTGGCCTACATCTAGACAACTCCTTCATACGGATCCAGTTGAATTTGCTTGAAGCACCTTCGTTGCCCTGTTCAAGAGACCTTACGATCTCCACCCCTTAGAGTCCCCGCCCAGTGTGTGAATTGTCCGGTGAAGTTCGAGATTGACCAATCCCCAGAAGTGACATCGGCGTATGTTGAACATATTTCAAGCCTCAAGAAAGGTTGGCTTCCCTCGGCGTGTGCACAACCTGAATGGGTACCCACAACACAGTTTATGCTCGACACATACCAGAACTATGCAAGGTCTATCCTAGAACGATACGTCCCGACATTTGACAGGGCAGAGGCTGCACACATACACCCATATGCGAGGCTTTTGCTCAGAATTCCAGAAGCGTGATAGTCATAGTCTTGAACGCATATTTGCTAGAGATGCAGCCATGCCCAACATGCAAGACTAATTCAGCAAATAGACAGTGCCACGCTCCCAATGCATGATACACAGAATAATACGCTGGACATATGGCGGAAACAGGCTCACCACGCATACCACTTTTTGCCAGACATTGGGTATACACTGGCAAACAACTACTTGACAATCAGCAAGGGACAGAGCTAATCAAGGTTTGCTGCAAGCACACCATGAGAAGATCATGGCCCAACAATGAATATTGGTTTGGTGATTTCTCCCAGTGTTGGGGTTTCATCCCTCCCAACAGGAGCGTTAAGCGGATTTTGTGCAGGGGCCTGTTGCGCCGACTGGGAACTCGTGCAGGTGGGAGCAGCACCCAGAAATGCAGCGGCTGCAGCGAATCCTCCAGCTGAACCAACTCGAGGCGGAGGAGGAGTGAGACGAAAAACCGTTGCGCGGCGCTGCGCACGGAAAGCCCTCCGTGTTGGTTGTGGCAGTGGGTTATACAATCCAGCGATTCATGCATATTAGAAAACACCTATAATCTTCTCAACAAGTTAACATGGGAATCCCTCAACTTAAGGCGCTAGACACCTCACGCTCATTATGAAAGTTCTTTTTTCAGAGTCTCTGGAAAGGGCAGCGCCGGATGCCGCACCCGTTGATGGCCTTTAATTCAGCGCGCCGTTCATTGGCATCTCCCCGGCTTCAATCCAGTGTCCCTCTGAGATTTGATGGCCTTTGCCCGTGTGCAGGGGCACAACGCGCCGACTCAGGGTCGTGTACAGTGGATCCGAACGGAGGTGCTCCTTTGTCGGATGCGCGCGTTGTACATGCACTTGTGGTCCGCGCAGAACCCTCTCCATTGTGGCACTCGGATGCTAAACGGCGGTTGATCTTCGTCGACGGAGCGTTGGTTCAGGAGATTTCGGTGGCCGTCTGTTTTCAAAGGCAAGGGCGGGTTTCATTGACCAAGCCAGCCCATTCCCAAGTTCAGCTAGGGCCAAATTTAGCCGTATGCTATTGCCTGGTATGCCTTTGGAGTTTCTCATGTCCCCTGTTCGAATAGTTTGGCTTAACGCTGGTTCGAAAGCACAGTGAGTCATTCTTGGTATACTGTTGATTGGAGGCCGCGGGGCATCCACCTGGCATTTTTCCCAGGCGTTTTCTGGGAGACACTGATCGACTCCCAATTTTCAGTTGCCCTAGTTTGCTGTTTGGAGCTTGGGGGCTCCGTCCATTTGTGAGGAAATCCGGATCACTTTTGGGGAAACACCGCTCTGGTTTTCTCCGGGTGGATTCATTCGTCGACATGTGGCTGTGGGTCAAAAGCCAAATCGTACCCCCAGTGAACATCCCAATCCCCACGGGTGGTGAATTCACCTACCAACCAAAATGGGATACCAAAACGGTTTTGACAATCACAGCCATATGGACCCTTGTGAGCTTTTAAGCTTGTCCAGGCCGCTGTCGTTTTTGTGGGCGCTTCTCGCCTGTGTTTCAGGCGAGGGCCAGATCGAGGGCATCCAGCACCAACCGCTGGTGAGGCGCCTGGGGAGGGCTTGGGCCCAGGCCTTTTGCCTTTGGTTGAGCTGAGCAAAGTTTGGGCGTGGCTCAAAATTGAAAGCCGGGGCAAACCGCAGGTTTTTGGTACCGGTTTTTCGAGCCACAGCCGAGTTTGGAGAAGGACTTCCAACTTCCTACCCTTGTAGCTCCTGCGAAGCTTATCAAGCAGAGTGCTGAGGCAAACAAAAACACACAAATTGGGCGCGAGCGAGTCTCACCTTTGGTTATGGCAGATCCTTATCAGGACCTTTTGCCCCAGGCCCGGATTCTGAAACCCACCTGTGTTGTGCAGGCGCTTGAATTGGAGGACTTTATTGGCAGTGTTCAGCGAGAAAGACACCAACCATTGGGGGCCTGCGATTTCTAAACGCGGCAATCACTCTACCACAACATGTCATCCATCTGAGAACTACCAATGGTTTCCCTCCATCCCGCCAGCCGGAATGGACGCCCTGCCCTGCGCAGGCCGCTACTCCTCAAGGCCAGGTTTGGGGACGGGACACGTTGGGCTTGCTGGTTTGATAGGGGAACGAGAAATAGAATGACCCCTACCCATGCCTTGTAGCTTTGTTTATGGGGATAGGCTCATTCCCCAAGCCCTTCAAAATCCGGATTGAGAATCAGAAGTTGCATGACAGTTAGTAGAAAGTAGATGGTGTAACCTCCGCATTTAGGCTTCATGATCCTCTTTCTTGCAGCATTGCAGGTATGAGCGGAAAAGTGCCATGTGCTGTTACTTACCACATCCAAGAACTTCCAAAGATCCAGTTCAAATGAAAATCCGGCTCCCGTGCCTTTCGCGTTTGGTGTTGAATTCGTGCGTTCCACCAGGAATTGAGACACGGTCGAAGCACTTGTTTTCGGGCGATAGGAATTTGTCAGGGAGGCCTTGCAGTCTAATCGGGTGTCTTGTCCCTTGACGCACCGATGGAGGTTAGTCCTTGAAGGCCTAACGTCACAGAGGGTGTGGTACGGTCCAAAGACTCCGTTGATGGACGGCGCTAGACAGCCAGTGCCAGTGGGTGCCTAAGGAGAGTTGTCGCAGGAGCTTTGATCACAGAACATGCGCGCTAGGTGCGGCGGCGGAGCCGGCCCAGATCTGAAGGAAAGGAGAGAGCGCCGGCCCAGGGCTGACTCCATGGAATCGCCCGATTTGTTTGACGTCGTTGGCCAGAGCGCCGTGACCGACGTTGGCGCAAGTGAAGACCCCCAGGATTTTGGTGTTGGTTTTTTGGACCAGGCAGTGTTGCCAGGCGGCAGCGTGTTGTAGAAGCCTTGCGAGGTCCTTTTGGAATGGCATCCCCCTACAAGCACTTCCTAAGCCTAAGCTGGCTCCGGGCGAAAGTCCGATCTGCCAGCACTTCATGCTCCAATGTCTTCTTAGTCGAGCCTCGGCTCACAGCCGGTAGATGTTTGCCTCGGCTTGGCCAACCAGAAGGAGCAGAACCAGAAACAAGGATCCGATCGAAGGCACACGCAGGGAAATGAATCAACATGATAGTGCGGAACCTGCCAGTAGCAAAACAAGTGGGAACGGCATCTGAAACGACATGTGAAACGACATCTCAGAGGCAACAAAGTTGCGATTTCCCAGCCAGACCTGCGGAAGTGTACTTCGCATACTAGACTTGCGCTACAAAGTTGCGATTTCCGAGCTGGAGCTGCGAAAGTGTACATCTGGAGCTGCGGAAGTGTACTGCGCGACTTGATGCAATTTCCGAGCTGGAGCTTGCCAAGTGTAGTGCTAGTCTTGCACGACAAAGTTGCGATTTCCCAGCTAAAGCTGCGGAAGTGTGCACTTCGCGTACTAGACTTGTGCTACAAAGTTGCGACTCGCGAGGTTGGAGCTGCGGAAGTGTACTTCGCGCACTAGACTTGCGCTACAAAGTTGCGATTTCCTAGCTGGGGCTGCGGAAGTGTACTTTGCGTCCTACTGTGCTGCAGAGTTGCGATTTCCCAGCTGGAGTTGCGGAAGTGTACTTCGCACACTAGGCTTGTGCTACAAAGTTGCGATGTCCGAGCTGGAGCTGCGATGTGCGTACTTCGCGTGCTGGACTTTCGCTACAGAGTGAAACCCCTGCAAAACGATCAGAGTATGAAACTGATAACGGTTTTGAAGGACATCTAATTTGACGCTGGATCACTGGATCAAGTTACAAATCAGGTATATTTGCAGCTTTTAAGTTGCTGCGCGCACCACGGTGAAGTCGTGCTGCTATTAAGTGTGGTTTTCTGCAGGATGTCAACAAACGAAGCCGCCCCGCGGGGATAAGGAAAACAGAGGGGTTTTCAACGGAGCTGGACTTGACGAATGTCTTTCTAGGCGCTTTGCGACAGACGCAGTGCTTCAGACTCCTGGAGTCGGGAACCTGGCAGACGCGGCAGACTTGGCAAGCCCGCAGATGACACACACTTCGCCAATGTTGTATCTTGCGCAAAGAAGCGAAAAGGCCGATGTGCTCAATAAGCCCGAGTGATCAGCCAAGGACAAGACTTCGTCCCAAGGACACAGCTTAAGCTTTTGGTCTCTGTTCGGGCTGTGACTCATGCCTTTGGTGGCTTTTTTGCGTTGCGTTATTGAGGCAACAGGATTGCGCGACGCCAATTTAGCCATCGGCTCCAAGCGGTGGAGTGCGAAGAGCGAGCTTGCCACTGGGCGGACATGCGGCGCCGCTTGGGCCGATATAGAGTCGTGAGGAAGAGACTGCGGGAGAAAGGGAAGGGAAAGTGAGAGAGAGAGAGGGCCCCACCCCGCCCTTTAGACAACTCGACTTGGCTGTAGTCGATGCCGGGCACGCTCTGCAAGCTGCCCTTTTCCATGAAATGCGAATGACCATTTGGCCAAAGGGTACCCTAGGGTTCGAAGCAAAGTGGCCACGGAGTGTTAGCCAACATGCAACACAGAACCAACAGCGAAAACACCACAAGAGAGAGAGAGAGAGAGAGAGGGCCCCACCCCGCACTTTAGACAACCAAGAAGTAGCGTGTTGCAAACTAAAAAACCAAAAGACGACAACAACAGCAACAAAACAAACGCGAAAGTGCTGCGCCTGTCACGAATTCTATACTGGACCTTGCGAAAGTTTTACGCCTGCCACGTAATCTGTGCCCGACCTTGCGAAAATGCTGCGCCTGCCATGAAATCTTATACCCGACAGTGCTGCGCTTGCCACGTAATCTGTGCTCGACCTTGCGAAAGTGCTGCGCCTGCCACGAAATCTATACCCGACGGTGCTGCGCCTGCCACGAAATCTGTCCCGACCTTGCAAAAATGCTGTGCCTGTCACGCAATGAAAACCTTGTGAAGCCTTCGCGTTGCCATTGCAGTGGGCCGGGCGCCGTGCCCCTGCCACACCCGCGCTGAGAAAGCGCCGCGCTTGCGCCAGACAGGCGTCGAGACAGAGGTGATTGACACCAACGCGGACCCGCCAAAGCCCGCAGAGGGTGACTCTCTCGCGATTTCTATTCGCGCTCCAAGAGCTATCTTTTCGCACGCGTCATCTGATCTGCTGTTTGTATCTACTTGCACAAGCTAGCTTTCAACTAGTTTTTGTACTACGGAAGTTCCTTCTAAACTACCTTTGATGACTGCCTTTTGGTAAAAGAGGCGATCTATGTTAATTGAAACATATTCCAGTCGGGGCTTGGCTCAGGTCGTGCTTGCGTAAACTACATTTTTTGTCGATTTTCAGCTTGAAACTTCAGTAGGTGTTATCAAAAGTCAAACGGCAACACATTAATTTGGTAGGAATTGCTTTCCAAATGTTATTTTGATAGAGTTTAGTCTGAAAGCAACCGGAGTTGCGCGAGGACATGGAGCCCTTGTATATTTTTTATCTGGATGTCAATCTCAGTAGCAATCTCAAATAAACAACTGGTTTCGCGGCAGTGAAGGTTTGCCTGATTTCCCCAGCAAAATGCTGTAACCAACACGACAGCGGGGCCTGGATGTTGCCAAAGTGCACTTTGCGTACTACGCTGGGGGATCTTTGGTCACATGCGCTCCAAACGGAAGGGGGGGAAGAGGGGTTTGTAGGGGAGGTGAATTCAAACTGCAATAGTTGGGACTCCAGTTATTGGCTGCAGTGTATGCAAAAATCCGGGACCACCAAATGCTGCAATTATTGCAAATGTTGCATTCAGTTCCAATAGTTCCAACAGTTGCAAAAATCCGGGGCCCGACACGTTTGGCAGCTACTGCAACTATTGGAATTGTATTTCAGTAGTTGCAATAATTAGAACTATTGGAATTGAACACATATATTTGCGAGCCCGCAAAAACATGAGGGCCAAACCTGGAAATAATTCATGAATCAATGGAAGTATTGCAGTGATTGCAACTATTGCAATTATTGCAGTTACTGCAACTACTGCAACAAATGCAAAGTTGCAACATCCGGGGCCGCCAATGGCAACTAATGCAACTACGAGACTTGAGTTCCAACCCAACCTGGGGCCTCAAAAATTACTGCAACTATTGGAATTGAGTTTCACCCGCAATGATTGCAATTATTTTTGATAGTTGCAACAATTACGCTACAAGAATTAGACGTGACGGATTCTGCAAATCTTTTTGCAATTGTTGAATTTCTTCAAAACCTGCGACAATTGCAGCAAGGGGTGGGACATGGATGTGCAACTGGTGCAAGTATTCTGGGGAGGGGCGGTGGCGGGCTGGTGGGGTTGGTCTACGTGGTTGTATTCTCGCCTATTCCTTTACCACCAATTTGGGATCCAAGGTGGGGCTGCGGGCTTGAAGGCCGTTGATGACTTCAGATGTGAAAGATTCCTGTTTGACAAAGGGACTTGCGAACGTTTGCAGCCAAAGACTAGAACAAGAACGTAGCCGAGGTCGAGCAAACTTGCAATGGCAAACATTCTAAACACTCATTTTACTGACTAGATCCAAAGACCAAAGCTGAATCAAGCGGCGCACGCGCAACGGGTAGCGCGCAATTTCCTTTTGAAGAAGTGTGTGACTTACAGTGTGCATTTATGCAGAATGTTCCTGTTGAGAACTGATAGGGTTTCACATGCAATATGTACGCATTTCTGAGAAATTCACCGCATGGTGCCCAACACCCCACCCAGCATGTGAAAGCGCAAGATGTTTATGCTTATGTGCAAGTTGTTTCGGGTCCAACCAGCCATGTTTGAAAAGTCAGACGCTTGAATGCGCGGTAAGGCCGAAGCGGGTGTGTTCAAGCGCTTACTACAACTGCTGCAAGCGCAGCACCCGCAACAACCGCAACAACCGCAACAACCAACAATCGCAACAACCGCAACAACCACGGCAAGCCGCAGCAGCCACAGCAAGCGCAACGGCCGCAACGACCGCGACAACCGCAAAACCGCAACAACCGCAACAACCTCGACAACCGCAACACCCGCAACAACCGCAACAATCACAAGAACCACAACCGACCACGACAACGACAACGACGAAGCAGCAGCAGTGGCAGCGGCGGCAGCAGCGGCGCTACCGTCAGCTGCAGCAGCACTAACAACAATATCCAAGCCTTGGTTGTTTGGCGCCGGCCTGCGACGAACCGCAACGCAAAGCACGTTGATCTTGCTGTAGCGCGTGAAGCAACGCGCCGGCCTTTGGACGTTTGGCTTTCTCTGTTTGGTTGCGGCCCCGCTCGCCGCCTGGGGGGGAATCAGCTTGCGAATGCCGTTGAAAAAAGACAGCTGATTGGGGAAGCGCTCAACCGTTCCACAAGAAACTTTGATTTCCAGCTGTGGCATGGCCCCACGCCAACACGCAAGAGACCCGCTGGCTGAAATTTCCCCGGCGCTGAGGCTACCAACAGGTGAAGGCGGGGCTCGGTCAGCCGAATTTGTGCATGTTGTGGCCAAGTTCGTTCGTCATGGATTGATGTGATTGGCCTCTCGGGAGAACATGGTCTTCATGATTTTCGCAGGCTAGTCATGAAAGCATTTGTTCTTTGGCCAACCTTGATTGGCGCAAGAAACAACAGGGGTCCGGCGGAAAGATTGAGTGCTTCACATGTCCAAAATCGTCTTTAAAAGGGGTGCTGGCGAGGATATTGAGAGCGACAGCGTGGACGACATCACGGTCAGCGAGGATGAGGGAGAAGAAACCTTCGTAGACCGGAAGCTGACATTCCTGTCGGAAGCCAGGCAGAGGGGACCGGGGACCAATTTGAGGTACTGTTGCTGGTTCCGGGAATGGGGGAAGGGGGGGGGTGGCAGCTACTTTGCGATCCGCCCAACGCCGTGTTTGTGGAACTTCCTACTGAAAGTTGTACATTGTGGCTCAAGGCCTTTCATGTCTGTCTAGAATTCTAGCAGTCCACTAGTCTGTGCTAGGGAACCAACAATGAAGTCCTCATGATTCCATTTCCAAGCATGAGATTCGCGGAGGCTCCAGGCAGCGTGGAATGGTTTGATGCTTGAGAGAACGGCGCAATTGCTGCAGTTTGTCCAAGCAGCGTTTGAAGTCAGCGCAAGAGCAGCAATGCAGCCAGCTGCAGGCGGCGCCGCCCGATGCTGAGAACCCACCGAAAGCATGACACAAAGACATCGCGGCGCATTTCCGTCCATTGACAACCTGATAGCTCATTTCTTCATCATCCAAAAACCAACAGCGCGAGAGAGAGGACTCAGCCGCATAACTTTGAGGAACATGCCGCACGAGACCTGTACGAAATGTTGACTATGTGTCATGAGCTCTTCACATCAATCCAAGACGCCAACCTCAGAAAAGGAGAAGATGGCAGGGTAGAAGAGGAAGAACTCGAAGGCTTCTTTGGAGCGAGACGACGTCAGTGAGAAAGGCGTCAGGGCAGAATTTGAAACACGACCAGGCATACTGGGGTAAGAAAGGCGGAACAGGCTGTGGCAGGACAGGGAAGTACACGTAGCAACAGCCGTTCGAGCACTTCAAAGGAACGTGTTTTGCGTCGGACAAGGGAAAAAAGCGGACAGGACAAAGACGAAGAACCGTCCACGAGAATTGCCGCCGATACAGAATCAGGCACGCAGCAGGCCGCTGAACTTTCATCGCCGCCTTCATGTGCCAATTGGGCAGATGACGCGTGGGATTTGTCATAGAGTTGGAGCTGGTATGGCAATGATGGCTAATCATGATGCTTTCAGCTCATTGTTGACTCTTGTGACACATGCATGCAGAGATTCTTTCTGGCTACAAGCCTCATAACGCCCCTGATCAACCCGACCTACGCGATGTTGACAACGGACGGACAAGGTCAATGGAAGCTGGTATGCAATCCAACGATTCACACAGGCGAGCGAATATGAAGCTCCTCATCTCCTAGAGAATGCCCAGCAGATACAAGACTCACCGAGAGTCAGCCAAGGTTAACTGGACTCCTTCGGCCAGGGCCAACATAGACATCCTGGAGCTGAATCAATTCGGAATCTGTATGCGACGATCAAACACAAGATCTCACACGTTAAACTTCTCCGGGGGCAGACAAGTTCATGGAGCTCTTTCACTGCATGCTGACGATCTTCGCATGCGTGGAGACAATGTCCGCGGCCAAGCTTAGGAAGGGTTTCCAAGTTGGAACAAAAGACAAACATGTTTGCGTTTTCTTTGGGCCTTGTATTCAGTGGAAGAAGGATGAGAAACATGGCTGATAACTCAAAGTGAGCCAGAAAGTCACAATAAAGGAACTCCACAAAAAAAACCTTTGTCAAGCGCGTGAAACATGAGACCCCACTTGCGCCGCAAATTCAATGAGCGTTCCGAAGTGTTGAAGACTCGGCAGTACAAGAGAACCCAACCACCAGATCCGGCATTACGGCAAGCGCAATGAGACCGTCGCCGTCGAGTTTGAGCCCAACAAATACTTCGAGAATCCAGTTGTGGCAGATTATGGTGACATGGCAAATACAAGCAGGAAAACCACAAACGGCCGCGACAGAAATGAATGAAGACTTGCTTCCACTGATTTGCAAGTATCAGTGTAACATCATCACCGGTGACTTCAAGACAGCTATCCCGACCTCGACAGCTCAGTCGTCCAGCGGCTGGACTTATCAGCCCCCGAAGGTCTCAAGGTCCGACGCAATGGGTTCATGCGAAAGGGTGGCAACTCGGCGGACTTGATATCAGTGTTGAAGAATCAACAGCAACACCCAAGCGTATGGCTCGGCGCATGCCTGTGTTTGCCATTGGATGAAAAGTCATGCCCAACTGAAGCAGAGCCAGGCTACACTTAAAAGTTGACCGCGTCAAGAACATATCTGACTTTGTGGGCGAAGTTAAGATCATCCGCGACTACAAAGTGTCCTCGACCGCGCGCATTAAGCACTTGAACAGAGAGATGCTCATGAGTGGCAAATGCGATGCTGTTCTTCTTCTGAGAGGTAGGTCATCCGTTTTACACAGCCGAAGACACACACACACACACAAACACAGAGTGTCCACTCATGAAATCAACTTTTGGCAGAATTAGCAGTCGTCAAGTCTGAGCATGCTTTTCGAAGAATACCACAGCATGGCTACTGCAAATAGCTAACGAAATATATTTGCGTCTGTTTGGTTCTGCTTTTGCTTGAGCATGAGCCTTGACTTCCTAATGATCGCAATTGTACTGTGTAGGTCGGCAAGCCACTTAGCGCCTAGAAAGCCCGCCCTACTGTTCTGTATATGTGCGGGCACGACCTGCGCTCTACAAGTCGGGTTCAGGTGAAGTAGGAAGGGGGAAACCGACGGAAACCGGATCGTGCAACCAGGCAGACAACAAGAGATATTCAAGGGAGGACTCCGCAAATCGAGTGATTCGCGCTCATGAAAAACCGAAGACAGGCAACCTGATTGAGTTTGAGCCCCCAAACAGCCACACCTACCTCCCTTTTAGGGTTTGTTTCTTTTGGGACTCGCGGCTTATGACATGTGCGAGTTTCGGTCCGGGTGAACTGCCCACAGTATCTGTCCTTTTCTGAGCGAAAATATGTCGTAGAGCGTTTCGCAGAAAGCCGCGGCCAGGGATGGGTTTGTGGTGGCTCAGAAGACGTCCTTGCAGGTGGCGTGCAGGGACCTCGGAGCCTCAAACCATCGGGATGGGACTTCGGTGTAGCCTTGCGTCCTGTCCGCTTCCACGTTTTACAACACATGCCCCAAAAAGCCTAAGAACAGACACATGAGTCAAATGCGCCAAAGTGAGGCAAAACAACACCAAACACCTGGTTGGCTCCAACTCGTTTTGAGTCATAGGGCAACACTTGATAGGCTCTAGTGCTAGAAGCAGGTTTGTACAAAGGCAACTTGAGCTGCAGGAAGTGTCCAAAGGCAAACCCGCGCAGATTGCTCTTTTTGACATACCTGCAGAATTACTGTCCGGGGCTGTGGTGATGTTGAACTGGACAGCCTTTGGATAGTGTTCCCGGCTTGAATCGCTGGCTGATGCTGCTGACCAAACATTTCGGACTACCGTGAGCGTTTTTGAAACAGTTTTCTCAGTTCCCGTATGGGTCAACCCATAGCATGAATTCCTATGGATGACATTTCGACAGCCAGCATCAAAGGAACCGATGAGTTTGAGTATCGCCATTTCGACAAACCTTGTCATTATACCAGGGGCGACGCATGCATGGATGTCGCGAAACATCATACATTAGAATGCAAATTCCTGACATCAAATGGTAAGCATTGCTGTGTGCTGGAATCAACTCAATGTCATGCAATGGAGTTCAATGAAAAAACCAATGCAGCTCAATGCCATGCAACCCGAATTAGTGCTCTCTATAGTTTGTGCGTTAAGACCATTCTGCCCATCTCAGGGCATCTCAGGCACCCTACAAACCACCCCACAAAGACCCCGGGTCCGGGAGCTTATGACATTTCCATTCTGGCTTCGGAGGTTGGACCACCGTTTTCAGCGCTTTCGCGGTGGTCGTCAACCGTCACGAGCTGTCAGCGAAGGGCTTCCCGCCCTCCAGCATCCTGCGCGGGCCTCGTCCAAAAACTGGTGGAAGGAGTGTCAGGGCCCAAGTAGCATAGAATTCCTGCCCCATGCTCGAAGGCTTAACAAGCCTCATGAAGGTGGAAGGCTGATCCGCCCACGCGGCGCAACTTGGTTGTTGCGACCAGAGACATCGATCGTGGCAATAGCTAGGGCTGAGCTCAACAGGCTTGCGCGTTTTTCTTCAATTTTTCTTCCACTGTCTTCGGGAGTCTCAAGGTTTGGTTCTTGAGTTCGAGCTGAAAGGGCCAAAAGAGCCGCTCCTTTGCCTTAGTGGGCTTCAGATTGAGACTTGGTATTTAGGAAAGCAAAAGCTTAGGTCTCCATGATCTTCACCTGGTTTCCTCTAGAAGGCCCCGAAGTTTTGACACCCCAAGGTCTTCATGAGAAAGTGTGGTTTTTTGAATACCAATGTCACTCCCCCAAATCAACGTGGCGCCCAAAAAGGCAGTCCCACAAAAGAGATTCCTTTAAGCATGGTTCTTGGCTTCCATGTCAAGGGGAGCGCAGCATTGCACTCATTTCGGACCCGGGCTGGAGTGGGACCGAAGTGGATGCGACAGAAGCGGTGTATGCAATGCGTGCATGGCGTTCAGACAGAACCCATTCCGGGAAGCTCAGCATTTCATGAAGTCCACGTAGGACACATCCACGTGATTTCATGGACATGTTGAGGGATATTTTTTGCTGCACTTCCAAACTGCCGGCACAGTTTCGGAATAATTCGACAAGCACATTGATTTGGAAAGTAACTTCATGGGGTTCCCACCCTCAACCGGACCTTTGATGGAGTTGATCGCATCTTACCTCCTTAGGTGCAACGTGCTGTTCACGGTGGGTAGCGACCTGGGCTCCACGCTGAACAACATCTACTACGGTGTGATCGGTACCTTCATCGCGTGGCCACGGGGCTTTGGTTTTTAGCGCGTGGCCAGCGCGGGAGTGGATCGAGGCCGCTTTTGCTCTCAAGTTGGGGTAGCCTCTGCAATCATGGGTCGTATTCATGGGGACCCCATCAAAGGTACCCCCTATCATAGGTACCCTATCATGGAACCATTTTGGGTGGGCATCATTTTCCTTTGAACAGGTCCTGAAAATGCGCCCACAACGGAGCT